>OY728131.1:135433107-136058107 GCA_963277665.1 Viscum album | reverse complement strand
TGTGGGTAAATATAGTATAATAACCTTGGGCTGACCCTTGACCATCTATATCACATGGGTGCAAGGTTCCTCTTACTCTCAGCGATTATTCATAGACATATCTCTCATTATTCTTGAGACACTATAGAGGCTATCAATCGAGTTCTAGTTATACTTATAATATCATCATCATGTTCAATTTATGTTGTGGTATCATCATCATAGTAGGGTAAAGTCACAAACATTCATCCATCCTAGCATAGTAGTCCATAGCCTACATTTCATGATACCCGAGGTTCCCATGTTATCTATTTAATTATCAAAACAATTCTAAACAATTTCAATCTATTTTCAACATACCAAAACATAAAATTTCATAATACATCATTTAAAATCATCTCCAATGAGGATAACCATTTCAAGAGTTTTAAGCATACCCAAAACCCTTGAAAACAACCATTTTTAAATAAACCCATTTAGACAAAAAAAATATTTTGAAATAAAATAAAGCACATTAAACTCATTTAATAATATCACAACATGGAATGATCAAACTTCCCTTTGTATATAACTAATAACTAGGTGAGAACCAGTAGGAAAGACTAGAGACAATCATATGGAAGAAACAACACACCAACAACATCATGATCCAATCTTAATTTATTAAATTTAACCCAAACTTGGCCAAAACAATGAGAATAAGGAAAGAAACACAAGAAAAATGAATGAATATTCTATTAAAGGAGTAAATGAAAGACTTTCATGAGGTTTCCTTGAATATCTATGCTCAAATATACAAATATTTAGATACACAAGGGAGATAATATAAGGGAGTATATCCTACTAGAATTGTGGAAGTCGAATGGAAAGATAATATGGGTGATTTTCGTTTAAAATTGGGAGCGAAAAGGCAATTTCACATTTTTAAATGATCTTTCAATCTATATGATTCAAAAACATGGTCTTCCAAACCCTATGCCTACAATGAAACACCTACATCCAAAAGGTAGGAGAAGATATGTTATATGCTAAGGGATTGTACAAGGTTATATGACCTGGATAGATCCACTGTCTATATTTTTTGGTTTACAAAGGGGTGGTACATTTTTTCTACTAATTATGAACCAATCACATGCCACCCTATCTATGGAAAAACACCATTTTACTTGAAAATCATGGTTAGAAATATGGTATTCTATAAATAAAAAAATATAAATAGATGAAAATTACACCATAGTTTTGAAAATTCCACCCTTCATAAAAACTTTCCAACCCCAAAAAGACAATTTATAATCCGATAAGAGTGGAAATGGGGATAGTACACGTCCACAAAAGAGGTATATTCCCATGAATTATGTTCATAATTACCATGCTACCATAATAACCAATCTAATAGAATTTATTTCCTCTAAGGAGCCTTCCCCTAAGGATCTATAATCCAAACTAGCTACTCAGTCACAAATAGATCGGGCTCCAACTCATTAGCCATCCAAATTAACAAATGACATGGATCCGGATTGTAATTTTGTACCTATAAGACATGTAAAGTGTCATGAATCAAAATCAACTATGAAGAAAAAATTAATTGGTATGATACTTTATTGACCCTCTTGATTTTCTCAAAAGGTCTGACATACCTTGGCATGAGCATCCCTTGTTCACCAAGATGGAGATTACCTGAATGAGGTGATATATTCAGAAATACCTGATTACCCAGAAAGAACTCTACATATGTATTTCATTGATATTTATATGTCTTATAAGATCTTTGATATTGTAAATAAAATTTGATCATCTATATCTAACTTTTCATCTCCTAAAAAATGATTGGTTTCAGTAAAAAAGTCTCACCTACTTCTATCCACAGTAGAGGACACCGGCATGAATGACCATATATATATTCAAAAGGATACATCCTGATGAAGTAGTAAAAACTATTATAGTAATAAAATTCAAAAAATTTGATATAGTTATCCCAGGATCCTCTTAAATATTAGATGTAGGCATGTAACATGAATTCCAAAATCTTGTTCTCCCTTTATGTATGACTATTAGTTCGAGGATGAAATGTCATTATTTTCTGATATATGACCCCATTTCCCTTTATAATCCTTCCCAATAAACATGAGGTAAAATAAAGGTCCCCATTATAAACAATAGTAATTGCTACATCATAAAATCTTGTGATCCCTTGAACATATAACCTTCATCATTCCTCTACATTGGTTGTGTCCTTAATCAAGATTAAAATGGTGGGAATTTCTAGATGATCGATAACCACATGAAATTAATTCCTTCTTGATGGTGTATTGGGTAACCCTATAATAAAATCCATGGGTACCTATTCGTACATTCATTTAATAATGGGAAGAGACTACAACAAACCTTACTTTCACTGGTCCTCAAATTTAACCATCTTAAATGTATATAACTACAATACAAAGTTACCAACATCTCATCTCCTACCTATCCACTAGAACCAATACCCAACACTATAAATAATCCTGGTGGATCCATGATGAATAAACTAGTGATACTGATGGATGTCTGTGAACACCGCCTTGCTGAGTGATGATGACATGACTGAATGGCTCCTAATGAAAAGAATACCCCCATGATACATTGACCATCCAATATCCTCATTCACACCATTTGGAAACTAGATAGTACAATGACATAATAATAATTCATATACTCATTGGGAATCAACTCTAGAAGATAAGGAATTAACTACATACTATCCAAGATCATAAAACCAATTTATTACATGGAATCTAAGTGAATTTGAGCCAAAATACCCATTAAGTTCCACACATCACTATATTCCATTAAATACTCGGTTGGTAACTTCATAGTCAATGTTTCTGAAAACACATTTCTTTTATTATGGGTATATATGATAACAATGTCTAACCATTGAAGTTACATGATCCATCATCCTTACCTTAGGTTTAGATACTTTTAGGAGAAGATGTATCTCAATATTTTGTGTTAAAAATACCCAAAAATTATCCCAAAATCAGTAGTGATTCCAACATTGAATGGAATTCACTACTACATCATGATCAAGGTCACATGTTATGTAATTCTTCTCTTGGGGTCAGAATTATAAATATATATACTTAACCATATGATCACCTCCTTTAAGAACACACACAAAACCTATGCCTATATAATAATTATACACTAAATAACCCTAACCAAACTTGGGTAATACGAGGATAGAGAAGTTTTCAATCACCACTTAATATCCTCATAAGATTTATTACAGTTAGAGATCCATAATATGTTCAACCCTTTCTAAGTTATGGATTTCATTAGCGAGGAATGTCAATATATTTCCTTAAAGAACCTCTTATAATTCCTACCATTACTTGAAAATTTCTTATCTAGAATACATTCCTCAAATACACCCATAAAATCACTACCTTAACATTATCTAGATCAAAAAAACTCTTCATTATGATATTACATTCCCCAAAAACATATCTTCCCTGATCTGGATAATACACTTAGATAACATTGAAAAAAAATTGTGATCTCATAGTGTGATCTGAACAACTGTAAAATGTTTCATGTGCACCTATTGTGATCTTGAAGGGACTATAATTTCATCCACAAACATGAAGATAAAAGATTAAATAAATCTATGGAACACAAATTTTATTAGATTCATGAAGACCACATGATAATTAGTTAATACGAATGGAATTAACCAATTCTCAAAATGGTCATACCGGATCTGAAAGTCAATCTTGGTGGAGTATGATTCTCTCACCCTAACCAGATGATACCTTGGTTGGAGGTTGACCTTTTGAAAATCACATTTCCCCTTAATTTGGTCATATATATCATTATTTGGAGGAAATAGGTATTTATTATTGATGGTGACCCTATCCAGCTTCTGATAATTCATACTTAGCTATAGTGATCCATCAAAATTCGTAGTAAAAATAACTAGAGAAGCTCAAGGGGTGATGATCGGGTGAATGAATCATTGGGACTCAAAAAAAAACAAACTATATATTTATCTCCCTCAACTCTATGGGGGGGCATATGATATGTGGGAATAAATATTGGTTGTGCCCCTAACCCCAACTAGATGCTGAACTCTATATCCCTTTCAAGAGTAAAACATGAAAGTCCTCTTAGAATACCTTAGGGAACTCATCCACTAAATAAGGAAAGACACACTCAAAGCCTTATTAACTATAATCCAACAAGAGAGAAGACAATTGATAAAAAATTAAAGCATAGCTATGGAGGTGTAGGTATAACTTGACCTGAATCTGGATCCCATTCTCTTTGAAAAATTCAAGTTCTCTCATTGGGGTTTTGGAAAGTCACCCACCAATGATAGTAATCAATGTGCGACATACATGATGCCATCCAATAAATCCGCAGGATCATTCCAAAGAATTTCATATACCAAAAAAGAAAATTTAATTTCATCCCAACTTATTCAAAGGATAAAATGCAAGATGGGAATATAAAAACATTCTCTTACCACCATCATAGAGGCTTAAACTTGTTTATGGAATATGGAATAGACTTAGTCAGGAGGTTCAACAGAACCACAAAAGGAGAAAAAACAAATTAGTTATAATTATTTATATCAAACAAATAAATTACCATGTATGATTAAACAAGAATAATACCATGAACTATTACATTTCCCACATAAGACTCCACTAGTGATTAATCATTATCTTTCATGTATTTTATCCCTATATGCACTTATGTCAACTAGTGATATGGGGCTCAACCTTAAACTGAATCTAGCATAAACAAGATCTATCCCCAAATCAACATCCACCAAAATTAGAACATGTAGCCTTGAACACCTAAAATGGATCTACCATTAAAATATGAAATTTATATCCTATACTACTATAATGTTTGAGCTCACCTCTACAAAACTATTTCTTGTGACCCATGTATATTCACTAATAATACTGATTAGTTGGGTCCAACCATAAAAACTACAAAATTTAATATTTCCCTGACTAGTATAACATAATATATCAAAATCATGTAATAGATAACATAAGAGGTCAGGGTGGATGTCCAGAACTACCACCACCCTTCTTTCACTAATTCTCATGCTTCCTATTCTTCTTATATTAGCCAACCCCATTGCTCTCTAGTGCTAGAAGTATACAAAAAATAGTACATAACTTCAACATTGATCTCCACTATTAAAGCATGTGAAAACACCTCAAATTAAGTGTATGATCTAATCATGAATACCTTTGATTGAATATTTTACTAAAACACCAATTCAAATAAGTTAACGTTCAAATTTTCATTAGAAACCACCTCATAATTGAAGCTTACAAGATTTACAAAGTGGTTGGAATACTCCAACACTGAATTATCCCCCTAATAGAGGTCCAAAAAGTACTTGGTCTTAGAAAATTAAAACATATTATGGTATTAATTCTCATTGATGATAACATTGAATTCCTTCCATCACAATTGATTATGATTCCTGACATAAATCACTGACCCCCACAATCAGTGATTGGGTCCTTCCAACAAAAACACTACACACTATACCTTATCAGAATCTAGAATCCTATGGAACTAAAAGATCCTCTAAACATTCTCCACCTAGTATTCTGCCTCATGTGGATATTTTCTTCCCCAAAAGGAATGGGGTTTACACTTAAGGAACAACTAATCTCAATCTCTTCCTGATCTTGGTTCAGTTTCTTTACTCTTTACAGGTACAAATCCCACTCCCCGATCCAAAGCCAGGACAACCCAAACCACTTCCTCGAGTAATATCTTGTCAACTAGTGAGGGAAAACTCTCTTTGTCCCCCTCTCATGGTTGTACATGAGGTCTTTGGTGAGACATGATAATTCACATGGAAATAATAAAATAATGGTACAATCAATAAATTTTCCAATAAGAACTATTAAATAACATAATGAAACACCCACATCGATCATTATAGAACTAAAATGACCCTAGCCACAACTCAAAACACTCCACCCCAACTTGGTGTACATACATAGCCTATAGAATGTGAATTACACCTAAAAGATGAGTCAAAGAAATTTCTCAACGTCCCATGGTAACCTAAGGCCTATCACAAGATTTTTTTTCTAGACACCCCACTCACAATGCAATAATCACCACAATCCCCAACAATCGTAGCACAATTCTATATAGAGATTCCCAAATGGCATAACCCATGGGAATGGAACAAATTTCTATGATTCCACTTTTTCATGAAGTCACCTTGGTTTCCATCCAACCCAACACCTATCCCAACCCATGACATGACCCTATAGGAATTCCCAATACAGAAGGGATAGAAACTAGTTCTTAGGCATCCAATAACTCATTGGGAATGACTTTCCACAAACATAACCCAACATCCATACTACATAAGATAACTCCCATGGGTAAACATAAAAAACACAACATGTACATACATATCACAACCAATCTCTACAAGAAGGCTATATAAAAGAGACATGAAAAAGTAACATGGCTCTATTTACATTTTTAACCATTACCAAAATTGAAAACGGGGGAACAACTATAAAAAGGAACTCCATCCTCCTTGTGGAATGTGGTATAAATCTCACCATATCACCATCAAAATTTCTTCCACAAGAATACATTATTAATAACATTCACTTATACTCCCAGAGAAGGTATTTATATTACTGGACTCAGATAACATGAAGTCTACAAATATTCAATATGTATATATATGGTGTAAACTAATTTGACTAGAATGATTCCACAAGGTGTTCCATGCATATCTATTATAAGATAAATAAAAAATTTGGTTTCAAAGTAAATTTCACTACTACAAAAAGGCCATTAACAACGTTGGTCTTTATCAGTGCTAGAAAAAAGCACTGATGAAGGTTCTGTTTATCAATGCTAAAAGAAGCACTCATAAACTGAACTTTTTATTACTGATTTTTTGCACTAATAAAATTTTCCCTTTATCAATTCATTATTTTTAGCATTGATAAAGGATTACCTTTATCAACACTTTATCGTTAGTGCTGATAAAGGACCTGATCATCGGGTGAGTCCCACAACTAAGTATTATATAGGAGATAACTCCTTTATATATGATTATATCATATCCATGGCTCGAAAGCCAACTACAAGGATGGGCTCCAGCCTATACTACACTCACATATATGGGCTCATGACTGACCCACAAGGGCCTCAACACATCCTATACATAACACGAGAATCACCCAACTTCATATTTGGGTCCTATAGGACCCATCCAGTTTGTTTTTAAAAAAATATATACAAACCAATAAAAAATACATGTATTCAAAATAATAATAAAATTGACATTACTAAACAAATAAAAATTAAAAATGAATAAATTTTAAAAAATATTACTGTTTATTTAATTAAATAATTATTAATATATTTAATATATATATATATATTTTACAAAAATTCATAAATAGTTTATATAAATATATATATATAATGAATGAAAAAGTAATTAAACAAAAAAACTAAAAAATTGTATGTGAAAAAATTATTAATTAAATAATTATTTTGGAAAATGAATAGATATAATATATATATATATATATAAATTATAAATATTAATATTTAGAATAATTTAAATGCACATATTTAAAGTGAATATAATGAAATAATTAAACTAATAAATACTAAATATGAGTAAAATAATAAAAATAATAAAAATATATTAATTAAATAATTAATGATTAAGATGAAAAAAATTTACATACATATGTATAGATTGTAAACATTAATCAATTGTATATATTAAATATAAATAAGTAAAATTAATAATTTGAAATAAATAAAATCAAAAAATAAGAAAGAATAAATTGTATTAATTAAAGAAAAAAATAAAAATTGACTATATTATAAATTTATTAAATAAATACTAATTAAATAATAATAAATAAAATAAATAAGTTTAATATAAATATTAATTATAAATATTGTTAAATAATATAGATTAAATATAAATACAAAATATGAATAAAATTTAATAATTAGAAACATATTAATTTCTTATTCATCTTTAATGGGTTTTGTACATTCTTATCCATTAATAGATTTAATATAGAAGTATATTCATATATATTTCGATATATATATATATATATGTGAATATATAATAATTCCTAAAATATGATTTATATAATACTGTATATTTTATTATGATATTAAATAAGCCATATTTTTAGTGAAGAATGGTTTAGAATTAAGAATTGATATTAATTCAAAATACTGAATAATTGCATCATGTAAGGTAAATTATTTGAATGTTGTTTGATATTTAAAATTAACATATATCATATGTGTGTTATATTGATTAAAATCATACATAAACATAATTAATTCATTTTTATATATAGTGCAAACATAAAAATATTTTTGTAATTAATGAAATCTTAAGTAGAAACAAATACACCTAATATATATGGAATTTATTCAAATTTTAGTGTTCAATTTATAATATTATTTTCTGACATAATAAATTTAATGTATTATGTTTTTAATATATAAACTATATTTATTTAGTTTGAATATTATTAGTGTTAGGTATTATTTATTACTATTTAATATTTTTTATTTTTTCCTAATATTTATTTATATATATTAATTTACAATTTTTTTTTACTTTCATTATTTATTTAATTTTATTTAAATATATATCTATATATTTTTAATTATTTATATTTAATTAATAAAACATATCAAATTTTCAATTTTTTTCATGTGCACTCATTTTTAATTATTCAATTTCACTCATTTTAAACATGCTTGAATTTGAGATTGTATATTCTCTAAAAATGTTAAAAATATATTTGTAAATAAATATTTATAAATAAATGTACGAATAAATTTATAATTAATTTATTTATAAATAAATATATTTTTAATAATAATTAAAAAAATTATTTTTTTAATGAAATATTATATAAGTAAAAATAAAAAATTATATATATTTAAATAATTTTGATGTTATAAAAAATATATTTCAATAATTTATATATTTACTATATTTATATTTGTATTTATATTTATACTTATACTTATATTTATATTTATATTTATATTTATATTTAAATTTATATTTATATATTACATATATATATATTTATATTAAAATATATAACGATATAAATACAAAAAATTATTTTTGTTGAAAAAAATGATATATTTATTCATAAATAAATAGTTATATATTTATATAATTATAAGATTATAATAAAAATATTTAAATAATGAATATATTTATTATATTTATATTTATATATATTTTTACAATATATATAATTATATATATATAAATATATAATGATATAAATATATCTATAATTATAAATAAATAAGGTATTTGGGGTTTGACTTAGTGGTAAGCACCCAATAATTCTACAACACAGATGGGGGTTCAAAACCCTTTGGGCATAGGTTACTGTAGTAGTGGAGGAAGTGTAGCACTTGAAAAACTATAGCGACGCTGGCCACTATAGTGGATGTAGTATTGTATCAAGTATTATAGTAGTTTGGTACTATATTAGTACTATTCACAGAAGGATTTTGTGCAAATAAATATGGTCCTTCAAGGCCATTTAATAGGTTTTAATGCCCACTGGGCCAACGAGCCATGTAATGGGTTTTCTGTAACTAAAAAAGTGGTTCATTCATTTATTTAAATAAATAAGATGTGTCAACCCCAACATTAAAAAATAATCATAAAAAATTAATTATAAATATATTTACATATATATTAATTTATAAATATATTTACTTATATATTTCTTTATAAATATATTTATACATATATATTTAGTATATTTATAAAAATATAAATTTATAATTATAAATAATTTTTTTTACAAAGTGTTTATATAATTATAAATAAATAATTACATATTTAATTATTCATGAAATTTTAATAATTTTTTTAAAATAATGTATATTATATATATATATATATTAATTATATAAATAAATATAATCATATAAATAAATTTAAAATCATATTAAAATATTTATTGATATTTTTACAAATATTTTTATTTATAATTATATTTATAAATCCTGTATCAATGTAAATGTTTTTGTGTAGATAAAGATTCCATTTTTATGCCCTTCTTTAGCATTGATAATGATATTCCTTTTATTGGTGCTTTTATAGTGATGATAAAGATTTATCTTTATAAGTACAAAAAACACTGACAAAACCCTCCCTAACCTGTTTAAAAGAACCACTAACACAATTATTTCAATCACGATTCACAAGAATTCATGAAATCCCACTCTTTATATCCCACCCCTATACTTTCTCTTGGAGAAATAAAAAATTGAATCCAATGTATGTTATTTTTTCAATACTCTCTCTCATTTCATAATTGTTTTGATTCCACGTTTTTCATTATTTTAGATTTTTCTTGGATTGGTGCTACCATGGGTTCCCAATTTAGGGTATCTACTCCTTCTCATTTGAATTTTAGTGTATCTACTCCCCCTTTGAGTTCAATGAACCCTTGGAAATTGTTTAGTGTTCTTTCCTTAGACCATATCCAACCCATGATATTTTAGTGTGAAAAAATCTATAACGGAAAAGGTTTTTTTCTCTAACGTGGTGCAATTACTTGCACTATTTTTAGGTATAGGTACAAAACAACACCTTATTAGGTGATTCACTATAGAAGTGTTGTCTTTTTTATGATTTTTTCATTTTTCATGTTAATATTGGTTTAAATTTATCTTTATTTTCTAAATATAAAAATTATAACATAATAAATGAAAAGGCATTTTGAGATCATTTCACCACATCTACACTATTTTATATTATGTTTTACTAAATTTTAGAACTGTGGGTTAGAGATAGTCTTAGGAATATATTTTGGATGTCCAAATATGTAAGAAAATTCTTTTGTGGGATCTGGATAGAACTACATTATCATTATTTATACATTTTCTCCATTATACTACTCTTCATGTATTCACTTGAGTTTGGTATGTTTTCTATATTTTGGTTTATCTTTTTTTTTGTTTTTATTACATTCTCATTGGGGAATATTCGTTATTTCTCTTGGTGCTTTTATGTGTGGTGATTTTTGTGTATTTTCCCTCAACCCTTTAAATTATTTTCTTAATAGGAAAAACATTTATATTTGAGTGAATGAGTGGGTTGAAATATAAAAAAAATTAATCATATAAATATCAGTCCAAATGAGGCAGAATCATTGCTTTTAAAATAACCATAAGTTATTCCATGAAAGGCATAAGTTGTGATTTATGTACAGTTTAATGTCCATTAATGACATGTAAAAAGGATCTAAACATGGAATATTAAATAACTAATTCATCATTGTATTAAAATAGGTAATGTTTTAAACATATAATTAGATATAAGTAATGATTAGTCATAATAATCCAAAGAAGGCATAAGGTGTGACTCAAGCACCAATTAAGATCTTCTCACATAAAATAATAAAGATTCTCATTTAAATAAATTTTCTACATTTAAAACCCAATTAAGTAAAAACCTTTGTTAAGTAATAGAGTTCGTTTAAATTTAATATACACATTTAAAAATCATATTTGATAAATATGAAGTTTTACATTTTTGATCTTTCAAATATACAAAGAACATGTCCTATTAGTAATGTAAAATTATTATTTATTAAAACTTTTTTAAATAGTAAAAATACATAAGGTTTTGGTTTCATGAATACAAACTATTTATTTAAGGTATTAATATAAAAATTAATCCGTTCATAATTTCTTAAGAAGGTAGAAACAATTAGTAGTTATTTTTTTAGTTTAGTTTCAAAAAATAAAACAACATGATGACACTAAATTAGTTATCATAACAAATCAATCATTCCCACTTAATCAACCAATTCATTATATCATCACTGATCCAATCACTAAATCATTTTAACTAATTTTTAATAACTAATAATTCATTTATGTTATAGTGAAAAGAAATGAATTTATTTTTAATACAATAAATTTTACAAAATAGAATACTTATCAATGTATATTCATACCATTTAGACTCATTATTTAAAATAAAATTAGGTTTTACTAAAAGTAATCAGTTTATGAGAACATAAATATGTACCAAATAGTAAATTCCATTCATGAATAATGGTCCAAGACATGTTTATATGTAGGTTTATTTATCAAAATATAGTGAGATAACATAACTCAAACAAATGTTGGACACATTATTTTATTGATATTAAAATGATTTGGAGATTAAATAATTTAAAATAAAGAACATATATAAATGAAATAATCAAAATAGTAAAAAAAACTCCAAAATTTAATATCATTGAAGTAATAATTTTAAAATAAGTAAACATGTTTGACATAATTTACACAATAAACAAAGAATAAATATATAATGTGAATAACATTCTTGATATGGTTTACATCTCACTATACCCAATCTCATGAAAAAATATTATTTTTTCCTCATCTGGATGTGTTTCCACCAAAATTTCTTATGTTCACCCATCAATGCACTACCTCTCCATTTTTCAAAATTAGAAAATATCCCAAATTATTTCAAGATATTTTGAACCCCCAAAACAATGTACAAAACTGAAACATGGTGTAACATCATTATTGGTTCCTTGAAAAACAAAAAACTAAATCTGTAATCATTATCTCAACCTCTGTACTGGAGAACCTCTAATTTGACAACACTCAGATAAATTAAAATCATTCCTAAACCTGATATTACATATGAAATCCATATAACACATAATTATCCTTTCTAAAATTGTATTCAATATCATTAATATTTGTAAATAATTCTTGATATTCCATAATGAATAAATTTTATAGCATGTGAAAACATGACATTGTGGATTCTTGTTTGATATTTGATGAAACTGGTTTTTGATAAATGAAAAGTCCCTTTATTTATTATTAAAGTAATCTCATTGAAACCTTGGTATTTGATAGGGTAGTCCATGATAATCATGTTAGGAATGTTTATATTACCTAATAATGGAATTTATAATGAAAATAATAACAAAAAATTCGTTAGGAAAAGAGACACTTGTAGTGGTGTAATCCTACCCCTAAGACCATAGCCTAAGGGTAATTTCTGAACCATGTATGTAATGGCCTAGACCCTCCTGAACCATTACATTGCCAAAAGAGAGGCTCCACCAAAATAGTGGCACCGTGACGGTTGCACTGGTCACGGTGGCACCGGTCACAGTGGAACTGCGACGATGGCACCATGAGGGTGGCACCATGTCCTCCTCGTTCTTTTCCAGTGCCCAACCTTTCCACTCCCATAGTAAATTAATTCTTTTACCCTTATAAAATCCCATAATTAATACCTAAAAATAAAGATAAATATCCCTGATGGGGGATATTAAATAAAAACTTAATACCATCGTGTGTAACCAGCCAAACCACGTGAGAAACCATGATCCGACCTTCAAGGCGTTCAAAATCCTCATATCCCGTAACAATGGGATTTTATCTTTATATCGTAGAGGAATTTATTCTTTCCCTTCTTCCTTTTGGCTGAATCCTCTCCTTCTCTCTGGTGTGCCTGGAAGTTTCCCCCCTTCTCGAGACTTGTGGTGTGCCTGTTCTCAAGTCGTCTTCTCATCCTTGGCGTTCCTGACGTCCCTCCCCTACAAATCACGCATCTCTTGTTCTTGGCGTGTGGGAAAAATGTTGATACTTGATCAATCAATTAGGGATTTTATCCTTCATCTCTCCTTTCTATGTATCATGCGGGGTGGGTATGCTTTTGTCTATATGGAAGTTGATCAAACCGAACGTAATGAAGATAATGAATGGTACTTTAAAGAATGAAAGGGGGGTGTGACCGATGTTCTAATGTACTCTTTTATGTTTATATGTGTTGTGAATTGTACGAGCTTATGCTCACTGAAAATCATGGTCTTTAGTGGCCTTTCTCTGCATACTAATGTACCTTGGTGCTCCTGGATGTTTAAATAACCGTAACATGGAATTGGTTAATTATGTGTACTCGGTTAAATAAATTGAAAGATCCAGGATCAACCATTTTCTATGATAACCCCGGATAAAGCACAGTGGAATTGAAACCCGAGAGTGTGTTAAATCTTTTCAATATGAAAATACCTGTATGGGACTAACTTGTGTTGGAAGTAGTGGTTTGGTTGTTTCTTTCATGGGATGATTGCGGGAGACCTTATGGTTTTCTTGGATGGGGGATTAGATTTCTGGGGTGATATGGGTGGGTATGGGATCCCCTGTTGTTCTACTTTCGCTGGTTGTGAATCTGAGGCTGTGTAGTTACTCTGCTGTGACACGAATTTGGGTGGGATCCTTTATTGTTGAGAAACTATTGGCTCCTATATTTTGGGGACATGGAGATGTTTCTTGAGGTTTTTTTCCATTACTTTTAGGGATCTCAGTTGATCCCTAGTTGTTGTGACTTTACAAGAGAACCGGGTGCGAATACATAAAATGTTGTTTGGTTGTTTCCATTCTATGGCTGGTAGTTGTGCATGTTAGTTTCCCAGTAGTGTAGTTTTCATCTAAATGGGATCACTTGAAGATGAAAACAAGAATGGGTTAAATGGGAAAATTGGTTCTGGGATGGATTGCGACCTGGCTGTGGGTTGTATACCTTTCACGAATGAATAATAACACGGTGTTTGTGCTTAGGCTGGTTTCGAAACTCTAGGCTGGTTTGAGTGCTTGTTTAATTATTTATATACTTGTAGTTTTTATGTTTCTTATTCTCACCCCAACCAAGGTGAGCACTTAAGTGCCGAACAGTACCATTTCATGAGGGAGGGTGTTTTCCCAACACTCTTATGAGTGGCTGGTTATTAGCTCCTTTTCTGCTCCATTTTCCGAATAGCCCAAGACTCCTCGGGTAATCCGTGATGGCCTGAATTCCATTATTATCCCAACAATATCTGATCAAGGTAGTTGTGATGGTTGGACTTGGTTTTTTTGGGCAGGTTGTTTCCCAAGTGTCTTTGGGATGAGGACCAGGTGTCTTCGGGCATGGCAGTAGTTGTTTTGACCCAGGTGTTTGCAGATGTGGTTACGCGTAGCGGTTGTGGCCCAGGTGTCTGCAGGTTGGGTTTGGCAGTGGTACTGCATGAGTATATGGCCCAGGTGTGTGCGGGCGGGGTGTGGCAGTGGGAATACATTAAGAATGGCCGGATTGGTTTTCTGCGTAGGATGTCTTCAATAACCAGTGGGAAAGTGGCACGGGGTAACCAAATATCTATGTGATATTACTATACTTTACTTGAATTATGTTATTTGGGGAGCGTGACTTAGTGACGTTTGGGTGGATAGATTTTCCTTGTTGGGTTTTTGGTTATCTCTTTTTCCACAGGACATTATAATGTCTCCTCACTTGTGCACGAGATTCTTTGGTTTTCCCTACTAAGTATACTTGTATGCTCACCCAACGTATATAAAAATGCTTTCAGGTTTCCAGGAGGACTTCAGGGCTCGTGCGGTGCCGTACTATCTCGGACCATTGGGGAAGCTTCTATTGTTGATTTCCTTTTATTGGTATCATTTTACCTTTGGAGTTTTGTGGCTTGTATCTTTTACCTTTGAACATGCATATGGGAATGGTTTACTTTTAGCCGTACTTGTACTTTCAGTTTTGGTTTTGTTGGATTTACTATCTTATCTTCTGATCCTACTAAAAGAAAAAGGGTAATGCCTTACATTTAGTGTGGGATTTTATAACCTTGGTGCTAGTCGCCACTCCAAGACCTATTGAAGGCGGGTCTCGGGGGTCATTATCTCTCCTTCAACTTGAAGAAGGAAGGGTCTGGCAATCTGTTGTCCCTTCCCTAATCTTGGTGAAGGCGGGTCGTGAAAATTTAGATATGATCAATAAGAGTTTGGGGATCATTGATCCATGCCCTAACATAATTAAAAAAATATTTAACATGGTTCTAGGATTTAAATTGTTAATTTACTCCATCAATTTGAAAAATGTTTTATTCAAGTCTGATTTATGAAATTTTTATGAAATGTTTAATGATCATGCTTTGAATAGTCTAGGTAGTGTAATACATAGAATTTTTATGATCATTACAATTTTAAATTTTAGTTTTGAAAATGGAAACATGGTAAAAATGTTGAATGAAAAAATTATGTCTCCCCTTAAAATTGATTCTGTGTTTTGAAACTCATAAAGTGATTTGCAACTGATCTTGTAAATTTTTAAAAATTTCCATCTATACATATTTCCATAAAAATAGTTTTAAACATATAATTTACTATTTATGATTTTTGAATATGATTTGAAATTTTCACTTGATGCTAATGGTTTTCATAGAAAATAGAATTTGTACAACATTAAGTGTTTTAAATAAAATATATTGATTTTCATTTGGAATTTAAAAAATATATTTCAATCGGTGTTTAAAAATTATAAAAAGAAACCTTTTGAATTTTCAATGTTTTTATATATAAGATTTTTATTTTTATATTAACATGTGTTAATTTAAAATGTTTTGGTCACTTAAAAGGTGCTCTAATAAGTGGTTCTTTTTAATTTGGAATTTGGAATAAATTTATAAAAAATGGTCTTGGTGTAAAACTTTTACCCAAAAAATATTTTATTTAAAGTAATGTCAATGCATAAATATTTAACTATTATAAGGATACAAGTACTACATTAGATAGAGAAATAAATCATGAATCACTCCCAATAATATGATTTTTTATTCCTTTTATAATAACTATGTTCCTTACCGTTGTGTTTGAAATAAGAGTCTAGGAAATTATGCATCTTCTTCCACTAGGAGAACATATTGTCCAATTCTTCTCTAAATCCCTACCCGAGAACATTTATATTTAAGGATAAAACGTTCTTCCACGTTATTTTCATCTACTGAATAATTATAATTTATCTTTTTTCAATATATTTTCCCCCCATCTCTTCTAGACATAAACCTATATTTATTTAACTACTCTATATAATATCAATCCCATACTGGGTACCAGTGATCATTTTGGGTTTCATTTATAAGAATTAACTATAAATTTTACCTTTAATTATGAACATATTATGTGTATTTATTTATTTATTATAAAAAATGTATATTTTATAAACCTAATAGGATGAATATAAATAAAAAATGGATCCATGCTAATCGTATGACAAAATAGTTTGAATTTGTATTATGTGAGTTTATCAAGTTCGAAATACGGAGTGCATATAAACCTTATAAAATAAATTTTACCTATTTATATTGTTTTTATTACAGAAAAATTAAACATAAATAGCTGTAAGAACATTTTATTTGTCACAACATAGAGCAAAGTTATAAATTTTGGACTAAACACTGGGGAAAACTGAACATGCACACCAGTTGAGATAATACTATTGTTTATGGATCAATATTTATTCATTCTAATATAAATGATGATTGAGATCACATGGATGAAATAAAAATGGAAATTGAATATGACCTTCATGATTCCCCAATGTTGTCTGAGAAGTTATATAGTTTCTCTAATAGTGTATTTTGAATGTTTGGTACTAAATACACAACATTATCACATATATTTTAGTTATATAATTTTAATGCTAGAAATAGATAGAGTGAACATAGATTTATATAATTACTAGGTCTCTTATATTATATGATACTAGAAATAAAATTAACTTCCTTATTTATCATATGATGTTTGGCTAATTCTGCATTCAATAGTAATGATCTTTAAAAACTGTTTTTCAAAATTATTTCATATTTTTTTGAAAGGACCATGAATCACACATAAAATTCCCCAGATATTGTGAAAATTAATATAAGAAATATGAATCATGTCCTTGAATGGTTTTAAAATACTTTCCTATCACACCATGATTTTAAAAACTATATTTATGTCACTAAACAGTGAGAGAATTGACTTGAAATGCTGATACAATATTTAAATATGAGAACCTACATCATCCAACATACATTACATAGTGGAATAAATTAATTATGATTATCCAAAATTTTTAAATGAGTTTAGAAACCTCTATCTTGTATTATATAAAGATGGAATAAATCCTTTTTGTGTAAAGAGTTGTAATTACATCACATGGGTCTTCATGTTAGTAAATTATAACTTCCCACCATGGTTATTCATGAGAGAAAAAATACATTATGTTTTCTCTAATTATATCTAATCCAAAACAACCCAGTAATGATATTGATGTCTATTTTTATCCATTTATCAAGGATATAAAATTGATATTGAATATAGTTGTTTTAATTTAAGATTCTCATAAAGGTAAAAATTTCACATTGAGGGCCATATTTTATGGGATGATAAATGAAATTCTTAATTATTGATATTTTTTAGGATATAGGATTAAAGAAATATTGAGGTGTCCCATTTTTGATGAATGTACACACTCAGTCTATTTGGAAAATTCATCAAAGATAGTGTTTTTAGGACATCATAAATATTTAACTAGATGTCCTAAATACTGATCCAATAAGACAACATTTGATGGGAATACCAAACATGGTAAAACACAATATCTGCTAATGTATGTTAAAATGTTTCCTAAATTTAATGATATTGAAAATGTTTTTAGTAAATCATTTTTAAAAATCATTACAAAATCAATTTGAAAAAATCGATCAATTTTTTTATTTAAAAAATTGGAATTTATTGTATGTCATCAATTTTATTAATGAATGTCATGTAGAAAAAATGTATTTGATAATTTTATTAGAACATTAATAAATTTTCCAGAAAAATAATATTCCATCAAGGATGTTATAGACATGATTGAAATGGTTATATGGTAATATTTAAAACTAATGAAGGATAAAGGGGAGATTTTTTTCTATATAATCTTACACTCTATCCGGACAAGAAAACAAAAAAAATTGAATGTTCCTTATTAGTGTAAAATTTCTATATGGATATTAATCAAATAACCATAATTTCATTTCAATGTCTAATTGAAATCTATAAGGACTAAAATCATAGGAATTTCATGTTTTTATGCATTATTTGATGGCCAACGAGCCCATACCCAAGTGGTAAGGGCTCCTGCTTGGCATTCAAGATACCCAGGTTTAAAATCTAGTGGATGCGAATTTCTGGGTTACTGTAGCAGTACTCTAGAAGAACTGTAGAAGGTACTGTAGCTGTACTATAGAAGGAACTGTAGAAGGTACTGTAACAGACACTGTTCGGTACTGTAGCAGCTGAACTATTCACCTGGTTTGGGATTTCAGGCCACCAGTTTGGGCCTATGGGTCTCAGGGCCTTCTGGCCATCAAAGGCCATCGGGCCGCAAGGCCTTTGGGCCATTGAAGAGAATGAAGTATCCCAGTTTACACAGATCAGGCCCCAGCTGAGGATCAGAGCACCAGTAGCAGTCACCAGTAGCATAGCTAACCGGATTGGACGAATGAGAGGGTATGACAAGCACCATCGGGACCAGGCACTGTGCAGCTTTGTACGGGGCAATGCTAGCCGATCAGAAATGCAGGTGGGGAGCTAATGTCAATCAATGAGGCAGAATCTAGGGAGGGGTAGTTCTAGTGGGCTGGGCCTACGGGTCATGTATTGGGCATGGTATGCCTCTGGGCCTTCAGGTCATGTATTACGGGTCATGTTGGGCCTTGTGCCTTGGGACTACGGGTCATGTACGGGTTCCACTTAAACCCTTAAAAGGGGGATTATCTATAATAAAATAAAAAATAAGGCCTTCGGGCCATTCGGGTTATGCATGATTTGATGAACATGACTTTACGTTGCATACTTTCTAAAATTCCACAGCATAAAATAATAAAACTCTTCTTCTTTTTCAAAGTCATATAATGTATATTTATAAACTCAGTGAAGTTTACAATCATTAATAAAGATGTTGTAATGATATCATGTGAATTAGTGATGTTATTCCCATCATAATTCTTTGGTAAAATGGTCTACTTGATTGTTCTCTTAGTTAGAGAGGTTCTACTTTGTGGTCATGTCCAATGAGTATGGATATACCCTATGGAATGATATATAATGATTTTTAATGTGTATTCCAACAATCAATATTGTCCAGATGATTTTATTGAATAAATATATATTTTTAAGGAATATGATGAATTCTATATTGAATAACTACCTGATATTGATAGAATTGTTCTCCCAAATTCATATCACAGCAAACACCTTATGGGTGAATGGATTTCAGAATGATATTTTATTACAATTACCATCACACTGCAGGAAAGAAATGACCTTAAAATTTTACATAATAGTGAATATTTTGATCCATAAATTAATCCAGAAATGTAATTAATAGATATTTAAATCCACCAAGGGTTGGAGTGTGGATATCAAATACATATAATTGATAATTTATAGGATCATTTTGAGAATATATTTATAATAATTTATCTAAAAATTCAAATTCAATTTCTAATTAAATTTGATGACTATCTATGGGAGAAATTTTAAATTCTATATCTTATATTGTTATTGTAATAACTGTTTATACGTTCTATAAATAATAACATGATGACTATAGTACGATTCAAAACAGTGGAGCTAAACATAAAAATGAAGGGATTCACATATCTAGTTCCAAGGATAAAAATCAAATTTATGAGAATATGTAATATTTCAGAATTTTAAAATAGATATATGATTTGGATTATACAACTTTTAAAGTTATAATTTTCTATTCAAAAAGGGTGGAAAAAATGAGTGTACTAAAATTTGATGAAATTGGATTACTGAATGTGAATTTCAGTGGGGAAGGGGGAAAGTATTAATTTTTCATAATTGAATCACAAGAAGTGCAAGTAATTTATGAATCAAGTCTATAAAATAAAAATTTGTTGAATATTAGGCTATTAACTAGAAAAGGTATTAGTCTAGATGAAAATTCAATCAAGGATGACCCTTATAATGGGAGGTAGCTATCAGTTCATAGTGATCCCAATGTAGAAAACGTCTCATATGATAGAGGGTACCACAAGTAGGGGAATTGGATTCTCAAAAAGAGGAGGTAAATCCATTAAATATTTATAATAAATAGAAGGAGTTCAATGATAAGGTTATATTTTTTAATATACAGTGATATTATTCATAATATTATGTTTTATTTACTGTATTAACATAATATGAATTTTTTTGACTAATGATAAAGAAACTATCTTTAGGACATGATAATGTTACCAATACCACAGAATAATACATTATTGGTGCTAAAAATATAGAATTATTAGGGGTTCAACAACTTTTTGATGAAAAAAATAATGACACAACAACGCGGTGTTGACTAAAAGTATATAGTCAATAAGTAAGAAAATAAAATTTTATGTTTCCATGAATCAACGTGGCTAAACTACTGACCCTAACAAGTCAATGTTCATTAGTTATGCTAGTGTCACAATACGGATAAATGTTCTGAGTGATATATAGTAATAGATCTACGTCCAACCTATAATGAAGGATACTATTTGGGATTATATAAAGGTAATGTTATAATAAACATTATTTATTTTACCAAATAATTATATAATGAAACATTGATTTATTTTTCATTATTCCTTATAGAGTTTGTTTATTTTGGATGATTTATGTAATAAATATTCCTTAATGGTTGTAGGAAAATCTCATAGAGGCTTTCAGACACTTCTTACAAAATTTCATCTGATGGATTCTTAGAGGAATGTAAGGAACCACCCACTAGTTACTTATGATTTCATTATAAAATCTGAAACATTGAATTCTTCCATTAGTCAGCAAGATGAGAAATCACTACTGGGTGCATTTTAGTTGAGAATATATTATTAAACATTTTTTAATTTATCAAATTTGAATCAAAATTTTTAATTTATGAAATAGTAAAGGATTTGTGAAAATAAACAATGGGTATAAAAACCAATGTACCACTATCGTAAATTAAAGAAGGGGTACACTTTTTAAGAGAATAAATTGGTATATATTTAAAATTAACAACAAAATTTTTATTTGATACAAAACCAAATATTATCCTTTGTTTATATTGATATCGATGTTTCAAAATATGAAGCCTTTTCCATCACACTTCATGTGATATCGAAGGAGGCTCATGCATATAAGGATAATTTACTTACTCAAAACTGAAAATAAATTTTATATTGTTTGGATACTTTAGTAAAAGTATATATAAGTCATTTTTGATTTGTAGTAATCTTCCACACATCAATCTGATACATGATGTTCCTATAATAACTCAAAGTGTCCATTATCAGTTTAAAATTTTCATTTTTCTTCAAAAAGTGTGTCACTCCCTAAAAACTGTGAAAATATGATCATATTGTATTTATAATTTTGAAAAAATCATATGTAAATTTTTAGGACTAGAAATAATTTCCACATAAAATCAAGATATGATGTGACTGGTATGCCTCAAAGTTCATGTTTCTAGTTTAGAAATACATTTTAATAAAATAGAAAATGAATATACACAAAACCAAGAAAACATAATACAATTATTTTCATACATTATTAAAATAATCCATAAGTCATTTTAAACATGTTGGAATCAACCACACCTCAATATGATGCATGGTAGGACCATTATGACTCCAAGTGTGTCTTTTTATTTCAAATTAACATTATTTTTTGTAAAAAGGATAAGTGATATACTCAAAACCAACCATACAAATTTGGTTTATTTTTATACATTAGGAAGACAATACATATGTTAGTTTTTAATTGTAGGAATCATCCCACAACAATAATGTGACTCGTATGATTCCATGTTTGTCTATTTATTTAAAAGAAACTTTAATTTTATTAAAAATAGTTAAATTCTGAAAACCAAGAAAATGCATTTATATTGTATTTATAATTAATATAAATGATCCGTAATCCATTTTAATGTGTGGTAATAAATCTAACATAAATATGATGAATGATGTTTGGATGTAACACCAAGTTTGAATTTTTATTTAAAACTGAAATTAATTTCAGTAAAAACAAAAAGGGGCATACTCAAAACAAATAAAATGAATTTAGATTATTTTAATACATTATTAAAATTATATATATCTAATTTTTGTTGTGTAGGAGTCATCCAAACCTCAATTTGATACATGGTGTGTCAGGTTTGACTTCAAGTGTGTCTTACAATTAAAATTGACATTAATTTTAGTAAAAAACACAATTAACATACTCAAAATCAAGTAAAGAAACATTCCTCTTATTTAAATACATTATAAAAAATATTTTATAAGTTATTTTGTATGTGTAGGAATAAGCTCCACCTTAGTCTGATACATAGTATGCTCATAAATCAAAGTGTTTGTTATCAATTTAAAACTACCATTTTAGTTCAAAAATTGTGCCACTCACTAAATACTGAGTTAATATTACAATATTATCTTGAAAATTTAGTAAAACTATTAATAAGTCATTTTTTGTGTTTATGAATTACTCTCTATGAAATCTGACACACTATATGACTGGTAAGTCTCAATGTTTGTGTTTTCAGTTTAAAATTGTATTTTCGAAAAAATGACAACTAACATACTCAAAAACAAGAAACCACATTTTGATAGTTTTGAGGCATCGGTATAATGATCTATAGGTCAATTTTCATGTAAAGTAATAAATTGTTCCTCCATATGAAACATGGTGTGACTGGAATTACTCCAATTGTGTCTTTCTATTTAAATTTGGCATATATTTTACTAAAAAGGATATGTGACATACTCAAAACCAAAAATATCAATTGGATTGTCTTGATACTTCCGAAAAATGATCCATATGTCATTTTCAATGTGTAGGAATAATCTTTACCCCAATAAGATGCATGGTGTAACCATTATGACTCTAAGTGTGTCTTTTTATTTAAAACTGACATTAATTTTACAAAAAAGTACATGTGACATAATCCAAACTAAGAAAACAGATTCATGTAATTTTCATACATTTTAAAAATGATTCATAAGTCGTTTTTCACATGTAAGAATCATCTGAACCCCCAACTAACTCAATGTACACCCAGTATAACATCAAGTGTGTCTTTTTATTAAAAAATGATATTAATTTTTGTGAAAAATACAATGGACATACTCAAAATTGAACAAAAACATTCAGATTTTTTGATACATTAGGAAAAATATCAATAAGTAATTTGTGATGTTTAGAAATTAGTTGAACCTCAATCCTATACACAGTGATCCCATTATGACTCCAAGTGTGTCATTTTATTTAAAATTAACATTAATTTAGTAAAACTGACATGTGACATACCCCAAATCGAGTAAGGGAATTCCCATTTTTTTATAATTTAGTTAAATGATCCCTAAGTTATTTTTTATGTTTAGAAATTAGCTACACCTCAATCCAATGCACAGTGATCCATATATAACTCAAAGTGTCACCTATTAGTTTAAAATTGAATGTTTAGATAAAAATGTATCTCACTCACACTAATCCTAGAAAATGTGCTCATATTGTATTAAGAAATTAAAAAATTATTTATAATTAATTTTTTATATGTAGGAATTAATATCCCATAAAAATGACAAAATATGAGACCGGTATGCCTCATCGTGCATGTTTCCTGTTTAAAATGACATTTTAGTATAAAAGACAAGTGACATGCTGAAAACCAAGATAATGCATTTGGATTGTTTTTATAATTTATTAAAACTTTCTATCTGTAATATTCTCTATGTATGAATCAACGACACATCAATCAGATGCACATTGTAAATGATATGACTCCAACTGTCTCTTTCTTAAAAATTGTCATTAATTTCTATAAATAGGACAAGTGACATACTCAAAACAAAGAATAGTAATTAGTATTGATTTGATAATTTAATACAACCATCTATATTCCATTTTTGATGTATTGGAATTATCCTTACCACAATATGATGTATATTTTGCCCAGTATAACTCAAAGTGTTTGTTATCATTTTAAAATTTACATTTTAGTTAAAAAAATTCTCACTCATTGAAAACTGAGAAAAGTATCTCAGATTGTCTTATAATTTTGAAAAATTATAAATAATTCATTTGTGTCATGTAATAATCATTATCACATCCAACTGACACATGATATGATTAATATGATAGAAAGTGTCTGTTTCTAGTTTATGATGGAATTTTAGTGAAAACATAAATGCGACATAATCCAAACTAAGAAACACAATTTGTATTGTTTTGATAATTTTTTACAATGATCCATACATCATTTTTATGAATAAAAATGAACCAAACCTTAATCTGACTCACGATGTGATTAGTATTACCTCAATGTGTCATTTTATTTAAAATTAACATTAATTTTAATAAAAAAATATAAGTGACAAACTCATAATGAAGGAAAGGCATTAAAATTGTTTTTATAACTTAGGAAATTAATACATAAGTCATTTTTGATGTGTGTAAATAATCCTCACCTCAATCTAATAAAAAATATTCTTGGTATGAATCAATGTGCACATTATCATTTTAAAAATTTCATTTTAGTTAAAAAATTATCAGTAATTGAAAACCAATAAAACACACTCAGATTTTCTTGATAAGTTAGGAAACCGATTCATAATTCATTTTTGACATGTAGGAATTAGTATTAAATAAAACCAATACACAATGTGTCTAGTTTGACATAAGTTGCATGTTTCTAATGTCATTTTAGTAAAAAGCACAAGTGATATACTCAAAACTGAGAAAACACATTCAGATTGATTTAATACTTTTGGAAAATGTTCCATAAGTCATTTATGAAGTATATAAATTGAACAAATGACAATCTAAAAAAACCTTGGTTAGTCTTAATAGATGTTTTATTTCAATATATAAGTTCAATTTTAGTTTAAAATGTGCATCGAATCACCATAATCAAAAAAATGAGATTAGATTGTTTTCTTATAATTTTTTCTTCTATTACTTGATATATTTCATTATAATTTTTTTATTATACTTATTTAGTTAATTTTCAAAGAGATAATGCTAGAAAATGAACAAAAAATAGTGTTACATAAAAGAGCCAACCACAACTCAAATTAATACATGGTGTTCCTAGTATGAATTAATGTTTACTATAACATTGACACATTCTATTTTATTTTTTTCTTTATATTATTATTAACATAATAATTTTTTTCCTATAAAGGTGTAATATTTTTCTAATGTTGGGGTGGTTCTTTCAGCAGTAGCATGAGTGGGGGTCAAGGGCCAAAGACACAGTATCATTTATGTCTTTGAATAACTCTAATATTTTTTAAATTCTCATGTAATATTACAAACCAATGTATTGAATCTCTATACTATATTACTTTTTTCTTGATTTTTTGTTTTAAATTTAGTTTCCTTTAAAATATATATTTTCACTTATTTTTTTATACCATTTATAATGCTAAAGTGTGCTGTAAATTTAATAACCCATTATAGTATTCACCTTTATCAGTGCTTTTAGAAGTTTTGATAAGGTAATCCATTATGAGTTCTAAGAAAAGAGTGGTGATGTGTCGCTTTATCAGAGATATTTTTGCACTGATAAAGGAAACCCTTTATAAGAGATATTTTTAGTGTTGATAAAGGATCCCTTTATGAGCGCTTTTCTAGTACTGATAAAATCTGATGGTTTTTAATCATGTTCTTGTTGTTAGTGCTTTTTGTAATTAAAATGGTCATTTTTATCATTATTAAAGGAATTATTTAGTAATTAGACTAATTAGTTTTTGAAAACATGTTTTAGATTTTGAATGAATGATAAATAGTGTGAAAATAGATGAAATTGGGAAAACATTGCATAATTCCCATAGGCCAAGCCTTAAGAAGAAATATCACATAGGTTATAGGATACTCATATTCTTGGAGATCAGTCACAATCATATCACTCCTCATTAACAAGCCAACACAGAGTTCATCTCCAAAATTATAGTGGTACTCAAACCATCATTCTCATGTTTAGTTACATTTGTAGAAACTTATATCTAGGAAGACCGAGTCACAACCTTTCATCTCTCCTATTGTACTAGTCATTTTCCCACCCACCTAGAGAGAAATATTTCCCAAGTTCTCTATTACATTGTCAAAATCATCTTAAATAATTTCAACAATTTTTTAACAAACAATCACATAACATACATTATTTTGAAACATCACCCAAGAGGTGAACATGTTGAAGAGTTTTACACACACAAAAACCCTTGAAACAAAAAATTTACACATAGATCTATTTTATAAATAATACTTTTTAAATATAAACAAGAACATTAAATTCATCCAATAAGTTCAGTACATGGAAATACCAAACATTCCATTTTAAATAATGACCAATTATTTGAAAACCACATGTTAAAGAGGGATAATATCATAAATAATGAATAAAACACCACAGACATCAATATCTAAAACATAAATTTCTGATTCAGCCCAAATAAGGTCAGTTAAACTAGTGGATAGATGGAAACCAAATAATAAAGGAATAAGAGGACAATGGAGAAGGAAATTAAGGACTTTCACAATGTTTCCATGAATATATATACTCAAATCCACCAACTCTAACAACCCAAGCATGATGTACGTGGAAATTACATTTATTTTCCGGAATACTTAATACATTACACAAATATATTCCCAAAGACCATATTAGTTTAGTGTCTTTGGAATCTCGGAACATAATCTTCTAACATGGTGAAAGATATTAAATATCTCTGATAATGATCATCCCATTTTTTCCTACCTAAAACATTTCATTATATCTTGAGGTAAAGAAAACATAAAAAGAGTGAGCTCAAATGTTCAATAAGGGTACATATATAAAACATAAAGAAAACCACAAACATTTTAATGTAAAAACATGAACATAAAGTTTGAACATTAAAATCTTGAGTCCTAAAATAATTACTGGAAGTACATATGGCATGTATCATAAAGGAACATTAAACATTATAGAATAACATAGGCACAAAACATGTAATTTTGGAACACTAATAAGCACAAAATATGATTTCCAAAGTATCCAAGGCATTGATTCCAAGACCATCATAGTGGACAAAGTCCATCACTAAACTAGGTTTACTTTTAATTCATTACACGTTTTAATAAACACGATTTACTTTCCATTCCCATAATGTATATCTCATTAGATACAAATCTTTGTCAAATTCATTGGAGGGAGATATAGGTCTCCCCCATCTCATAATTAAATCACTCTTAAATGTGGCACAAAAACATAAATCATTCATCACAACATAACCCAAGAAAAAATGGGTTTTATTGAAAATCATTTCATCATAACATGATCCATATAAAATACCATTCCATTATAAATACAATCAAATCAAAGTAATAATAGGGATATAAACATATCCTTTTTAAATAGAGTCATCTTAGATGGAAAATAATTTTGATAACCCATTTGATCATTGTTCTTATAGAAAATATCATTTCTTCTTCAAAAACATTTTCTTTTCTCCAAATGCCGCACAAATTTAAAAGAAAAGAATTTAGTTGATAATAAATATTAGATAGTGTATAGTAAGAATCATAGAAATAATATGTTATGAAACCATAAAAATCCATACATTCCTTATAAGTTAAAAAGACATTCTCCTCGTACTTTTGCAGGAAAAGTCAAAAAGTACTTCGTATGGTAAAAAAAATAAATATTTCTTCCATGCCATGTAGTAAAATTTAAAAAATGGGTAAAAATGGATTTAAAAATACATATAATAATAATAAAAATTTTATAAAAACATTTTTATAAATCATGGACATCAAGGATAAATATATCCCCAGTAAATACTTATGTATAAAGAATCTCCGATGAAATTTTGATTGCAAAATTATCCATTACCTTAGGTCTGATTTCTTACGTATGTGTCCAAAACCCATATATAGTGGGTTTAAAAATATTATTAACTTATTAGAGATCCATAATAATATTTACTATATCATATATGATTTACTTATGACTTTATATTACCCTTTTATTTGTCAATTCCATGTTAAAGCAATGTTTTGGGTATTAATTGTCTTATTTATCATACGTTATTGGACTTGTTATTCTTGATATTATTACTTAGATCATGTTTTACTTACTTATAGAATGTCAAAAACTACTTATATATAATATATATTAAATATATATATATATAATAGATAGATAAATGAAATGGAATACACCGTTCATGGAGACGGTAGGCCATATGTATGCATGAACGCTCCTTTCATTTCCTTATTAAATTGAATGGAAGTAAGTAAATGACATATATATATACACATGTAAATCTAGAAGAATTAATATGTAATATATTAAATTATTATTTATTAAATATACTTTATATTCAATCATTAATGGTTGACGTGGAGAATGGATCTCATTGTGTCATGGAGACGGTAGGCCTTACATACCCACAAACGACAATATCATTCCCATAATTCTTGAATGGTATTGAATTGTAAGGTGTAATATATTTAAGAATAAATATCATTTTATAATAATCATATACAGTTATTATATCCATTTTTATACCCATCCAATTAAGGTGGTGGTGAGAGACAAATTATTCCACAGTGTGGAGACGGTAAGCCGTACGTACGCACGCATAGTGATTTCATTTTTCCTATGATTGATAGAAAGTGTAATATGGTTGTTTAATAATTATAATTACATCTCATTATATAATTTCCACTAAAATTATTATTTTATGAAGAAAAAAATCATGATGTATATGTTTATGTAAAAATAAATATAAAATAATCGATAGAGGGTATTACCTCTTCCTTGATCTGCTCTCTTAAGATATCCTCTTAATGGAAATAGAGTTGGTCGTTTGAGAAGACCATAACATCAATAATTATACTAGATAAGTTGAGAAGATAAATGGGTAGGTTTTTTCTCATCATGAAGGCAAAAAATACAGTGAAGTGGAGAGGGAAGAGGTGCCCTTTCATAATTGAGGTGAGGTGCACTTTTAGAAACTCCATAAATAATAAATTATAATACATTCAAACCCCTCCAGAAAACCACCAAAATGTCCCAATTATAAAATAATTGATGATATAGGGTTGTAATATAATCTACTAATTTTTTTTTGAGAAGTTTTTTTTAATTTAAACCATATCTTTTAAATAGACACTGAGTTATTCTATTTAAATCTAAATGTGGTAATAGAAGTATAAATATTTAATAGTTATAAATATTTACTTACATCATTTTAATATATCATAAATGGGTATTTTAATAATGTTTAGATCTTTTTATTATAAACTCTTAATTTTTATTATTTTTAAATAATTTAATAAAATGTTATTTTTAGGAAATATCAACAGTGTCAATTTTGATACTATTCATTTTTTTATCTTCAAAATAACATTCCCAAAAATGATAATTTCAAACCCAAAAATATTTAATACACTCATAACATGTAGTAGTAAAATATAAAATCTGTGGAGCACATTAATGTGTTCATATGATATTAATTTTTATATTTTAAATCTCATTTATTTGATATTTATATTAATAAAATGATTTTTTCATCACTATTGTGACGCCATTAATGTTAATTATTTAATAAATAAAAATTATAAATATATTTCTATAATGTAGGTAATTTTATTATCGTTTTAGAGACTATTTAATTTCGATGTTTTATAAATTTTATCGATTTATTAAAATTATTATACATATAAGATATAAGAGAGTGACATGTTGTCACATTCTATTGTTTTAATAATAATTACAACCTTTTCATGGACAAGATTCCAGGAAATGAATTAATTCCTACCCTTAGGTGATATGGGTCTACAGTTATTCAACCAATATAATTTTGGCAGTTGTTAGGGTCATTTTATAATAATATATTTACATTTAATTACCTGATTTACCTTTAACCACGGTAATAAAAATAATTACCAAAGTTACTATTTATAATGAAAAAAATAAAATCATCCGACTAACATAATTTGGAAATATATATTCAAAATATAGAATCGATTTTTGAAGATTCAAAAGACAAAAGTTTCAATAATTAATATAACATTAATCCTGTTGTTGAAAGATATGGGTTTTTTGTTTATAAGTTAAAACATTACAAAAGAATAAAATGTTTTTACATATGAATTCAATATTAAATTTATGAAAATGACTTCAATTGTAGTAAAATAAAAAATATATTCTATTTATAGTTTAAAACAATTCAATAATATATTTTACTCATATAAATTATTTCGATGAAAAAGTGGTTTTTAATTAAAATTTAGCCTATTTTTACTACACATTAAAATATGAAAGTTATCATAAAAATATAAAAAATTCACCCAAAGTAAAATTTTATATCCATATTCCAAGGAAGAAGTTTATTTTTTTTAATTGAACATATAATCGTGTCAAAACTAGATTTAAAATGGGTGCACCATCAAAAGGCAGCAAAACCACATTTTTTTGAAAAATAATTATTTTATCTGAAAAATTGATTTTGTTTTTATATAATGTCTAGAAAATACATTATATTAATGTTAATTTTATATAAAATTTAAAATGTGGTTAATACAATTTATAACGGATAATTTATATCCCACAATAATATTTTAACAATATATCGTTGTTTAGTGAAACTAAATATTGCATACAACACAAGCTATCTAAGAAGGTATCTCTTTCTTGTAACACAAGACAAGTCAGTACTATGTGTAGTGAAATATTCCTTTGGTGTTGTGTATAAAATAATCCAAGATTAGTTCATTTATACATTGAAAAAAACTCTATACTCATTATTGCGTAAAATTATTTCTATCAAAAGAACATGAAATTGTTTCTAACACAAGCCAATAATAGTGTTGCATATACAACAAGCTAATATAGTGTTGTGTATAACGAAAGATAATATTGGTGAAGCATACAACACAAGAAATCAAAAAAATTAAAATTAATATGTCATATAAAATCTTGGGGTGTAACATTCCACCCCTTTTAAAATGAATTTCTCCCTTGAAATTTGTGGGGGTTATAAATCATTTACTACATGAATTTTTATTTCATGGAAACCCACATCGTAAAAAGGGATACTACAACTTCATTTAAAAAAAGGAAAGTTACAAACATAATGGTTACCCATAGTAACTCATCACAAGGTTTCTATATAGTAGAACATTGGTCGAAAGTGAAAACATGGATATGGTTGAGAAATCTAACAATCAAGTTCTAATGGATAGTGAAAGATAATAAGGTTTGGATAATTTTAACTATCAGAAATCAATAAATATGTTATCATTTAAGGGACCATATGATTAATCAGATAAGAAGGTGCTAGGATAACATTTTTGGTTTCATGATCATTTTCCTAAAGCTGATGAATTTTTTCATGAGAAGAAATACTTATTTGATTTCAGTACAATCTCAACATTGTTCGTTCCCTGAATAATTTCCACTTTATCTCTTATTTAATGAAATAAATTTTAATTTTTAATTCTTGAAATGTTATCAAATCATTCGATAGAATGATAGGTCATTCCATCGCCCTCAAATGAAATGTTTGTGTAGGTAATCAAATATGCATAAGTCCATCTATAGTAAGATAATATATTAATCTAAAAAACATCAACCCCAATATAAATATTTCTATCCATAAATGTATAACATTACAATCCTTTCAAAAACTGAATATATAAAACATTATAAAGAGTTGAACTAAATCAACTTCACATTTTCTCTCATATCTTATTTGGATGTTCTTGGTTGTCGCATTCCAAAAAATGTGAATATCTTAATCTTGTATTCTCTTAGAACATGATAATAACATTCATTACCATTGAACCTTAGTGAAAACATGCTTTCTGTCAAAATTAACTGTTTCCACACACGAAAAATACCAAAAATTATATAAACTCAAACCATGATATCACATTGTCATTTTATCAGTCATGAGTTCATTAATACTATCAAACATCTAATTATCCCCTTATCCCTTCATTATGAGCATATCATATTCTTTCCAAAAATATTTCAATCACTTTTCATGGTTACTGGTACCATATAATTTTTAAAAACCACAAAAAACCAAAACATACATATTAAAATATTCCATAATACTATAAATGATATTCCACAACACTATTTTGGAATCCACTTTCAATAACACTTAATCATTCCACGACAACATTTTCGTACTCCACATCACCAATAGTGATTACATGTGACTTCCCTTTGCCTTTTTCATTAAGAGGTTTCTGACGTCGATCATTATTAACCGTTAGATTAGGGCATTAGTTAGCATAATTCCACATTTCCTTGCACTTGTAGCATTGGCATGTTGGTGGTATGTTCTCTATATTATTTTCCATATTCACATCATTAGAAACCAATTTACCATTACTTCGGCACTCAACTTCTTGATGAAATTATTTTCCACACTTGGAACATTTTCATGTCCCTTTAAGACAATCTCTATCGTGCTTCTTTCCACACTTTGAGCATATGGTAACATTCATCTTCTTTTCACCATTGTTTTGAGATATTCCATTGGCCTTTATCATTTGTTTCTTTTCAAAACCATGATATATATATATGTAACACCAACTTCCATTTATACATTGATTACACAACTCACAATCTCTTTATATTTTAAAAAGTCTTATATAGCCAATTCCCTTAAATGAATTGGTTTTATGCCATTGATGAATCGATCAAATTTTCTTTTTGGATTAATGATAAAACTAGAAGAATACCTTGAAATTCATGTAAAATTTTACTTTCATGTACCAACAGATTCATAATAATTTTTCATAAACTCAAGGAACTCCTTTTCCATAATTTTTCAAAGATACAAGGGATGCACTTATTGAAAAGAAAGTTCTTGAACTCGTCTCATTCCATGGATTCAATTTCATCGTGCTATTCTATATTCATCACTAGAGTCCACCACTGGTCTGATTCACCTTTTAAATGATAGACAACCAAAATGACTTTTTTCATGTTCCAAAAAACGAAGGATGGAAGATATATTTGCAATGTTACTGATCCATTCTTCTGCAACAAGTGGATCAGAATACCCACTGAAAGAAGGTGGATGTTGCCTCATGATGGAATCAATATAATTTTTTCTCTTCTCAACTCATTTGGAAGTACAAACTGATTCATAGCTTGTGTAGGTATATAAATATGATTTTTCATTCCATCTCCCATGAAATTTGGTTCTTCATGAGTAAAATCATTGCATTTACCAGTGCATTTATCATTAATATGATTCTTTTGGGTTATATCTATCATCTAAAACTGAAAAATAATAGTGTGAGAGGAAAAAGTCATACTAGGAAGACAACATAATCAATGGGGGAGTAATTTCAATATCTGATATCTTATATTTAATCCTAGGTTATTCATGATCATTACCATAATTCTAGAACTATAATATATAGTTATACTAAACCTTAGAGACATCCCTAGACATTCCATAGAAATGTCTTTAGGGATCCCACTAATGTTTCTGCATTCTAGTTTCCCAAGGTCTACTAAATCTTCACCTATGATACCGAATTTTACAACCCTAGTGATGTATATAAAAATTAAATTTCATTAAAAGATTACATAATACATTACAAAAATATATTCCCAAATACTGTATTAGTTTAGTGTCTCTCGATACTCGGAATATAATCATCTAACTTGGTGAATGATCTTCAACATCCCCCAAAAATGTGATCCCCTTTTTTTATCCTATCTAAAACATTTCATTATATCTTGGGGAAAAAACATAAAAAGTGTGATCTAAAATTCTCAATAAGGGTAAAAATTGAGAATATAAAAAAACCATAATAATTTGAACATAAAAAACATGAACAGAATGTTTAAACATCTAAATCATGAGTCATGAAATAAATATTGGTAGCATGTAAGGACTAGATTATAAAGGAACATTGACCATGATAGAATAAAAAATGGAATTAAACATGTAATTGTGGAAAAATAAAAATCACATAATTTGATTTCTATAGAAGCCAAGGCATTGCTTCCAAGACTGCCATTATGGAAAAATTCCATTACAAAACCAGGATTACGTGCTGTTCCATCCATGTATTACTATACCAGATTTACTTCCCATTCCAGTCATGCCTATATAATGAGATATAAATATTACCCAATTAATTTAAGGTAGATATAGGTCCCATCAATATCATAATGAAATCTATCTTACATGTTCCACAAAAACATCAATCATTCATCATAGCATAACCCAAGAAATAAAATGGGTTATATTAAAAATCATTCCTTCATAAAATAATCTACATTAAATACCATTGCCTTATTAACACAATCAAATCATAGTGACAATAGGGACAGAAACAAAGCCCTATTTAAAGATAGTCATATTACATGGAAAATTATTTTGATAAACCATTTGAACATAGTTTTTAAGGAAAATATCCTTTCTTCTTTAAAAACTGTTTATTTTCTCAAAACGCCAAGAAAATTTAAAAGAAAAGTATTTTGTTGAAAATAAACATGATATAGTGTATATTAAGCTTCATGGAAATAATACATTATGAAACCATAAAAAATCCATTCATTCTGTATATGTTAAAAAGACACTCTCCTTGTACTTTTGCTAGAAAAATTCAAAAAGTACCTTGTATGGTAAATAAAAGAAATATTTATTCCATAAATCTAGTAAAAGTAAAAAATGGGAAAAATGAATTTAAAAAAACATAGAATAATATTAAAAAATTTTGAATTTTTTTTAGAAAACATGGACATGGATGATAAATATATCCCCAATAAATACTTACGTATAAACAATCTCGAATAAAAATGAGATTGCAAAATTATCCCTTACCTTAGGTATAATTTCTTACATAAGTGTTTAAAACCCATATTTAGTGGGTCTAATGTTATTATTAACTTATAAAGGAACCATAATAATATTTATGATATCATATGTTATTTACTTATTAATTTATATTACCTTTTTATTTGTCAATTCCATGTTAAAGCTATGTTTTGTGTAATAATAGTATTGTTTATCGTACGTGTTTGGAATTTTTATTCGTGATATTATTACTTAGATCCTGATTTACTTATTTATATAATGTAAAAATGATTTATATATCATATATATTTTGTAAATTTATATATAAAATATATAAATCAAATGTAATACACCGTTCATGTAGATGGTAGACCATACATACACATGAACACTGTTTTAGTATCTTTATTGAATTGAATGGCAGTAATTAAATGAAATATACATATATATATATATATACATAAACCCATTACAATTATTATGTCATATATTTCCTGATTATTTATTATATATAATTTATAGTCATTCTTGAATGGTTGACGTGAAGAATTAATCTCATCACGTTGTGGAGACGGTAGGCCGTACGCATGCACAAGTGACGATATCATTCCCATAATTCATGAATTGTATTTAATTGTATAGTTTAATATATTTCATAATAAATATAATTTAATAATAATAATATATAGTAATTACATCTATTTTTATACCCATCTATGTAAGGTGGTGTTGAAAAACAAATTACACCACAACATGGAGATGGTAAGCCGTACGTACGCACACATGGTGATATTGTTTTTATAAAGATGGATAGAAACTGAGATATTTTTGTTTAATAATTATAAAGACATATTAGTATATAATTTCCACTGGATTTATTATATTATATTAAAAAAACTCATAAAGTAGATGTATAAGTAGAAAGAAATATGAAAGAATCAGTAGAGGGGATTACCACATCTTTGATCTTCTCTCTTTAGATCCCCTCTTAATTGAACTAGTGTTGGTCTTTTTAGAAGAAGATCACCTCTATAATTTTACTAGGGAAGTTTAGAAGAGAAATTATTATGGTTTGAAAGATATTGAAGGCTAAAAATGGAGTGAATAAGAGATGGAGGAGTTGTCCTTTTATAATTGAGGTGAGAGGAGCTTTTGGAAACTACATAAATAAAAATTTATAATAAAATCCAAACCTTTCCAAAACCACCAAAATGTCCCAATTATGAAGATGATATTAGATAGGGTTGTAATATAAGTATTCTTCCGTAAACCATACATAATATTGAATTAAGATAATAATTCACATTAAGGATCTGTTTAGGTTTAGAGTTTTTGAGAGTTTTCCCATAACTATTACATTGATAAATATTACAAAGTAGACAGTTCTACTCAGTTTCCATTTTATTCATAAAATAAAAACGCTCTGAAAAAAAGATTCATGCCTAGTTCCATGTTTTAGATGGAATGGATTTTCCTTGATCCCGTCCTTGACACTATTCCACATTATATCATATGAAAAACATTTCAAAAAACCATGGGATGAGAATAGAATGCTTAGTAAGGGATACAGAATGAAGGAAAACTGTTAGTTTTTCAAAAAAATAGGTAAACCATGAATACTTTTACATAATTTATTTTCTTCACCTTTTTGAATTAGAAAATATTCCTCACTGAAAAAAAATCACTACTTAACCTTTTGTAAACAAAAGATTACCATAAAACCAATATAAAGAACACATAACATATAAAGGTAACTAGGGAGATAAACATACATAAATGGAATAACCATACAGTAAACATCCACACATGTCACTTAATGTAAAAGCCATATGGCTGAATTCCATACCCAATGCATTGGAGGTTATAATGTAGCCACCCGTCCTGGTTTATCACGACACCACTCGTCATTTGGTTTATCACGTAACCATCCGTCAAATGTCCAAGTACCATTATAAAATCATAACACATAAAAAATATAAAGGAAAGAAAAAATTTCCACATTTCAATAAAAATATATCTCTTAAATATATTTACATAACAAATACATTTTCAATGCCATTTTAAATACCAAAATACATAAAAGAGAATATAGTCTTTATTTTCCTTTAAAAAAACATTACGGATTGTTCAGGAAGACAAAGAACAAATAATACTCGCGGTGGCAGAAAGGTTTTTATCACCGCTTATGTTAAAATAAACATTCCTTTTTTTAATTTAGAAAAAATATTCATAGAAAAATATTTCATTTGAAAAGTCAAGTGTTTTTTTACAACGTATTAAATAAAGTCATGTATTAAAACAAAATATGACTCAATGTAAGGATATTGAGATGAAGTCCCTTACCTCATGTACGAATTGACTCGATCATTCTTTAATCTCTAGAATAATTAACTAAAGTTAATTTATAATTTATTATGAAACTTTTTCATGTCTATTATTTATTTTATATCACTTATTACCATGTTATAAACATTACATAGTTATTTAAGTTAATAAAGTTCATTTTGTCGAAATTTGGTACTTGAGTCAAAAATGAACACCTTATACTTTAAAGTTGTCCATGTGGTCAATAGAAAATTATATCCAGAATGAAATTAATTATTTAGATATCATATATATCATATATATCAAGTATATATATATATTTATAACTGTACATGTCATTTAGAGGTAAAAAATGAAATGTATCGTTCATGGAGACGGTAAGCCCTACGTACGCATGAACGCTACTTTCATTTCTATTTATTATTTTAATAGAATTAAAACATAATTATACTTATTTATATTATAATTACAGTATAATTTCATATATAATATCATTAACTCCATCTTTTATACATCCCAGATATGGCATTAATGAGTCATATCACTTAGAGGGGACGGTAGTCTGCATTTCCTCAAATGAAATTATCGTGTTTAGAAATAATGGAAACAAAAAAGGTATTCTATAAAAGAAAAATAAAGAAAAATAAAGAAAACTTAAAAATAATATATATCATATATAATTACAGTTCCATCATAATGACCACCATGTGAGGCGATAGGAGGTAACTGAACAATCATCGTTTTGTGAGGCGTTAGTTTTCCATCCATAGAAACATTATGTTCTTCACCAATTAGATGGAGGTGTGTGTAAGTGTAGTTGAAATACATTTCATTACAAAATCCTAGTATATTGAGGATATTGGTGTTGTTATATAATAATGAAATAAAAAGAGTTCAGGGGTTGGAGATGTAAAATAAAAGAAAAGAAGTTAAAAGAAACTGTTACCTTTAATTTGGATAACTTCCTTTGGTTTGAACCAAATGGAATTATTGAAGTGCATTATGCCTAAAGTAAGGATTTTAGGTGGAATAGAGGTATGTAGGGAGCCTAATTGGGAAGATGTTGTACATGAAAAAAGGGCTTGAGAGGTGTGAGGAATTGGTTAGAAGTGAGGGCTTTTTATAAGGGGGAGGAGGGGCTCTTTAGGAAAATGTGAAAATATTATATTATTATAAACATATATTCGGTTACAAAAGGTCCAAAAATCATTAAAGTCAAAGATAAGAAGAGTCATATATGATATGAAATCATAAAATAGTAATTGGACCGGTTATGGATAATATATTAATTATTAAAATCTTATTTATTTAAATCATTTATTAATGAGGTAAATATTGCATCATTATTGTGTCATAAATAATTTAATTTATTTGATTCCTAAAAATTATAAAAAAAATACTATTATGTAGGAAATATTTTCATATTTAGAATGAATATTTATAGTCTAAATGATACTTTATATAACACCATATAAAAATTAGTTTACTAAAAGATTTTTGTTTATGTCATTTTGGGCTTTACATTAAATTAATTAATCTAAATTGTCATTATCACTACCAAGTGGCTCAATGGGGACCCAAAATAGACCCAAATATTCCACTGGTCTTTAACGACTAAAATAATATGGTTTGGACAAGTTTTAAGGTAATTTTGAATAATTATAATATCCATTTTAACATGAATTACCTTATTTATATTTAACCATGGTAAATAAAAGTCAAATGTTACTATTCACAAAAAATTATTTTCATCTTATTGAACCACCTTTTACATACTAAAAAAACCATGTATTTCAGATTTTCAAAATTCAATTCATAGAAGTGGAAATATTTCATTTAAATGAAAAAGTCAGTTTTTTTAACAACTACTAAATGGTTTCACTGTTCATTAAAAATTGATGTTCTTTCTGAAAAATACAAAAAACTCATCCTAAGATATATTTGATATTAAAAATTCAAAAATGAGGTCTATTTTTCCAAATTAAAAACATAAAAGTGTCATTAATTAATTTAAAATTATTTATCGTTGTTAAAACAAATAGAGTGGTTTTAAGAAACAGTAACTATCAAAATATTGACACTTGTTTATGTCCCATTTCAAAGTGAAATTAATTTCAATGACGAACATTGGATAAAATGGTAAAAATATGTCCTAATTAAAATTTAAAACCAATTAAAAAGATAATCTAACCATAAAAATAAATTATATTAACACATAATATTGAATTAAAATACAATATTTTTCACTATTCATTAAAAATGTACTTTATCGGAAAAATTTCAAAAATTTACACAAAGTAAATTTTGATGTCCCCATTCTATAGAAGGATTTTATTTATTCAAATAAAATGTATTAAAGTGACCAAAACTATATCTAAAGAGGGTTCTCCATTAAAAGGTTGTTAATCGACCTTTTAATGTAAATTAAGCTTGAAATTAGATTCCTTCACATTTTAAGCCTTTAAATTTTATTGGATAAATATAAATACATTTAACAAACATATATAATAATATTTTAGTTAGTTTTTTCATTCCCACCAATACAATGGCTAGGATTTAACTACCATTTAAAATAATAATATTATATTATTAGTGTGCAACATAAGATGTCAAAGAAACCCGTTGTTGCGTATCAGGTACACTATCGAACATAGCAACCCCTTTAATGTAAAAATTAATATTTAATAATAAAATATTAATAAATATGAAATGTTTCTTATTCTTTATTTACCTGGGATGTTACATCCTTCCCCCCTTTTGGGAATTACATCCTCGTAATTTTAATTATCAAAATAAGTTGGTGTTTTATCCCTCATAGGATTTTCAGATTCGCACGTTACCTATTCAACCATATGGTTTTCCCACAAAACCTTTACCTAGTGAATTTCCTTATTCTAAAACACTTTCTCTCTATAGTCAAGAATCTAGACTAGTTGTTCTTCATAAGAGTGATTCTCTTCCAACTGAACTAGCTCTGGACTCAAAACATGAGATGGATCTGGCATATACTTTCCCAACATCGAAACATGAAAAACATGGTGTACCTAGGATAAACATGGATGTAAAGCCACTCTATACACAACTGATCCAACATTCTCTAGGATTTCATAAGGTTCAATGAATTTCAAACTAAACATTACTTTCTTACCAAAACACATCACACTTTTCCATGGAGAAACTTTGAGAAAGACATGATCACCAACCTCAGAAGAAAGATCTTTCCTCTAGTTATCTGCATAACTTTTCTGTCTGCTCTATGTAGTTCTCATGTGCTTTTGAATCAATTGAACATTCTCTTCTATCTATTCTACCAATTCTGGTCCCATTAGATTCCTTTCACATACTTCATCCCAAAAATCTGGAGTTTGACAATGCTTTCCATACAATGCCTCAAATGGAGCCATCTATATACTAGAATGAAAACTATTATTATATGAAAATTCAACCAAAGAGAGATGTCGGTCCCAAATTCTGTGGTAATCTACTAAACATGCACATAGAATATCCTCTAAGGTATTAATTGTTTGTTCTGACTACCCATCTAATTGAGGATGAAAAGTTGTACTAAAATTTAATTCAGTACCCAATGACTTCTGAAGGCCTTTCCAAAAGTTACAAGTAAACTTCGGATCACGATCAAATACAATGGAGAGGGGTAATCCATGCAAACTGTCTATATCTTTAACATACAACCAAGAAAGTTGATATAGATACAATGTATCTTGAATAGGAAGGAAATTAGCAGATTTAGACAATCGATCAACTGTAAACCAGATTTCATTATTACCTCAAGATGTCTTTGGCAATCCAACAACGAATTCCATGGATATATTTTCCCATTTCCACCCTGCCACCAGTAAAGGCTATAACATCCATTTTGGAAACTGCCACTCTGCGTTAACCTGCTGACAATTCAAACACTTCATAGAAAAATCAGCAATATATCTTTTCGTTCCTTACCACCAGTAATACTCACGAAGATCTCTGTACATCGTAGTGCTGGCAGGATGAACTGAAAATGGGGAACTATGAGCTTCACATAACAACTCATTATTCAACAGTGAATCACAAGGAACACATAATCACATTCCAAATCTTAAAACACAATCATTATCAATGTTAAATTCAGGCAATTTACCCTTCTGAACCAACTCTACATTTTTCTGTAACTCACTGTCTTCTTTTCGTGCTTTCTTTATTCTACCTCACAAAGATGATCTCACTGATAACTAAAAAAAAGAATAATTTCCTACACCAAAAAAATCTATGATAAATTTCATCAAATTAAAAACCAAAGGATCTCATTCAAATCGTAGCATGGTTAATGAGACATTAATTTTTTGACTCAAAGCATCAGCCACTTTATTTGATTTTCCCGGATGGTAAAGGATCGTGCAATCAGAATCCTTGATTAATTCCAAACATCTCCTCTTTTTCATGTACAATTCATTCTGAGTGAATATATACTTCAAACTTTTTTGATCAGTATATATTTCACACTTTACTCCATACAAATGCTGCCTCCAAATTTTTAAAGAAAAAATAACAGCAGCTAATTCCAAATCATGTGTAAGGTAATTTAACTCATGTGGTTTCAATGGAAGTAAAGCATATGCAATTACCTAATCATTTTTCATAAGGACACCTCCATGTTCTTTCAATGAAGCATCACTATAAATAAAAATCTCACCATTTCCGGAAGGAAATTCCAAAGCTAGAGAATTCACCAATCTTCTTTTCAATTATTGAAAACAATCATCCCATTCTTTTGTCCAGATGAACTTAACATCGTTTAGAGTTTACTAAGTCATTGTACTAGATAACCATGTAAAATTGTCAACAAAACTCCAATAATAACCTGATTCAACTGAGCTATCACTGCAAAAAACTATTCAATTTTGATTCCAACCATCTCTAGATACTTATTTGGAAGGTCATTTCCATTTGTATACCTTTCAAAACAAACTGCTCTATTTCCTTTAAGAAACCCCATTCTTAACAGAGAAATATCTTAGGCAAAGAAACATTGGAATATGTAAATACTATATCACATATATCTTACCATAAATTAATTTTTGGACATTAATTTAACAATATCCTAACTTGTAAAGTTTTCTAAACCGACCTCTAATACCAACTTCAAATACCCGGCCTTAAAACATACATAATATTTAATTAAGTTAATAATTCAAATTGAGGATCTTTTCAGGTTTAGAGGTTTTTAGAGTTAGGCCACAACTATTACATTGAAAAATATTACAAATTTGAATCTTCTACTCAGTTACCATTTTTTTCATCAAATAAAAATTCGTTGAAAAAAAGTCTCATGTCTAGTTACATGTTTTAGACAGAATTACTTTTCCTTGATCCCATACTTGACCCTAATACACATTTTTTCATATGAAAAAAATTACAAAAAAACTTTGGATGAGCATCAAAATCTCAGTAAGGGATACACAAAGAAAAAAAAATGTTAGTTATTCAAAACAATAAGTAAACCATGAATACTTTAACATGAGTAATTATTTTAAAATTTATGATGTAGTTAATACTCTTCACTAAAAAAATATCACTACTTACACTTTTGTAACCAAAATATTAACATAAAATTCATATAAAGAACTCATAACATATAAAGGTAACTTGGGACATAAACATACTTAAATGGAATAACAATAAGGTCGACTTCCACACATATCACTAAATGGAATATCCATACGGCTGACTTCCATACCCAATTCATTGGAGGTTATAACGTAACCACCCATCATGGTTTATCATTGCACCACCCGTCATTTGGTTTATTGTGCAAGCACCTGTCAAATGTCCGAGTACCATTATAAAATCATAAGACATTAAACAAATATAAAGTAAATAAAAAATTTCCACATTTTAATCACAGTATATCACTTAAATATATTGATATAACTAATCCATTTTCAATACCAAAATACATAAAGGAGTATATGGTATTTATCATCATTGAAAAAAAACATTACGGCTTGTTAAGGAAGCCAAAGAACAAATAATACTCACGACGGTGGAAAGGTTGTTGTCACCGCTTACGTTAAAAGAGACATTCCTTTTTTTCATTCAGTAAAAATCTTCATAGAAAAAGGTACCCTTTGAAAATTCAAGAGTGTTTATACAGCGTATAAAATAAATTTGCGCATTAAAACAAAATATGCATCAATGAAAGGATATTGAGACGAAGTCCCTTACCTCGTGTCCGACTTGACTCGGTCATTCTTTAATATCCTGAATAATAAAATAAATTTAATTTCTTCTTGATTAAGAGCCTTTTTCAAGTCTATTATTCTTCTTATATCACTTATTAACATGTTATAAACATTACATAGTCATTTAAGTTAATAACATTCGTTTTGTTGATATTTTGTACTTGAGTCAAAAACGAACACCCTATATTTACAAGTTGTCCATGTGGTCAATATTCCATTATATCAAGAATTAAATTCATTATTTAGATATCATATATATCATATATATTCAATATATATATTTATAACAGTACATATCATTTAGAGGTAAAAAATGAAATGCATCGTTCATGGAGACGGTAAGCTGTATGTACGCATGAATAATACTTTCATTTCTATTTTTTTAATGGAATGAAAACATAATAATACATATTTATATTATAATTACAGTATAATTTCATATATAATATTGTTAACTCCTTCCTTTATACGTCCCATATATTTCATTAACGAGTCATATCACTTTGGGGGGTGGTAGTCCGCACTTCCTCAAATGAAATTATTGTGTTTACACATAATGGAAACCATAAAGGTATACTGTAAAAGAAAAATACAGAAGAATAAAGATCACATAAACATGATGTATATCATATATAAATACAGTGCCATCATAATGGACACCATGAGAGGCGGTAGAAGGTAATTGAACAATCATCATTTCGTGAGGCGTTAGTTTTCCATCCACAGAAACATTATGTTCCTCACCCATTAGAAGGAGGTGTGTGTAAGTGTAGTTTGAATAGATCTCATAAAATAATACTATTATATTGAGGATAATGTTGTTTTTATAAAATAAATGAATAAAAAGTGTTTATGGTTTGGAGAAGTAAAATTAAAGAAAAGAAGATAAGAGAAACTCTTATCTTTAATTTGGGAAACATCCTTTGGTTTGGACAAAAAAGAATTCATGAAGTGCCTCCTGCCTAAGGTAAGGCTTCTAGGTGGAAGAGAGGGATGTAGTGAGCCTAATTAGTCAGAGTACGGATGAGACAAAAGCCTTGAGAGGTCTGAGGAATCGGTTATAAGTGAGGGCTTTTTATAAGGGGGAGGAGGGGCTCTTTAGAAAAGTGTAAAAATATTATATTATTATAAACTTGTATTCTGTTTCAAAAGGTCCAAAAATTATTAAATTAGAAGATAAGATGACTCATATTTGAAATAAAATCATCCAATAGAAATTGGACAGGTTTTGGATAATATTTTAACGATTATAATCGTATTTATTTAAATCATTTATTAATGATGTAAATACTCCATCATTATTGTGTCATTAATAGTTTAATTTATTTGATGTATAAAAATTATTAAAAAAATACTATGATGTAGGAAATATTTTTATCTTTCTAATGAATATTTATAGTCTAAATTATAGCTTATATGACATCATATAAAAATTAATTTACTATAATAATTTTTACGTCATTTTGGCCTTTACTAAAAATTAATTAATCTAAATTGTCATTATCACTCCCAAGTAGCTCAGTGGGGTCCCAAAATCGACCCAAAGATTTCCATGGTTGTTAATAACTCAAACAATAAGGTTTGGACAAGTGTTAAGGTAATTTTGAATAATTATAATATCATTTTTCCCTTGAATTACCCTATTTACCTTTAACCATGGTAAATAAAAGTCAAAAGTTACTATTCACCAAAAATTATTTTCATCTTATTGAATCATATTTTACTTACTAACAACAATAATGTATGTCAGATTTTCAAAATTCAATTCACAGAAGTGGTAGAATTTCATTTAAATGAAAAAGTTAGTTTTTTAACTACTACTAAGTGGTATCACTATTCATCAAAAATTGAAATTTTTCAGAGAAATACCAAAAATCCGTCCTAAGCTATATTTGATATTCCGAATTATAAAATGATTTCTACTTTTACAAATTCAAAACATAAAAGTGTAATTAATTAATTTAAAATTAATTACCATTGTTAAAACAAATAGCGGGTTTTTAAGAAATAATAACTAACAAAAGTATGACACTTGTTTATGTCCAATTTCAATGCGAAATTAATTTAAATGTTCAATTTTAGATTAAAAGGTAAAAATATATCCTAATTTCACTTTAAACCCAATTAATAATACAATCTAACCATAAAAATTAATTATATTAAAACACAATTTTGAATTAAAATACAATATTTTTCACTATTCATTAAAATTGAACTTTATCAGAAAAATTCCAAAAATTTACACAAAGTAAATTTTGATGTCCCCATTATAAAGAAGGATTATATTTGGTCGAATAAAATGTATTAATGTGACCAAAAATAGATCTAAAGAGGGTTCTTCATTAAAAGGTGGTAAATTGACCTTTTAATGTAAATTATGCTTAAAATTAGATTCATTCACATTTTAAGCCTCTAACTTTTAATGGATAACTGTAAATGAATTTAACAAACATGTATAATCATATTGTAGTTAGTTTTATTCATTCCCTCTAGTACAATGGATGGGAGTTAACTACCATTTAAAATAATAATATTTTATTATCAGTGTGCAACGTAAGATTTTAAAGAAACTCGTTGTTGCGTATCAGGTACGCTATCAAACATAGAAACCCCTTTAAAGTAAAAATTAATATTTAATTCACAAATATTAATAAATATGAAATGTGTCTTATTATTTATTTACTAGGGATGTTACATGTAATCTCACAAACCAATAAATTCTGTATAAGTTATTTTGTCAATTTAAACCATATCTTTTTATAGACACTTCTTATATTTAAATTTAACTATGGTAATAAGCTTCTAAATATTTAATATTTAAAATTTTTTACTTATATAGTATTAATTTACCTTAAATGTTTATTTTATAAAATTTTATATCATATAATTATCACTTTTTAATTTTTATTATTTTTAAATAATTTAATAATATTTTATTTTTATAAAATATCAATAGTGTCAATTTTCACACTATTCATTTATTGGAATTCAAATAAAAACCTCACAAATAATAAATTTGATCCAAAATATTTAATACAATGATATCTTGTCATATTCACCTAGAAAAATCATGTCTAACAATAATTAGTTCATTTTATTTTTATTTTAATATTTTTAAAACCATTTATTTGATATTTATATTAATAAAATAATTTTTACATAAGGATTGTGTCATAATTAATGATATTTATGTAATCTTTGAAAATTATAAATAAATTTGTATGAAGTATTAAATTTTATTATATTTCTTGAAACCACTTACTTTCGATGATTTATGATGTTTATCAATGTATTAAATTTATTATACTTATATGACATAAGAGAGTCACATGTTTTCGCTTTCCTTTGTTTTAATAATACTTACATCATTTTCAGGGACAAGAGTCCATGATATGAATCTATTATGACCCGTAGGTGATATGGGTAGAATTTTATTCATCAAATTGAATTTTTTTAGGTGTTAGGGTAACTTTATTAGGTTATTGTTTCCATTAATTACCTGATTTACCTTTTACCATAGTAATAAAAATAATTACCAACGTTGCGGTTCATAATACCAAAAAATAAAAGAAACCTATTAATATAATTTGGGATAATTTTTAAAAATATGGAATTCATTTTTCAAAATTCAATACACATAATTTTTAGTAATTAATTTAAAATTAATCCTCAAGTTGAAAAAATTGATTTTTGTTTAAAAATTAAACCATTGCAAAAGAATAAAATGTTTTTACTCATAAATTCAATGTAAAATTAATGAAAACAACTTAAATTTTATTTAACTATAAATTTTATATTCTATTTATACTTTAAAACCAATAAATAATATATATTAACTATATAAATTATTTTGGTGAAAAATTCTTTTTCAATTAAAATTTAGCGTATTTTTACTATTCATCAAAATATAAAATTTATCAGAAAAATATCAAAAATTCATCCAATGTATAATTTTATATCATAGTTATTAATGAGAATTTTATTTTTTCAAATTGAACTTATAAACTTGTCAAAACAAGATTTAAAATGGGTACACCACCAAAAGGCAGCAAAACTGCATTTTTTAGAAAAATACTTCTTTTACCTAAAAAATTATTTTTTCTTATATAATGTCTAGAAAATAAATAATATGATTGATAATGTTATATAAACACAAAAATATGGTTAATACAATTCATAATGTCAAATTTATATCCCATTGTAATTTTTTAAAAATATACCTTTGTTTAGTGAAACTCGGTATTGCATACAATGCAAGCTATCGAGAAAGGTCGCTCTTGGGTGCAACACAAGCCATGTTCATGTTGAATGTAGTTAAGGCTTAAATTGGTGTTCCATATAAAATAATCCAAACTTATTACATTTATACAATTAAAAAAATCTATATTCAGTGTTTCGTGAAATGTATTCTATCAAAAGAGCTTCAAATTGTCTATAACACAATCCAAGAATAGTGTTGCATATACTGCAAGATAATATGGTGTTTCTTATCGTGCAATATAATCATTTTATAGCGTACAACACAAGACATAAATTAATTTCACATACCTAAATCATCATTTAAATTATCTTGAAATCATTAAGTTGTTTAACCATTTTAAAGAATATCATTCATTCCAAGGAAAAAAAGAATGACATAAATAAATTGGATACTATCTACAAAATATCAATATTCATCTAACATAACATAAAACACATGTGATCACTACATCCCAATAAATTTTTAATTCATCCTCAATTTCAATTGTTTCATTTGTTATGTTATTTCCAATATTACCCAAAGAAATTAAACCATGGAAACTACACATTTTCAGGTAAAAAATGATTATTTATGAATTAATAGCCCGAATATAAAGATTTAAACATTTTACAAATTAGAATAGAAGAAAAGGAAATATATTCAATTACCTCCCCAATGAGTAACTCACGATCCATATGGATATTATCCCATCATGAATCATACATCAATCATAATTAAGGACTCCATGAAAATGTAAGTAAAAAATTCTACCATTAAATTAAATAGAGAAAAGGAGAGATCAAAAATAACAATGAAGAAAAAGACTGACACACAATCACCCATGAATTCATATCCATATGTTCAGGGGTCAAATCCTAGAAAAGGGGGATCAAATACACTAAAATATTCCCTCAATATACATAGGATTTGAAGGAAAAAAGTAAAATTATTATAAATGGAAAATAAATATGAATTTATATAGGATGTATAAAATGAAGGACCATAACACAATAACCATGACCATGAAATAATAGTATGTTTTTTCACGCAAAACATGGAGCAACAAGGGTGACCATTCCACAATGGTCAATATCAAAGACCCCCTATAGATTACACAATACAAATCCACCTAGTATCTACCAAATATTAAAAATCATTCAATGATAATTTTAAAAAAAAATGTGGTAACAGCATGGTGCAATCAGGACACTACGTCACAATGGACACTTGTAAGGTAGAACTGAGTGTCTTAACACCATGAGCTACATGGTTCATCCAAAAAAACATGTTATTGTGGCCCTCATGGAGAAAGAGATAAAGAAACTGACCCCCAAAATCTTCATTAAAACCTTAATCCCATGTCGCAATTCCCTTTATGTTAGTAGAACCACCAAATCCATCATCATGTGAGTCCACGCTACATGGGACATGGCCTCACCACAAGAGGACATCCTCAAAACCACACTATGTCCTAGCCTAGTGTACCATGTTGTAACAACTCTCTTATAGATAAAATTTCATGTCAATGGTACTTTTGATCCCCTATAATTTTTTGGAAACCTCTAATCACCTAGAATCACAAGGGAAGGGATCATGAAAAAATAGGTCCCTTACACTTCATGTTATGAACATCATATGAGTTGAGGTTTTTTTTCGTAGCACTAACATTGAGATTATATAAATTTGTGGAAAACAATAATATCTCATCAAATGTAGAGTTATTTTATACCATTTCATCAGTATGCACATAACCTATTTTCTTATTTAAGAACATTAATTTACTTATTTTAATTTCTTGTTTACTATCATGGATCTCTTGTAAATTATTCTCCTCTTTTAATTTCATGTTTTCTTCACATATTCTAGTCTATATATTTATATAATTTGATATCTTCCACCTTTGGAAATCTTGAAAATTCATCATAATTTGTAGATTCAACTTAACATGGGATATCGGTATCCCTAGAAAATACTACTACATCATGAAAAAAATTAAATGATTCATAATCAGAATCAATCATTCCTTCCTTTATAGTTATACTTGATTCATCCATTTTAACCTCAAATTTCCCCAAAAAATATTCCATAAAATAAAACCCCTTTATATTTTTTCTTCATCTACTAATTTTGTCCATTTTCCTTGGAACCATCTAAATATAAAATCATAATGAAATTTATATTCTGATAATCAATTGAATAAATTTACAAAATAATAAATAAAAAAATGAAAACTATTCATTAATACCACAATTAGGGCCATACGGTGCTCTAGTAAGAGATTACATGAGAGGGGGATAAGTAGGCTATATAAATTTTCTAACATGATTCTTTTTCCTCAAACCCTCATTGTCCTAGATGATCTTAACTTCATCATTAGTAGGGTCACCCTTAAGATCTTAATTTATGATTATTTAATTATCACCCATTATTCTATAATACCTTAATCTGTTTGTTCATTTATTTTTTTCTTATACACACCAATTATGTCTTGAATAATTTAAACTATAAAGTATACATTACATGAGTTTTTTACTTGGTTCACCCACACTATGCCAATACAAAAGTCATGCAACTAGAAATATATTCATACACCAGAACCCATTAATCACACTAACTATAAGTGATTTTAGGATAGGGAAATCAAATGAATGGGGTCACTCCCCTTATAACATTTTGAAACTACTCACTACATTTCAAGGATCACTTAAATTACATCTTACACTTTACTCAAGTCTATAAGAAATTATTACCACTTTGGTATGCATTCCATGATATATAGAGTCACCATAGTTGTAATTACCCAAAATATAAGTTTGTGTATTTAACCCCTACAAGATAATACCTCATTGAATAATTGTGAACACCACCATGAAAAACATCACGTCCTTTTCATATGTTTTCATGGAAACTCAACCTTCTTCTCTATTGGTGGGATCTTCAACAATTGAAAAACATTATTTGATTCTTCTTATATTATAGACCTATAATAATCTTTTCTTTTTCTACATAATATAAATTCACTTCATTCATCATCTTTCTAACATAGTTCTATATTTATCTCTCCTCCTACCCTGAAAAGATATGTTAATGTTCTTCACCTTGATATAAAGAAGATATCTCTCTTTTTTTCTCTACAAATTACATCTCATAGAGTTAGAAATATCAATGAATAAACCTCTATTTTAATTATAATAGACTCCAATATTTAAGGATAATTGTATCTCTATAATTCCCAACATCCAAAATTACCTTCCCTCTAATTAAGAGAGAGTTTTCATATTACCCCCATAAATGGTCTCAATGATTTCTTGAGTATAACAGGAAATATTTTCCCACAACATACCTTTGTATTTTTCTTCATAAAATAATCACCAGAGATATTATTCTATCTCTATGTTATATATATATATATATATCCATATTTTAAATATGAAAAATATTAATTTATTCAAAGTCTCATAATCTATTATATTCATGTCTCCAAAATTCTTAATCTAACCTATTTGATATTTATAAATGCAATTTATTTCATATTTAGAATCTTAAAACATAAATAATTTTTTTTTCTATTATTCATAATCCACATGTTATCCTTTTAAATTATTTAACCAAATAATTTCAATTAATTTCAAAGTTCATAAATGTTTTTTTCTTATTGACTCACCAAAAAATTTGAAACATCAACCATAAAATTTGTAATGTCAATTATTCAAATTTAACCGAATTATTAATAATTTATTACAATTAATATTATCCAATATAATTCATGTTGTTTATCATGACTTGATTAATTCAATGAAAAAAATAATTATTGGAATATTCAAGTTATAGTACAGAGGAACCTTACGAAATTCCCCTTCAGCTACCTTATGATCTCTGAATTTGTTAAATGTAGTAAAGCTTACAATGTTCACAAAATTTTGTTTGATACCCTTTTGGTAAACCTTTTAATGTTTATATTGAAACTTATAAGGTCAATAGGTTAACATTACATGTTCTATAGGTTATCTTAATATCACCCACTAATATATCTTAAAAAGTTCAAAAAATAACCTTATTAAGTCATGCATAAACATTATGAAAACCATACTGAACCTTATAATGACCATTTGGAATATTAGTTCAAACTTGTAAAGTTCCTAATGAATCTTACAAATCCAATGGAACAATATTAAAATTTTTACATTTCCATAAAAAACCATACATTCATATGTTGGCTTCAATGCATTTTCTATATTCCATAATTGATCAACCTTTTGATCAAATGGTAATTTCTCATGCCTTTTAGAAAACATTTACCTTTTGAACAAAGGGAAAACATATGATCTGGACATAGTCATTATTTTTCAAACATATTATCTTATCATATTTAATTGTTATTATTTCAGAATAAAACTCGAAACTTATATACATATTCCAAAATATATCTCAACCTTCAAAATGACATTTACTCATATAATTCTCTTTAGAACCCTCCACTAGTCATAATCAATATGTATATTTTACCAATACATTTTCTTCTATCAAATCATTCATAGATATTATCCAAATATTTAGTAATTTGCAGTGTAACTGTTTTAATTTCATACCATCATCCTCTAGTTATATTATAAACCAATAATATCAATTATAACAAATTAATTTTCTAGTATATGTATAATTTATCACCCTAGTCGGTCCTCGGCTCACAACAGCTTCACCAAATTCACAAAAATGGTGTATTCCATTTTAAATTATTTTTTCAAAAATATATTTATATTAATCACAAAATCATTCAACCTAGTCTCTAACACTCGATAATTTTTATTTCCTATCATCCAAAACTAGAACATACTTTTTTGGTTGAAGACAATTCCAAAATAAAAAAAACCATTGTCTTAAAACAACTAATTTTTTCTCATTTCTAATAAATATAATAATTAAAATTATCCATTTGGATAAAAAAACATAAAAATTGTTTTGATGGAACTTAAATGAACTACCCTAAACATATATTGAATAATAAAACACCATGAGAAGAAAAAATTAACAGGTGATCGAAGAAAAATTCCATATAAAATGTCCCATAACAAACCTATGAAACATTAAATCCTCGTAAATACATAACTGAAAATATATTAATATCAAACACTATAAATTCTATAGAATCTTAAAAGTATATGTAACAATAATTAAATAAAGTAAGGTAATTATTAGAGTACCTTCGATCATGGGGAACCAATAGAAAAAATTTGAAGGCTTAAATTACCACTAAGGTTTTCCTTGATCTCTATAATCACATAACTCGGATTCTTGGGGTATGAGATAAAGTAATGGAATCAAAATAAATTAGAGTCATGAAAAAAATCATATCAAAATCCATAGTGGCCTAACCATCATATGGAAAGAGACTAACTAAAACATTATAGATTTCGACCAAAGGGGATCTAGAAACCATTCAATTAAAACTCCCTAAACCCTTGAATATTATTAAAAATTTCACCCTCCCAAAGAATCCATTGAACAGAATATCAATATGGAAACATAGACCACAACTTTTTAGTTCAATCATTAAATTTGAACTATAAATCACCATTAAAAATGAACCATCAAACCATGTTGTTTCCCACCCATATATCGAGACCTCCACCACAAGATGATGATACAGTGTTAATAAAGCCTTGTCATATTGCAATATAATATCAAAAATGGGTTTTTATACCCTCTTATTTTTTATAGATTATAATGAACCAAATTAGGATATATTTTCTTGGTTCCTATTCATTAGTCATAAGGACTGAGGTGTGTTCCCAATTATCATGGGAAAACAATAATTTCCTAATTAATTAACAATAAATGTTGAGAATTATTTTAATCAAACTTACTAAATTTAAGTAAAAATTGAAATAAAATGGTACATAAAATAAATATCCAATAATTTAAATAGAAAATAAAATATACATACCATTGCATGATTATAAAAGAGGAAAACCAAGTCAAGAGATATTCAAACAAAATTAAAAAATGATAGATACTATGATAACACACCATGACACCTAAACACTTCATATTCTATAACCTCTATTTATCTATACCTAAGAAAATTGTATAATACTTATAGATAAAAAGGATGTTATATGAACATAAAAAATATATTAAATAATAAAAAAAAAGTTCAATAAACACCTAGAGTGTGTATATAGGGTTGGGATAATGATTCTATTTGGTTTCTCCCCTACACCCCATATAAAACCATTATAAAAGAAACAATTAAATTAAAGTTTGAAATAGAAATAATGACTTAAATTTTACATTTTATTAACATTAATCACACTTTTTAATGAATTTAATAAATTAATCTCTTTAAAATGACCAATGTCTTTAAATGTTTAATGAAAATGTACAAGTGAACTGGTGGATATACTAATGAGAAATTGTTTCCATGTGAATTAAAAGAGTATTAATTATATTCTAATTGAAAAAAAGTTTTATTTTAATGATTATATATTATTATCATGGAATGAACCTATGGTCATAATAAAATTATGGAATAGAATTTATTTTGGAGTTCCTCTTCCTTGAGATATTATTTCCCTGGAAGAGTCGTGTATGCATGGATCAATTTCTGAGAGAGAAGAATGTTGAAAAAATTACATTTCTAAGTTATCAACACATCCCAAGGAATATATATTTATTAAAGAACCATGTCCTTGGGAGTAAGTATCTAATAGTGTTCTATGTCCGCATGAATTTTTATCATAGTTAGAGTCATGTTGTAAATATTGTCATATCTCTTAACATAAATAATTATCACATGGTTCCATCAAAGTATCAAAAGATTCACCAAAGTCAACCCTATATTCATAGAGTTTAATTGTTTAGAACATAATAAATAGGGATTAATCTATATTGATTCACCAAGACATATCAAACCCAAATAAAATATCGAATTTTATTAAAAAAGTGTAATATATCATAGATTAATGAAAAATAGGGTAACATATTTAGGCACCAATTATTCATAATAAATTATAGCATATCATTACATGAAAACTAACATTACTAAATCACACTAGAATATCCTTTTCATTTTAAAAAATACCTTGAGTTCATTACTTTCTATAAAAATTTATATTTTACATTTTAAGAATTCATTGCATAAATTCATATTCAAATCCAAAAAATAATGAGTTTAAATGGTGTGATATTCCATATATAAATATATATATATATATATATATACATCAAAACATATATTATTTAAATAAAAAATATATTTTAAAATTTCAATCACTTGTGTTTAATTTATAAAATAAAAATACATATATTTTCCTATATCTTGGATGGATTGAATAATTTCCCATGGATATTATCCATCTAATAATACCCCTAAAAATAGAATAAATCATCAAAATTGAATTAGTTACCATAAATAATATGAATCAGACAATATTTTAGGTCCTTGGAAGTGAGGAAACCTACTAGTTAGATGTATATTTAATGAAAAACATCTATGTGGTGTGAATGACACATAGAGGGATGATATTTATCCAAAGTGAAAATCCCAATGGATTTCAGTTGTTTCACCTTGACATTTTTAGAACATAAAAATCAAAAATAATTTCCACATGTAGAAATCAGGAGGGAGGAATAGATGTATAAAAATAAATAAGTGAAGGATAAGAACAAATGAAATCTGGAATAAGGACATACTATAGAGGAATACAGAGGGGAGGATAAGAGGTAGGAGACCTCCCCACCTGGAGAACAGTGTGATTGATGGTGAGGTGGTATTTGGAACACTCCCACACATTTTTTGTTATTTTTTAGATCTATTTTTTTAATAAACATGTTTATTTTATTGAATTAAAGATTTTAAAATTTTAATATGGGATTGGGGTTTTTTTTTGAGTGTTTGGAACTAGTGCCAATATTTTTTTCATTTTAATAGATTACATTGGGTACCATATGGCTTAGTAATAGATACCTTATAGATATAGGAAGAGGGGTTGTATCTTTATGTGGTCAACTAGATAGTGAGTGATCTTAGAGTGGATTCATGGTGGCGTACTAGGTTCCCAATGGTGTCTTGTTAGGTATATAATTTTCACTATATTATTTAAAAAATATAAGTATTTATTTTAAATTATTATAATTTTTGTTAAAATGTGAACCATTTCTCATTTTTTTCCCAAAATTTATTAGCATCCCATTCCTTTATTCATTTCTATTCTCTTCTAAGTGATGGATCTATCTCGTTCTAGGTCATAATCGATTTCCATTCATCGCTTATAGTAGTGAGAGGTATTTATACTACTCTTATTTAATTTAATCCTGGTTTGTTTGACAATTTCATTTCCTTACATAATTTATTTCATAAATTGACGTGTTTGTCAATTTTTTTGATTAATACCAATTAAATATGAATCAACATGACATATTTATTGAGAAGCATTCTTCTATCCTTAGGTAGGTGGTCCCCAACCATTCATTATAGATTATATAATTTTCATGTGTTGTGTGATACAAGGAATTTTCACTAATGTGTGATTTTCCTAGAATTAAATCAAACTACATTCCCTTGAACAATATTATTTGGATAATGATGTATAGGGCCGTAGTTTCCTATTAGATTATTTTTCTTTGACGAATTCGTTATCGATGTACATAGTATTGAAGTAAAAATTCCAATACCATATAACCCAACCCCTATTGAGGGCCTCCTTGAGTTTTTATATGATATAAAGGATTACTATTTAGTGAATTTATCTTCCGTGGATAAAGGAGGAGAGTTAAATTAGGATAGTTTATCATAAGGATTGACTTGTAAAGAATTTTTAGGCTTTATAAATCTCTTTGTGTCATGATTGACTAGGGTTTTGGTTCAATTTTCATCACCTCTCTATCTTGTTTTGAAATAGGGTAGGTTATTTCTTTGTATTGGGTTGTACCGATTGGTTGGTTATGACAAAACCAACCTATCACAGGCCTTAGATTTCCTTCTATCCTGAATGCAAACATTTTATTCCAAGTTTATTGAACCATTTTTTCTTACATGAAATAATTTTTTTATATTTGTTTGGCTTCAAAAGGTTAATTTTGTGGTGAAAATTTTTGTGTTGAAATTCCAAATTATGTTATGCATTTATTATGAGGGGTTTTGTTTCCATTATATGGTATGTTTAGGATAGGGATTCAATGTTTGTTATTAATGGATGGATTTATATTGGGACATTAAATGTGATGACTATGTGGAATTGGTAATGAAAGAGATGGGATTTTATTCCAGATTCTTTGATATTACTCACGGAAGTGTGGAATGTTGTTTGTGGTGTGATTATTCCGTGTAAGGAGATGATATTCCTAAAAAAGAGAAAAAAAAATAAGTAAAAATCACTGAGATGTGTGGGTGAATGAGTGATTTAAATTATTTTTCTATTTACTCCTTTAAAAATCTTAAAAACTAGTTAAACTGAATTTATATCACTTCCAAATGAACAAACATTAATGGAACACCATATTTACCTGGTGAACCTTTCAAAATTAAAGGACAATCTTTTTAATGCTTGGGATTTCAATGAGACTATATGAACCACTAGTATTAAAATATCAGTACAACATATATGATATTTCTTTGTACATGTGTTAAATATCTATTTATGGTGTTGAGTGTTTCACACATGATTATAATAAAATGTAATTATTTGTAAATAAAAATAAATCCTTTATCAAAATAGGGCTTCCATTTTATTTTTTGTATTACTTCTTATTTTTTAGTCATTAGCCTATATTATCATAGGATTTTTTCCTTCTCACTGTGTGAATTGAAAATCTTGTTATTATTATTTCTCCCGAAAATATATTCCAAAAAAATTAGAGGTTATTCCCTTATATATTTTAAACATACCTTCATGTTTCATGGCATAAATAATTATATAACATAGTGTCAATAAGAAAAATTCCTACACAAATTTAAATTTTAAATTTAAATTCAAAAAAAGAACTTTCATAAATTTTATTTCAACTTCCCATTCTTTTTCCTACATATTCTATTAAATTTTTTAATATGCATACAGGTTATTGAGGTTTTTTTGGAAGTAGTTTAATTACAACCAATAAGATATATTAGTAACTAGTTATTATTATTTTACAACAAATCTTTTTTCTTATAGTGTGACAATTTTCATCCTTTGGTTAAAAAATACAATTTTTATTCTTAAAACATGATTAAAAATATTAATCAGTGTCTAGAATAGTCTTTTATCTATAAATAAAAACACTATAAATATAATCATTTTTACTCAGAATGATATCGTATGAAAATTAATCACTTATGTATGGGAATTATTACATAGTCTCCTCAAATTAAAAGTTTTATATATTATTCATTTTATATATTACATGTGGATAGTGTCATATGATATTTCTATCTTACTCAATAAAAAATCATCATCAATTTAATTCTTCTTATAGGATCCATATATCATATCCAACAATCAGTTTCATGTTAAGTGGAAACATCTTACATGGACAAGCAATCTTATGTGAACACCATATATAATGTGCTACCCTATTATTATAAACATACTACAAATCTTATGGGTCCTATTATAATATGATATTAGACTATATTAAAATGTCTCATATCATATGAAGTCATCTATATCTTAAGTGATGCATGTATCTAATGAAATGGTCAGTAATCATAAAAAACAACAAATCATATGAAAGTTTTATAAGATATGATACTTTTCCATTTTTATAATAACCTCTAAAATCTAAATTTACATCCAATGTTCTTAATAATTATTCTAGTAATCCAAATCACTTTAAAAATTTAATGAACTATCACCTCATATATTTCAATTTTAATTAAATGAGTTTGAAAATGATTTTTACCTTGACAACAGAATATAACACTATTATATAATTGAAAACTTATTTTTTCATTAAATGTTTATATCCAAATATTGTATTCTTTATGGAAAATATTCTGTATAAATTATCTCAGGAGGTAAAAAATATACTCCAATTAATAATCTCCCCTGTAATAACTGAGGGTCTCAATAATATCCCCCTTTTTATTTTATTGTAAACCATGGAACATAATTCACTTTCAAAATTCATTCAATTAGTAATTAATCATAATCCAATAATTCGAATCCTATGTGACTGAACTTGGTGTATGTAATAATATTATTGAATAATAATATCTTGATTCCATAAAAAATTGTTTATATTCAACATATTCAAAACTGAACTTCTTGATTATCCTTAATGAAATGATACCACTTCAAAATTCATATGAGAAGGGATCACTTATTTCTCAATAAATAATTTATAAATAAATAAAACATTCCCAATTCTTAATTTTTTTAAGGAATCTAAAATATATAATTTACTTTATACACTTCAATAAACTATTAGAATAGTTCACACATGCACGTGTACAACCACATGTTATCCCTTACAGATTTCCCCTCTTAATAACTGACTCTAAATAATTTTCCCAATTCATAATATATTTATTACCCATTTATAAAACATATATAAATGGATTCACACAAAAAACACCACTCTCCCTATGTAAATAAAAGTTGAAAATCTTTAATTTAATAAATATAATTAAATTATTTTCTTTTTTCCCACCATTGATAATAATAATTTAAATAACAAGATGGTAGAGTGGACTTAATCACCATACATTATCCATTAATGATATGTGTTCTAACACATATTATCAACCACAACCTTTTATTCTCATCATTTGGAAATGTTTTAGTTAAAATATTAGCCACATGTACCTTGGCAAGAAAAAATTTCATTTTCAATTTATTCTTTTCCCAAGTTATTTATTGAAGTGATACTTTGTATTAATGTGATTGGAACATGGATTTGGGATTAATTTCTTAAAAGATCAATTGTAAATTGATTATCACATACAAAGAGAATTGGTAATTTCAACTCCTACTTAAGGACTTCAAAACAAGTTATCATCCACACAAGCTGATTTAAATATTAATTGGAATCCAAATACTCTAATTTGTTATTTTATAGTGTTAAAAATTACTACTTATTAGTATAAAATACAGACCAATATCTTTGGAAGAAAACTGTACTAGATGTATACCGCCTACCATTAACATTTGTTTCTCAATATGTATCAATAAATATAAATGTACTAACTAGATTTTATAAAAATATTTCAATATATATTTAGCTATACATTTTTTATTTCTAAGAATCATTTTTCCAACCATTAAATATGAATATTTTTGGGGAACTTTGTTACCTGGAACAATGTGAAACAACATAATCAATATACATCCTTGAAGCCATCAACTATATAAAACTTCCAATAAGATTTAAGTATTATCTTGGATATACTACCTTTCCTTATATGACGTTAGAAAAAATAGATACAACTAAAATGGGAATATAATCTAGATTTTTATCCTCTATTTAAAACTTATTTATAAGATCACAAGAATATATCTCCTGAAAAAATAAAAATTATCTCTTCCTATTAACATATATAAAAACCCATAAAATATCTCATCTCACAAAGGATAGAAATTTAAAATAACTTATTAAATTATAAATATTTTTTATAAAATCTTGGTGAATTTATAGAAAATATAATTTCATCGATATAATAAATATTAATGAGATATAACTATTTTTGATTTTATTGTAGAGGTTATTGTCCCATATTCCATTTTGAAACTTCTTCTACATCAAACAAGAATCTGTCAAGGAATAGAAATCCCCTGGGAAATGATTTCACCCAAATAAAACCTTTTTACCAAATAAACGTAATTATATTCTTCACTAAGAAGTAATCCACAAGGTTATTTAATATAAATCGCTTCTTCAAATTCCTCATTGATAAAGGAAGATTTGAAATACATTTGGAATATCTTGAATTGTTTTTTTTTGGAAAAAATGGTAATAAATATTTTTATGGTTTTAGGCCTTAAAACTGGTGATACTTTCTCATAAAAATTAATTCCTTCAAAATTATAATACCCTTTACACACAGTTCCTTATTTGTTTCTCTCAGTCTTTCCCTTTTCATTATTCTTGATCCAGAATAACAATTTATTTCCTATGAAATTTTTGTTTTCCAAAATGCATTCCAAATATTATGTTTAGTTCTTCTCTATGTGATCCAAATCATCATTTATTATATCAAGAATCTTTTAAGGATCTAATAATTCTTGCACATATCTTGGTTAAAATTGAGAAAAAAGTGAGGTATGTGATGATGTACTCAAAGTTATTTTTGTTTAAACATGTTTTCCATATTATTAAATTATTATTAACACCTAAAATTGATATATTAGAATCATATAGGATGAATGAAGTTTCTCTTATATAATAGAAATAACTAAATAATATTTTTCACCAAGAACATCTTCTGAACATTCATAATTTTAAAAACATCAACCTGTTTAAAAAAAAATTCATCTCCATCACTTTTAATGTTTACTATTAATGTGATATTTACATTATTACATTTTCCTTCACCTTTACATATTTATAATAAAAAATAATTCATGTATCTTTATTTTAACTTTGGAATCCTCTATCATTATTATAATGACCTAGGTTGATACCAGTTATACCTATTTGTTCAAAAGTACACATATTTCCACCATTATATTTGATAAAACTTGGGATACCAGACACTATAAGTTAATTGAAAAATAAATATATTTTACAATACATGTCAAATAGATAAATATATGAATTTGGTCTATATAAGATTTGATTTTTAATAAGAAACACTAATCTAATGGACTGTCTCCAAATATTTGAAGATGTGTGACACTCAAATAATATAGTCCAAACCATCCCCACTAAAAAATAATTTTTTCATTAAGCCACACCATTGTTTTTTTGGAGTATATGGTTCACTTTAAATATAGTTAATACCATGATTTTCAATATATGATTAAAATATTCATTTTGTATTCACAAAACCATTATCTTTTTGGATCATATTTAAGGTGAAACCACACTACTTTTCTAAAATACTAGTAAAATTATTTAACATTCTTCGTTCTTATGTTTTATATTTCAAAAAAATAATAAAAATAATTAAAAACATTTTATTAAAAAATCAAATAAATTAATTATATCCATTTTTTATTTCATTATCATGGGTCTAAAAATATCAAAGTAGACAAGCACTAAAATAATGAGTCTATTAAATATCCACCTTCTCATTTAGATAATTAAAAATACTTATCTATTGAAATATTAATGTAAAATACTTCCTCCCTCTTTTAAATTTAGAAACATCATGAAAATTATGGTGTAAGATAATCTTGATCATGTTATTTTTGGCCAAGTCTACCAATCCTTTGATGCCACAAAATATTTTCATCTTTATTCTTAAATAATATGTATTTTAAGTATTAACAACGTAAAATTGATTTTCCATTGTCCATTTCCCTCTTGTCCAAATACATATATCTTTTATTCCCTTCACCATAAATATATTCTTTAAAAAGATCACATAATTTCTTCCATCGCATAACTAAGACGCACTATTCAAGTTGTGACTAAATTCTTATAAATAAAGTGTACTAAGATTCTCATTGTTCATTCTGAGAAACAGTTGATCCAAGAACATTTACATTTTGTCAGCCATCCTCCCAAAAGGTTATAGATGCATCCCTATAAATTTCAATATATTTTATAACTTTTAATTCCACTATAATATGAGAGTAACATTTGATTATAAGAATCCAAGAATTATCCCATTTTGATGCTTTTAATGACACTTCAATAAATAACTATTTCCACTTTTCTTCTCTCCTATTATTTTGAGGCTAGTGGTTATTGTAACTCATATTTTTCTAGTCTAGTATATAGGGACGAGACATTAATTTTCATAATTACCATGTTGGATGTATCTTCTATATAATTCATCAAGAACATTAAAAACATTCATATTTTTCGATCCATAATTTATAATTTTTCTGAACATTCAAAGAAGAAGAGTATTGAATACCCCAAAAACATAGCCTCCCAATCCACCTAAGAATAATTTTATATTTATAATTAAAACAAAACATCTTTTTTGTATTTATAATTCTTTCAGAACACCAATAGAATCTATTGAAATAATTATTACCTTTATAAACATATTTTTGACATGAATTTGATACTTTGCCTCCATCCATTATTTTGTCACTAATCTAGGATCCTTTTTGTGAACCAAAAATAAACTTAATTACGAAAATCTTATTATTTATATTATCATTCTTCATAATCCATTAATAGTAACTAGTGTTTTTATATTTTGAGTTAATCTTGGTGTTCTTATAATTTATATATTTTTAGGGCCTCTAAATATATCCTCAATCATGTATTTATTCACCTTAATTCGGTTGTGAAGGTTTTCACAGGTCCATAAATCAAAAAATAATTATTTAAATACCCTATAATACTTACATGGAAGAATAAAATGTGTTTTTATCCCAATGAATTATATTCACATCTACACTAACCTAGGACTATTTACTTTTAAAGGAATGAAGGAATGTGGTAAGAAATAGTATCTTCATGGAAGAAATATAAGTGAAGTGGAAAAGGGAGGAAAACATGGTCGACCATAGATACTTATATCATACACTATATTATAATATATTAAAAAATAAATCCACTCTCATAATCAATCCCAATGAATAGTTCACAACCTTGATCTATTCAATTTATCATAGTGTATGCAGTTAGGGAGTTTTATAAATTTTCATTATCTCACTACATTCACATAACATGGTAATTAAGTACCCACCATAACACATTGATCACCCATCACTCTCATCAATCAATATAGAATTGATATAAGGATCTGTATAAATTATTTTTACACTAAATTAAGATAAGAAACTGATATGGAATTCAAAAGGATATTGATGTTTTCTTACTATCACAATATAACTCCAATGTATTATGAAATACAAAAAGGTGAAATAAAAATATTGTTTTAGTGATGTTCAATAGTTTGGATTTGGAGTTTCTCTTCAGTATGTCTATAATAGTCTAAAACACCATCATTGGTGATAAAAAATAAAAAATAAAAAACTAGTGTGATTTGTTTTAATTTCAAGGTTATACACACTCGCTTTCCCATATGATCATCTTCTAAAATTTTAAGGCTTTATAGATCCTTATGATTCACAAAGTATTTCCACATGTAAATTATAATTCAGTCTATATCACCTATCTCGTAGAGGTTCCAATATAAGAATATTCTTCTCCCAGTTTTCTTATAGGTTTTATAATCATTAGTTCGATTTTTAAAAGGATGGGCACCTTATTGAAATATACATTGATTATTTCAAGATTTTTCCATGAAAAAAATTAAAATACTAATTTTTTATAATGGTTATTCATGGATTCTACCAGAAAAAGTATAGGACTGATGACATCATTTTTTTCATATTGTAGAGGTATTGGTTACTATCTCCCACACTTGATATTATCTTAGATTACTGAAGTATAAAATTCATATAATGGATGTCAACTGAAAAATTCATATTTTAAATTCATAAGTCCTATGGACTCACTAAAATATTATGGTACAATTTGAAGTTGTATGATTAATTCATATGATAGAAGTTGTATGGTATTTATTAGAACAAAGTATTATTATCTATAAAATTTAGTTAAACTCATCTTAATTGTTTTTGATGTTCCTTTTCGATTATAATAATTTTTATATTAATACCCATTATAATGTAAGGACCTTTATAGAGCTTCACCTGTCTAAGTATCTACCCGTATAAGGCTCAAGGGTATCGATGTAACTTTATTAGTATTTTTATATTACCTTTACACAAGTAATTAAAATTAGACTTACCCTTATGCAACCCTTCGAACATTATCTAGCAGCAGTGGTTATTGTTCTACCCTTATGTAGTTGTAGGGATAGCTAGATGCATAACCTTATGATGAGATGACCCTTTATAGCCAAATTGATTACCCTCACATGGCATTTGCAGTACCTTTATATATCCCTTATGGTGACCTTTATGTAGCATATGTTCTTGGATGTTCATTTACACAATTATTAGATTTCTCTTTATACACTTACGTATCCTACACAAAAAAGTAAACACATCTATTGAATGCAGTACTGTTTGAGATTATTATGAAAATTGAATAAAAAAATATATAAGATAATTAAAAAACCTATAAACAAAATTATTCTATAATTTAAATTTCATGAATGGATTTTCAATTAATCCAACAATATATATATAATGAATAACAGTAATGATTATGGACACAACTCATTTAGAGTCACGATATTACATAATTTAATAAAATTAATAAATTAACTATTATTTTAATTAATTATGGGTTCAACTAACAATGAAATGTAGTTAACATTTTTGAAAAGATTTACTCTCACCACTCCCATACACATACACTATTTCACTCTAAAGAAATACAATAAATTAAAATGATTTAAAAAGAATTTTTTTTCCTAGACTCTAATACACATACCTGGAATGAAATAAAATAGTTACTCAACCATTGTTAAAAATTCCAAACCTCATTTGTGAATTAGTTAAAGTACCTCCCATTAACTCAACTAAAAGTTATTGTTCCAAAAGTAAAACAAATTTTATTTATATTGATTGAATACATTAATAAGAATAACCTTTATAAATTACTCACCCCCTGGTTACTTGTACCAATGATCCATTTTCCTCTATCTTGATATAACTTAAAGGATATTATTATAGATTAATTATCCCCTCATTATTTTGGTTCAATGTTACCATAACAGATAACTATTAATTTATTATAATAATGAAATTACTGGATTTTCCAACAATTTATGTGACAATAACATATTCATGTAAAATGAAATTTATTACTCAAACACCCAAGGCCGAACAACCTCATAACATGATTTTGGGATCCTAGTTAACCATTTTACTCCAGTTTTAATGAACTAATAAAACTTTCTAAAGAGTTTTATCCTTGAGATTTAGTTTCCCCAAACACCCAATTAACCTAGATTTCAGTTCAAAAATTAGTTTAACCTCTTTTAAAATTTCTATTTGTAACACCCCTAGCTTCCACGATACACTTCTCTTTCAATAATTCAATAGATTGCATTGTACGCAAGGTCGAGATTCTAACACACCGCGACCAATCAAAACAGCCATTATGAATAGTAATACCCACTTATTGAAATTTTATATATTTTATATTTCAAAATGGGCTTCATTTTTGGATTTTTAATATCGAAATTAGCCTATGTTGAATTTTTGGTATTTTTCTGAGAACTTCCAATTTTTTATGAATAGTGAAAAATACTTCAAAAAAATTTTCCAATAAAATTAATTTATAGTGATAAATTATACTATTGAGTGGTTTTAAAGTATAATTAGAATATATTTTTACCATTTTATCCAATGGTGGTCATTAGAATTAAATTCACTTTGAAATTGGACATAAACAATTGTCAATCTTTTGATATATATTGTTTCTTAAAAACATGCTATTTGTTGTGACAACAGAAATTAATTATAAAATTAATTAATGCAACTTATATGTTTGGAATTTTGTAAAACAGGCAACATTTTTGAATTTGGAATATCAATTATAGCTTAGGGTGAAATTTTGGCCTTGTTCTGAAAAACATCAATTTTTTATGAATAGTGAAACCACTAAGTGGTAGTTAAAAAACTGATTTTTCATTTAAATGAATCATTACCACTTCTGTGATTTTATTTTCAAAAATATGACAGACATGGTTTTCATTAAGAAGTCAAATTTGGTTCAATGGGATTAAAATAATTTTTTGGTGAACAATAACTTTTATGTTTAACTAATCGCCATTAAAGGTAATTAGTGAAATTTAAGGTAAAAATGATGTTATAAAAATATGAAAATACCATTACACTTGTCCTAACCTTACTGGATGATTCATGGCCGACCAAGACCATCCATGGGACAACTTGGGGACCCCATGGAGACACTTGGGTAAAAAATGACATTAATAACTTTTTATTTAAAGTAAAAATAAAATTGTCACAAACATGTGTTGTTTTACTAAAAAAACTATTACATGGGGTTATATAAGTTAACGTTTCAACTATAAATATTCATTGGAAAGATAAAAATATTTCCTACATAATGATATTTTTTTATAATTTTTAGACATTAAATAAATTAAATATTTAATGACACCATGATGATGTAGTGATTACCACATTAATTAAAGATTTAAATAAAATGAAAAGATAATGTAAAATCTAAGACTAACACTTGTCAAAAACCTATTGGATGGGTATATTTAGAACCCGTATCACCTTATCCTAGAAATATATAATTTTGGGACCTTTTTAAATCTGAAAAGCACTTCATAATAATGTAACATTTCATTACTTTCCAAGAGTGCCCCTCCTCTCCACTTATAAAAGGCCCCAACCACTACCACCTTATTCACACCTTCAAGCCATTTGGATCGGCCAACATCTGCCCAAATACTCTCTCAACTTCCCTATATTACTCCTAGAATCCTCACTTTGGGTATAAGTCTTCCCAAAGAATCCTTTGTCTCAGATCAAAAAGAGTTACCCGATTTTAAGGTAATGTCTTCACTTATGTTCTTTTGTATTATTTTGCTTCTCCAACACCTTAAACTATTTTTATTCCTTTATTTTGTAACAAAAAGAGTATATTCAATACACTTGGATGTTTTAATGAGAAGTATATTATTCACACTTACACACTCCTTCGTCTAATTGTTAAAGAACATACAGTTTCTGTGGTTGGCGAATTTCTGCCTCATGAAACGATGATTGTTCAATATTCTTTTAACACCTCTCATGGTGTCCATTAAGATTTCACTATATTTATATATGATATATATTATGTTTATGTTTTCCTTATTCTGCTGTATTTATAATTTCTGGCATACTTTTATGATTTCCATTATGGGTAAACGTGATAATTTCATTTTAGGAAGTGCGGACTACCGCCCCCTCAAAGTAATTTGAATCGTTAATGCCATATGTGGGATGTATAAAGGATGGAGTAAATTATATTATATATGATATTTTACTATAATTATAATATACCTTTATATCATTATGATTTCATTCCATTAAATACGAAATAGAAATTAAAGTAGTGTTCATGCGTATGTACAGCTTACCGTCTCCGTGAACGGTGCATTTCATTTCTTACCTCTAAATGTTACGTAATATTATGAATGAATGTATATAATGGATATATAAGATATATATGATATCTACAATATTAATATAATTCTGGAGATAATGGATATTCTACCACATAAACAACTTGTAGTTATAAGAATTTTATTGATGACTCAAGTACCAAAGATCGACAAAATGACCATTATTAACTTAAATGACTACATAATTTTTGTAACACTGTAATAAGTGATATAGAAGGGGAAATGAACTTGATAAGGGTTCTTAATCAAGTAGATATTAACTCTAGTTTATTATTCAGGAGATTAAAGAACGGTCGAGTGAAGTCGGACACGAGGTAAGGGAACTTCTTAACCCAATTTCTATTCTTTGGGTTAATCTCATACTTTCAAATTATGTCATGATATTATTATGTCCTATCCTATATTTTTACTTTATTTATGTGTAATTATAGTGAATACACATAATAGATTTATTTTATTTACAAAAAATGATCTTTGTAAGGGACTTTTTCTCAATCTCCTTTCATTGAGGCATATTTTCTTTTATACACCACTTTCTTTTATACGGTCAATAAACCCCTTTGACTTTTACTTTTATTCAAAAGGAATATTTTTTATAAGAAGTATTTTACTAAACAACAAAAGGGAATTTTTGTTGTTGTACATATGCGGTGACAACGACTTCTCCGCCGCCGTGACCATTATTTGAGTTTCGACTTCCTCTATAAGCCATAATTTTTTTAAATGAAAAATAATTACAATATTTTAATTTTATTTTATTTTGGAATTGAAAATGGTTCTGAAAGTGTTTTTTTATATAAATGTGTTGTATTGATATCTTTTGAATGAAATGTGGAAATGTTATGTTTCCTTTACACATGTTTTATGTGATACGATTATGTTATGGTTTATTATATGTTTAAACCTTTTCATATAAAGAATGTACCGGACTTAATAAGTGACGGGTGGAGCCCGCTATAGCTCCTAGATTCATCGATAGGTATCATGAGAAAAACTAGTTTCTTGGCACGAGGCCTTGACAAAATCTTATTTGTGGTCTTCACACGAGGCCTTGGCTACGTGGTTATAATAGTCTGACATTATGCATTCCATCATTATGAAAGTGGTTATTGATATTGCATGTGATTATTCGACCAGCAGAATATCAATGTGAATTAGTAAATGGAATTATCTCATTTTACATTTTCCATATTATGTAGAAGTTCAAGTTTAAAGGGCTTTTGTTTTAGTTATACATTGCCTTAAATGTTATTGTTTATTTATGAAATCTTCCACTATATTGTTATCCTTACTGAGCATCTCAGCTCACCCCTTCCTATGTTTTATTTTTCCAGGATGTGAAGAAATATTTTATGACTGACCTACAGGTATAGTCTAAAGGGGTTATGAGTGTGGAAAATGGAGGCTATGTTATTGTAATTTTTCACTATATGATTTAATGTAACATTTATTAATGTATCTAGTGTTTACAAGGCTACTAAACTAATCGGTCTTTCAAGACATGATCACTTGTGATCATGCCGATGTTATGTAATAATGCACCGACTCTGGGTAAGTGGGGTCGGGGCGTTATAGTTGGTATCAGAGGCAGTTTAGTACTAACCTTGGAAGCTAGATTTAGATAAACTCTGATTAGAGCACATAACCCAAAGATAGACTTTGAGGATTTGTATTGAAGAACTTCCTAGAATTTTGGTATTATAGAGATTTTGTGAGTTTTCCGAGCAATACATCCCTGTCTGGATACGAGCAGGTAGAGGCGGATCGGGCACAGATGTACCTAGGGGTAAAACTCGAAAACACCACTTTGATCTAGACTCGAATGGGAACTGGTGCACGACAACGGGCCTTGCGGCACTCTTGGTTATGAAACTCCTGGGAGATATGCTTAGGATAATTCTCATTTTCTTTACAAACCATTATGAAGGGTTTATGAGTATATACTTCCTCAAAGAAAACATTTTTATGACTATGGATTATATCCATAAACTGTTCAATTTATATTAAGTGTTTTACAAGTATGGAATTATGTATTTTGATTCATAAACAAGTCTAGTTTATGACATTTTTTAGAAATGGCACCTAGTGGGAGGAATGGAAACTGTATCAATGCACGCACTCTGTGTAGGGATTGCCCTCCTGATCGAGATAATTATTGTGGAGCTGGAGATACAACTGGTGCTGATCAACATATTACCATACTGGGACAACTCACTCAGGTTATGAATAATAACCTTACTCGTATGGAGCACCCTGATCCGAAACGTGGAGGATCAATGTTATACTGCTTCATGAGACAATAACCACCAACATTTAATGGGGTTACAAATCCCTTAGTAGTTTAGAAATGGATATATTCCTTAGAAAAAATATTCCATGCCATGGGGAGTTGTGAAAGGGAAAAGGTTATCATGGAAGTTTACCACCTCACTAGAGATGCTAATCAATGGTGGTTATTGATTCAAAACACAAAGGAAGATGATGAGGTATCATGTATGGAATGGAGGGCATTTAAGGAAATTTAATAGAAAAATACTTTCTACATAACCATGGAGCAGATATGGAAAGACAATTTCTGAGTCTGAGGTAGAAGGAGGATGAGAATGTCACAAAGTATGAGGCTAACTTTACAAGGTTAGCGAGGAATGCTCCAGATTATATACCTAATCCAAGAAGTAAGATTGACCGTTTCTTTGATGGGTTAAAAAAATTTCTCTGTCGATCTTTAGTATCACAATGTTTCTCAACGTATAAAGATATTGTATCATGTTCTATCAAGACAGAAAAGAAATTCTCTAAGTCTTATGACAACAAAGTAAAGGAAGAGAATAAGAGAATGGTAGAACAAGAGGCAGATAAAGGGAAAAAGGGAAATAAGGATTTTCCATTATGCGATTATTGTGGGAAGAATCACCCCGGTACTTTCCTAAAAGGAATGAGAGTTTGTTATAAACGTGGAGAAAAAGGACACCAGGATCGTGATTGCAAGGTAAAGAAAGAGGCTATCAATGTTGAATGCTAAAATTGTAGGGAAATGGGGCATTATGAAAATTAATGTTCTAAGCGTCAGGTAAACTTACCTCCGAAAAGGCCAAGGGATCAAGGACAATCTTATGTTGTTACTACAATTGAAGTGAAATAATTAATGTATTGGTGCTTTTGGACTTAAGGATTATATTCTGGTTATAAGAATAATGTGATATATATAAGGATTGTACTGCAGTACATGTTGTTTTCATTAAGGTTTTAATATGATGAAGGTAATCATATTTTTGTATGTGACAATAAGAGAAACATTACTTTGTTCGAGGAATTTGATGATACAATTGATTTTGGAATTTATAGACCTTTCAGATAATGTCTGGACGGAGGTATTTTGGATAACTATAAAGGTTGGAATGGATTAAGTTGAACTTTGGATAGTACTGTTTAAGGTTAAAACATTTATGAAGATTATTTTTGGAATATTATAATACTATAGTTTTATGAAAAGGACAACCTGCAGGTTGGGGGATAACCCATCACGTCGAACAAAGCTGTAGGAATCGAACCCACAACTATAGTACGATAGGACTTTATTACCTACCACTAGCCTACAGGAAGTCCCTGGTTATTACAAAATATTTTTCCTTATCTAAATGGTATGTGTTAATATTTTGATCCTTGTACGATTATGATAAATATAATATTTTTGAGTTCTATTATCTTTTTGAGTGAAAGATGAGTTTGTGGTAGAAATTAGTTGAAGGTTGAAACTCTACTTGTCAAGTATAAATATATATATAAATATCCCTTATTTTATGAATAAATTAATTCCTAAACTTTAGTAAAGGGATATTAAAACAAAAAATGTGTTATCCTAATACCTTATGTCTTTTGGAACTGATAATATTTTAAATCCACATAGATTGAAGGCTTTGAGGCCCTCAATTTTACACTTGTTTGTGATTGATGACCTCAATCACTCCCTACAAATATTTACGTTTTTCCTCTAATTATATGTCTATAATTTCCACCAATTTTCTCCTTATCGAGATCATAATTTGGTGGTAACTTTTTCATTTCCCTTTCCCACTTACTAAGGCTAAATTTTATTAACCTGATTTCTGATGTGGGTTTTCCACAAAAGTATTTTCTATTTTCAACCTTGTATTTTCAAAGAAAAATTTCAAATTGCGAGGACACAATTTATTGAAGGAGGGGATAATGTAACACCCCTAGCTTCCACGATACACTTCTCTTTCAATAATGCAATAGCTTGTATTGTACGCATCTTTGAGATTCTAACACACCGCGGCCAATTAAAACAACCATTATGAATAGTAATACCCACTTTTCGAAATTATATATATTTTATATTTCATAATGAACTTCATTTTTGGATTTGGAATATCGAAATTGTCCTATGTTGAATTTTTGGTATTTTTCTGAGAACATCCATTTTTTTATGAATAGTGAAAAATACTTAAAAACAACCTTTTAATCAAAATAATTTATAGTGATAAATTATACTATTGAGTGGTTTTAAAGTGAAATTACAATATATTATTACCATTTTTTCCAATGGTGGTCATTAGAATTAAATTCACTTTGAAATTGGACATAACCAATTTTTAATCTTTTGATATATATTGTTCCTTAAAAACACGCTATTTGTTGTGAGAGCGGGAATTAATTATAAAATTAATTAATGAAACTTATATGTTTGGAATTTTGTAAAATATACATAATTTTTGAATTGAAAATATCAATTATAGCTTAGGGTGAAATTTTGGCATTGTTCTGAAAAACGTCAATTTTTTTGAATAGTGAAACCGCTAAGTGGTAGTTAAAAAACTGATTTTTCATTTAAATGAAACATTACAACTTATGTGATTTTATTTTCAAAAATCTGACTTACATGGTTTTCATTAGTAATTAAAATTTGTTTTAATGGGATTAAAATAATTTTTTGGTGAATAGTATCTTTTAAGTTTAATTAATCGCGATTAAAGGTAATTAGTGAAATTTAAGGTAAAAATGATGTTATAAAAATATGAAAATACCCTTACACTTGTCCTACCCTTATTGGATGAGTCATGGACGACCAAGAAAATCCATGGGTAAACTTGGGGACCACATGGAGACACTTGGGTAAGAAAATGACATTAATAACTTTTTATTTAAAGTAAAAATAAAATTGTCACAAACATGTGTTGTTTTACTAAAAAACTTATTACATGGGGTTATATAAGGTATCCTTTCGACTATAAATATTCATTGGAAATATAATAAGATTTCATACATCATGATATTTTTTTTATAATTTTTAGACATTAAATAAATTAAATATTTAATGACGCCATGATGATGTAGTGATTACCTCATTAATTAACGATTTAAATAAAATGAAAAGATAATGTAAAATATAAGCCATAAACATGTCAAAAAACTATTGGATGGGTAGATTTAGAACCCCTATCACCTTATACTCTAAATATATAATTTTGGGACCTTTGAAATCCGAAAAAAACTTCATAATAATGTAACATTTCATTACTTTCCAAGAGTGCCCCTCCTCTCCTCTTATAAAATGCCCCCAGCACTACCACCTTATTCACACATTCAAGCCATTTGGCTCGGCCAAACTCTGCCCAAATACTCTCTCACCTTCCCTCTCTTACTCCTAGAAGCCTCACTTTGGGCAGAAGTCTTCCCAAGGAAGCGTGTGGCTCAAATAAAAAAGACTTACCTGATTTTATGGTAATGTCTTCTCTTATGTTCTTTTGTTTTATTTTTCTTCTCCAACCCCTTAATCTATTTTTATTACTTTATTTTGTAACAACACCAGTATATTCAATATAATAGGATGTTTTTATGAGAAGTATTTGATTTACACCTACACACACCTTTGCCTAATGGTTAAGGAACATAACATTTCTGTGGTTGGCGAATTTTTCCTCATGAAACGATGATTGTTCAATCTTCTTTTAACACCTCTCATGGTGTCCATTAATATGTAACTATATTTATATATGACATATATTATGTTTATGTTTTCCTTATGCTTATGTATTTCTCATTTATGGAATACCTTTATGATTTCCATTATGGGTAAACGCGATAATTTCATTTTAGAAAGTGCGGACTACCGCCCCCTCAAAGTGATTTGAATAGTCAATGCTATATGTGGGATGTATAAAGGATGGAGTAAATTATATTATATATGATATTATACTGTAATTATAATATACCATTATATAATTATTATTTCATTCCATTAAATAAGAAATAGAAATGAATGTAGCATTCATGCGTACGTACGGCTTACCGTCTCCATGAACGGTGCATTTCATTTCTCACCTATAAATGTTACGTAATATTATGAATGGATGTATATACTGGATATATATGATATATATGATATCTACATCATGAATATAATTCTGGAGATAATGGATATTCTACCGCATAAACAACTTGTAATTATAAGAATTTTATTGTTGACTCGTGTACTAAAGATCGAAAAAACGACCGTTATTAACATAAATGACTACATTATTTTTGTAACATTGTAATAAGTGATATAAAAGGGATAATGAACTTTAGAAATGTTCTTAAGAATGTATAGATTAAATCTATTTTATTATTCAGGAGATTAAATAACGGTCGAGTGAAGTCGGACACGAGGTAAGGGAACTTCTTAACCCAATTTCTATTCTTTGGGTTAATATCCGACTTTAAAATTATGTCATGATATTATTATGTCCTATCTTGTATTTGTCCTTTATTTATGTCTACTTATAGTTAATACACATAATAGATTTATTTTATTCACAAAAAATGATCTTTGTAAGGGACTTCATCTCATTCTCCTTTCCTTGAGGCATATTTTGTTTTATACACAACTTTCTTTTATATGGTGTATAAACCCCTTTGAATTTTACGTTTATTCAAAATGAATCTTCTTTATATGAAACATTTTACTAAACAACAAAATGGAATGTTTTTTTGTCATACATATGCGGCGAAAATGACTTCTCCACCGCCGTGACCATTATTTGAGTTTCAGCTTCCTCTACAAGCCATAATTTTTTTTAAATGAAAAATAATTACAAAGTTGTAATTTTATTTTATTTTGGTATTCAAAATGGGTTTGAAAGTGTTTTTTTATATCAATGTGTTGTATTGATATCTTGTGATTGAAATGTGGAAATGTTATGTTTCCTTTACGCATGTTTTATATGATACGATTATGTTATGGTTTATGATATGTTTAAACCTTTTCATATAAGGAATGCATTGGACTTAATAAGTGACGGGTGGAGCTCAATATAGCTCCTCGATGCATCGGCAGGTCCCATGAGGCAAACTAGTGTCATGGCACGAGGCCTTGACAAAATCTTATTTTTGGTCATGGCACGAGGCATTGGCTACGTGGTTATGATAGTCTATCATTATGCATTCCATCATTATGAAAGTGGTTATTGATATTGCATGTGATTATTCGACCAGTAGAATATCCATGTGAAAAAGTAAATGGCATTATCTCATTTTACTTTTTCCATATTATGTTGAAGTTCAAGTTTAAAAGGATTTTTTTAGTTATACATTGCCTTAAATTTTTATGTTTATTTATGAAAGCTTCTGCTATATTGTTATCCTTACTGAGAATCTGAGCTCACCCCTTTCTATGTTTTATTTTTCTAGTATGTGAAGAAATATTTTATGACTGACCTACAGGGATAGTCTGAAGGCGATATGAGTGTGGATAATGGAGACTATGTTATTTTAGTTTTTCACTATGTGATGTAATGTAACACTTATTAATATATCTAGTGTTTCCATGGCTACTAAACTAATCGGTCTTTAGAGACTTGATCATTTGTGATCATGCTGATGTTACATAATAATGCACCGACTCTGGGTAACTGGGGTCGGGGCGTTACACTATTCCTCTTAAACCATTCAATAACACACCTTTTCCTAGTCCCAAAATATATGTTTCCTTGAAAATAGTGAACATATTCACTTAGTAATCATGTAATTTCAACAATTTTATAATTCACCAAATCCTTCAAACTATAATGTTATTTTATAAATGGTAGGAAAACATTGATATACATGTTTTATAGCCTAAAAACACATAAAATATAAAAATTCAAATAAAATCCTTAAGAATAGTTTATTTATAAATTCGTAATAAAATCCTAAAAATCATTCAAACTTCTATAATACATGTCATAAACTACTCCAAAATAGGATTAAGAATACCCCCCACAAAATTATTAAAAAAATAATCATTTAAATTTTATAAATATAAATTAAAATATATTTTCATTGACTAGAATATGTATAAAAAGAGAGTAACAAGCTAGTTATTTCATGGAAAACATAATTTTCATTTCCATTTATTTTTCCTCAAGATGATTCCTTCCTTGAAATACAATATAAACAGAGAAATGAAACATGATAAATATTATTTAGAATAAAATAAAATGAAATAAAATTAAGGGGAAATAATATTGGGGTTTCCCTCTAAAGAGTGCATGCATTTAGTCTTTCTATAGCTAGAAAATCATAGGGTTTTCCAATATCTACAACATGATTTTGTTTACGGAATGAAAACCACCACATCCACTTCCTTCTAAATATTTTCATCTTTTATTCTATTTGTTGGTCCAACTTAATTAATTGTCTAATTTCCTATCACTGATCAGTGTGGTTTACCTCATAAAAAATGGGTGGAATGATGATATATATGTCCTCTTTAGACACAACTCTTATGATTTCTTATAAAAGTCTAGAATCTATACACTTGGATCGGGTTCGGAAAACCTAATAATTTAATTTTTGGATTTAAAACCCACAAACATGACCCAATTTTGGTCATCAAAAATATAAAATATAAAATATAAATATTGGATCACTTATATAGCCAAAACAACTATTAGGTTTACAGTAATAGAGAATTAGGAAAAACAATTACATAATATAAAATTATTATAGATTTATTATAGAACCATAAGAATATATATCACACAATATATGATGCTCTTATATCCTTTTATCAATTATTTATTAAAAAATCCTTATTAAACTCAATGTTCCTTGTGATAATTTCTTTGTTCTTTATATATTTTTTGGTTTAGTAGTTTTGGTCCTTATAAATTGATCATGGGTCAAACATAACATTAATTTTAATCATTATATACATATAATATAATTAAATTATATAAATATTTATAGTCATTCATAATTTTTAGATAGAAAATGAATTTGACTATTCTTAATGATTATAGGTCATACGTCCGTATGGCCGTTGTTTGAATTTTTTAACAGATGGAATGATATAAATGTTATTAATAAGTAACCTTTATAGAATAATTTTTTATCATATATGTCATATATATTCATTAAACCTATCCTTATTTACATCTATTAAAAAAATGTATCAAATCACTTCGTTGAGGTGGGGGTCCTCATATATGGAGAAAAGAATTTATAATTTTTCAAAAGATTGAAAGGTAAGAAGGTAGATGATATATTATAATTTAAATATTATAATTAAACCATAATATATATATATATACATTAAATCCATCGTTATTTTCTACCGTGATAGGAGTATTTGGAAAATAAATTACAATGGTTCGCAAAGTGGTAGTCTATTTTGCAAACGATTGATAGTTTCATTTACCTTTTAGGAGAAGAGGATATGGAAATGGGTTACTAAATTAACATAATAAAATATCAATATATGTTAGATTTTTTTATATATCTATTTTTTAATAATATTTAAAAGAGTTTAATAATGAAATAAAATGAACACGCCTAGTTATGAACTATAACTATACTTCAGATAATCATTTTAGGTTTGTACCTAATTTCTACAAAGGATGATTTTATAATCAACCCATATACATTAAGATCTCGGTAGAGATGTATGGAAGGGATTTTGGTAGGTTTTTTGAACCAAAAGGTTCTTTAAGTGTGAATATGAAAGGAGAGGAGATGCCTTTTTTATAAGTGGGGTAGAGGACCAACTTGGAAATTGATTAAAAGAATACTAAATGACAAAGTAATTACAAATAAAAATGTCACCATATAAAAATATATTATAATTATTTATAGTTTTAGGTTTATATATTTCTATAAAATATTAATTATACCATTTTTAGGTTATTTTTTATCATTATCATTTTACTTTAACACCGGGTAAAACTGTTTCAACCTTAACCATCGTAAAAAAATTATTGTTCGACAATTCATGGTGGCCAAAAATTAAGTTCAAAATATTAAATAACATTAATTATGATAACTAAAATAATATAACCCATTTTAGAAAATTTAAATTATACAAGTGGAAAATTTTTATTTAAAATTAAATTGAGAATCACGACTAAAAAGTGGTTCTCCAAAGAAATAGTTTTCTTACGAATAAACAGTTTTTATAACAAAATTAAATATAAAAATGTTAAATTAACCTAAATTGAATTATTAATAATATAATTGGACTAATATTAATTTTAAAACAATTTGAGGAAAAATTTAAATTTTTAGATTCTTGACACAAAAAGATAGTTTTCAATTAAAATCAATTTTTTCACTATTCATTAAAAAACCGATCATTTCAAAAAAATACAAAAAAATAACCTATGATAATTCTGATAATATGATTTTAAAAATAAATTTAATTTTATCAAATTCATATTCTAAAATTAGAAAAAATTAATGATATTATTTTATCATGAAAATAAAAAAAAAATCATTTCTGAAGAAAACGTATTTTCTTATGAATAAAATAACATTAAAAAATTGAGTGTTGATTTTCTAATCATTAATAAATAAATTTTTGATGAAAGATATATATTTCATAATTTTTTTATTCCCATTCATTACTACCAATTCAATAGTTTTTTTGAAATGGTACAATTTAAATAATAATATGTTTTGGTTTGTTTAAACTCGATGTTGCATGTTGTATATGCTATCAGTTATGATGTTTTTTTTTAAAATGGGATATTACATAATAATAGTAGGTAACATAATGTCTTTATATGTATGAAAATTATTCCAATCAATTGTGATAATCTTCTTTTCATTCATTTAATTATTGTTTTCTATCATTTTCATGCGAAATTCAGTGATAATTGTCAACCATAAAGAAACTCAAATTATTCAAAAAGAACATCAGAATACAGGGGAACCATTTCCCTGATACCGTTTACAAGGTCACACAAAATTAGTAAAAATCACTAATATGGGTTGGAATATGTGATTTAATTTATTTTATAGTTTTCCATCTAAAAACTACCTTCACCACCTATTAATGTGAGTTTAGATCATTTCCAAACACACATAGATGAATCTGGAAATTGATTTTTATGGTCCACATTTCAAAAAATATAGATATACTTGTAGAAAATATTATTAATTTAATTGATATTAGACATCACACTATTCCCAATATTTGAGTACAATATCCTGATATATCTTTTTACTTTTCATTACATTTCTCCCAAAGGTATTGAATACATCCCACACTATTAGGATGATAAAGAATTATTTTTCAAAAATTTCGAATCCTTTAATAGAATTATAATTTCATACCATTATTATAGTGTTTATATTTATTCTTCTTCTTCAAACTATACTATAACAATTTTTTTAAATTATCACTATGGAAATTTCATAGTCTATTCAAGTTCATTCAATAAATAAATAAATAAAACCATTCTCTTAAAAATTATGTAAAGAGAATGGAATTTGATATCTGAAACACACTTTATTTCATGGTTGAAACATATAATTATATTCCACACCATTAATTTCAAAAACACATGATTAAATTTGATTTCCATATTCAAATTAAAATGAAAAACTTCTTTCAATAGTAATTTAACATCTTCTTCTACATCATTCCACTTCTTTGTTTTCTTTTCATACTCAATTCTATGTCATCGAGGATTCGCGACACTATTTACAGTGAAACCAAGAATTTACAAGAGAAATTTCCTCTTCTTCCATCATTGAAACTCTTTCTCCATAGTTTGAACCTTTTTATCCCTTTTTTTAAATCACAAATATAATTTTGTGTTGTTTAAATCATAATCAATGAGATTTAGCATCACCTCAAATAGTTTTTTCTTCAAAATTAAATGTTTTGTGAAACTAAATTTTTTTACCTATAAGGACACCTTATCAAAATTTATCTCTTACATATTTTCCTTACACTATGTCCTTATCTTATGATCATTCTATATTATGTGTTTTATATGTTACACATTGAAATTTTTATACACATTTTATATCTTGCATGAGATAGGATCATCTTATTAGAATGTATCTAATGTTATCAAATATCATATGAAACAAATGGTGTCATAAGAAATGAAAACATATTATGTAAACTAATTATCTTATGTGAACAACATATCTTATTCGTGGCGAAAGTATTATATATACATAACATATCTTATGAGGTCCCCTTATCATATGAGATTAGACTATGTTATAAAGTATCATATCCTACAAATATGGATATATCTTAGGTAATTCCTATATTTTATGAAATGTACTACTTTTATATGAAAATAACTTGTTATATTAAATTAAGTAATATATAATACATTTCAATTTTCTTGGTTAACCTATAAAATCCACATTTACTTTTTATGGTCTCAGAACATCTTCCAACACATAAACTCCTTTTCTAGACATTGAATAAACTTTCAACTCATATATTATACTATAAATTATGTGAATTTAAAAATGATGTATTCATTGAAAAAAACATTATAACACAATAAAAGAATTTATAACTTCATTATTCTTTTACATTCTCTATCCAAATGTCACATTCTTGAGATAACATCATAAAAAATCATGGTATCTCAAAAGCCTCCCCCAATTAATAATCTTCCCCAAAAACTATTTGGCTTAAAAATTCCCATATTAGTATACTTTCATGTGGGATAGTGTGGCCTATCTTAATATGTATCACTAGACATAGGATAATTTCCCTCTTGTGAGTGGCATAGAGCTAGGGATGTTATTCCCTCCTATTATTATATATTTGGGGAATGATTTCTGCCTATGTGTTACTTATCTTGGAATCTAAGCTCATTTAATATTATTTCCTAGGGAATATATGCTTGTCTACTAGTATTGATTCAAGGATGTTCTACCCAATGGTGTAAATTTATTGTTGAGACATACTTCCCATGATTGAATTACATTTATATAATAAATTATGATATCGGATTTTTAAATTTACTTATTTGGATGTACTACCCTAGATATTTCTATTCTATAGTGACAAGATGTTATACACACTATTTATTAATTGGTATGAGATTTTATTTCCTCTCTTGTATTATGGTCTAAAACTATGGATTCTTTTCCTTATTATTAGTGACTCATGGATCGGTGTGTTATGCCCTCTTTTACTACTATATTCATGATGTTTCCCTATATGTATGTTATTTATTTGTGATATTGTATCTATTTATGATTATTTCTAAAGGACACAATTCTTATTTGTGAATATTTCTACCAGGATGATACGTCCACTAATATGGGATTATTATCATCACATATATCCAATGTTTGGATTAGTATTATATAAAAGGTTATTATGCCAACTATTTTTGTTACCTAACAAAATGTACTACCCCTAAGTTTTTTTCAATATTGTGATGGGTTATTTTTTCCACTACTTATGATGGGATATCTATTCCGCTGCCTAGGAGTTCTTCGCAAAATACGATGTGCATCCCTTTTAGAGCAGTGAGTGAAGGAAGAGAATGAAGTTGATCCTTTCCAACAGTAATGATATAGAGAAAAAGACATAGTATGTAACCCTTGGGAATTTATTTAGAAAACCCTAAATATTTTAAGAGTAGTGAGACTAGGAATATAGGTGATGTATCCTGAACCTTGTAATTTGATGTGAGCTTTATTGGATTTGGGAAATCAGCATATCGCCATTGTATGCTCCTTGGACATATCCTAGTGAGGGTGAACCAAATAAAATCATTATATCATGTGAATGATTTAATTTTTTTCATTCATTTATATGGGAGAAATAAAGAGGTGAGTTTTTTTAACAATGAAACAAGATCTGAAGGGGCAGTAATTTTAATTTATAATACCCTCATTCACCCACCCCCCATGGTATTTTTCCTAGTATACCTAACATATTGCCTTCCAGTTAGTTTTATGCCCATGGAAAATAAATTATCCAGAACAAATAAAGGTTATGAATAATATTGATTAATCAAGAATACAAAAAAATAAATGAGTAGATGTAGAACTAAATGAAAACTGAATAAAATCAAACAAACCAAGAAGTTCAATGAATCATGGATTCAAATTAAACAAAAAAAACAAAAAAATAAGAAAAATAAACCATCCCCATAACTCATGGTCACCTTCTATCATATTCACTCCAAGAATTACCTGAATTAAGAAGTCCACATAAATAGATTACCAAATAAATCGAACCGAAAAAAGTGAATATTGATGTGATCATGAATAAACATAGGTATTTTAATACCAAGACCCTTGAATAATCCTTAAAAATAAGTTATATAATTCTAGTTGGAAAATATAATTGCAAAACAATCTCCTAGTTTAAATCAAATCAAACCACATATATCCATCTTCGAAATTCATTTCATATATTTTTTAAAGAAAATAAAAGAGGTCAAAATTTTAAAATTACATGTATAAAATGAAATAATATGAATAATATCATAAAAATAAAATAAAATAGTTTAAGGAAACAATCTTCATAATAAAAACGAAAAATAAACTAAAAGTAAACCATTATCATGAGAGTGGCCCTAGGAAACTATGGTCAAAGTTTCCTAGGATCCCCATACACCTAATGATAGAACCATACATAGTGGTCCACATAGACGACCTACTTGGGATAAATAATCCAAAGACTCTACATTATCTAAATATATATCATCCTGATGATTAGTTAGTTTTTTAGAATTATAAATCCTATGAAAGGAAGACCTTTTCCTAGTTATAATTATCTTAGTTTCCTTTACCTATGATCATGGGATCCCATTATCAATGAAAAGGGTAGTTCAACTTATAAAATTATGTCAACCACATGGAATTATAATTATATACATAAACAAATCACTCCAATTCCAAGAAGATAAAAACAACCATCTCTTTAATAAACACCCATCATGATCAGAAGAATAAAATAGTATGTATAATCACAAGTGTTTCCTTAATCTTTTGACCATGCCTTAATACCCTTTTAAGAAACCAAAACCAAAAATTTCTTTAAGAATTTTCCAACCAGGACATTAACATTAAAAATATTATTTAACACATGGTAACATTTTTTTAAACCCAAAAACAACTCAAAATTTTGAAGAAAATACCTTTAACCCAAAAAGGGAACTCTATTACATGATAAAAATATTTAATAAACCCCATGATAAACTCTTAACATTATTCAAAGAATAAAAAAACATAATAGTAAAACCATATAATAAATACTAGGAAATAATAATCAGTGATCAAAACCCTTAATATTAGTGACCCCAATCCCAAAAGCTCATAGTTGGTGCATGCAACAATTACATTATCATAGGATACAAGGAATCACATCCCAATGGATAGATCTTTTTAGTTGACTTGGTAAACTAGATATATGGAGAATCCTTATATTAAATTTTTTATAGAAGAATTAAAAAATAATTTTTTTGAAAATAGATTTTTTACATCTAGAGTATTCTTATATATTAGTCAAAGAAAGCTTCACGAAATCTTTGGTTAATTAAACAAAACAAGTGTGTTATAAAATGATCAGTAATCATTAAACAATGTGTAAGTAATAATGAATCAATAAGAATAATAAATATGGAATGGTAAAATGCTGAACACATATATAATTTAATTAATTAACTAATAAAGAAGTGCATAAAAAATATAGAATTCTAAATAACAAAAAAAATTCATTTAACCAATAATAAAAATATCATAACTTGATAAAGAATAATTGATATGGAGGGATAATAACATAAATACACACCATTTAAATAATTAAAAATTTATTTCATCTTGAGATGATGTCATAGTGAAAATCTCCATGGTAGAAATAATTGAATATTGAATAAAGTATATGCTTATTTATTGGATTCTATATTTCCCAGGTACATAATACCATTATCATCAAGAACTTTCACAAGATAGTTTAAAACAAACAGGGTTAAAACCTATATAAATGAGTCTATAAAACTAATTCATCCCTTGATATTACTCATACATTGTGTTTATATCTTTAAACAGTCCAAATCCATATCATATTATTCAAAATAATTTCTCATATATCGAATAATTGATTTATAGACATTATTCCTTATCATAATGTATTCATATATAGTAAAGGATATTGATTTTTCAATATTTCACGAGATATAAACTAAATTTAAATGTAGTACAATATATTTAGAAATGAATTATGTTTATAGAAATAAATATATCCATGATAATTAATATGGGTATTTAGAATAAATTAAATTTCCAATAGTCGTAGGAAAGTGAACATTACAAGGAATTGTTATTGACTACAAAAATGAATCAATGAAGTGAATTTCAGACCATTATGTATTCAAAATGATAAAAAACAATCCATAGGAACATTAAGGTTAGTATTAATAAAACTTATACACATTAGAGTAAAAATATAGGGTTCTTCTCATTTATGATTATAATTATCGTAAAAATATCATTAAAAACTTTTCTGGGGAAAATATCTTTTTCATTTTGAATATAATTTTCAACATTAATTTTTAAAAATTAAATTTATAAAAAAATTTTGAATATGATTTTCATCCAAAAAAATTGAATCTTATAAAATAATACATAAAACAATTTTTTGGACATAATGGTTAGAGATTCCATTCATTCTATACACTGTTAAAGAACGTCTTCTTTGAAGTTTTCGATAAAACCCAAATGGGAACTATTTTAAAAATGACATAAATTGACATTGAAATTTTAATTGAATACTACAATCAGGGAAAATTATTTAATAAATCATCTAGAAAATGTTGAAAAAAATATGAATAAATATTTAGAAAAAATTTTATTATAAGAATTCATATTTCCGACCGAAGAGAGAAAAATTGTATGATTTTATTAAAAACTATTAATAAAATATTATAGTTACCAAATAATGGGAAATTTTACTATTATTTAACATAATCATAAATAAACATTACATAATAAATTGAAGTTTTTTGTTAAAAATTATCAAATGATTTCCCACAATAGAAATCTTATTGTTAATAATCCCGAATAAAATGAGATTATGTAGTAAACCCTTAAAAAGATCATAATGTTGAAGTGAGATTATCAACTATGAATATAAATACACTAAGTGTAAATTTAAAAATTTATAGTTAAAATTCATTGTACACATAATGTTATAATATTAATAAAAACAAAGAGGTATTAAAACCTAATGAAAAAATTAGTTATGAAATTATTTACTACTTGGTAAATCCTAATTCAAACCCCCATAGATGTAATAATTAAAATTGAAACATTAAATACCATTTAATAATTAATTATTCCGGAAATATCACGTTAAATGGAGATAAAAAACACTATAAAAAATAAACTATGTGTATAACATTATAATATTCTTTATTGAAATGAAATCAAGACGAAATCCATTACCTTAAGTTTCATTTTGGATGAGAATACATTAACCTCATGTATAGTGGTTTTAAACATTTAATTTAATTATAATATTATAATTTTAATATTTATAACATCATATATGAATTTTATAACCTCTTTTCAACCATTCAGTAATAATCTCTCATTATTTTAAATGTTTCTAGTGTTAATTTACTTATTTTTTATTATATTTCAACTTGTTTTTATTTATATTAATTCAATAATGATTTAATGATATACCATATTTAAAACATTATCTAAATATATTATTTATTCATTATATAAATATTTATATTAATCAATTAAATTTTGTTATAGTAAATTAAATACATCGTTCATGGATATGGTATGTCATACGTATGCATGAACATTGTTTCCAAATACTTTTCATATAGAAATAAAGAATATTTAATGATATATATATATATATATTCTCATTATAGTATCAATTTAATTTCATATATATCATATATTTTTAATAAAATCATCATTAATAGATTCCATGTAAAGCGTGAATTAATTACATCGCTTCGTGAGGCGGTAGTTCGCCACACTCTTGGGTGACATCATCATATTCCCAAAAAATGAAAATCTTGAAGGTGTGTTTGATATAATAATTAAATCAGGATAATAAAATCATAAATATCATATATAAAATATATATATATATAATCTAAAAATATATCATTATTACCAACCTTCAAAGGTGTTAATGGAAAAGAAAACAACATTGGTTTCTGAGGCGGTAGTCCACTATGCACACAAACAATGATTTCATAACCCATTTGATGAAAGTGTGTGAAATCCTTGGTTATAAACATAAAAGAAAAAAAATATCAGTATATGAAAAATACTAAAGTTATTATATAAACATGTTATGATAATAATTCAATAAGGTGGAGTAGAAAATAAAATAAAAACACTTTTTGAAGGACATTACATCTTCTTCAGGTATCTTCCTAAGGATTTCACTAAAACTATAAATGTATGAAATTATTTAAAAAATAATAAGTCTTATAAAATTATTTGAGATATTTTTTGGAGTTATTTAATCATATATTTATCAATCCAAATGGTTTGAGATTTTTGGAGTGGATAGAAGAGGGGTGGCCTTTTATAATTGGGGTGTGTGACACACTTGTATTTTTATTAAATAGTTAATTACACACATGTTTTTATCATTTCATCAAGACCTAATAATGGTAAATTATCAATTCTATAATATATAATGTCTAAATATGTTCATAAAACATTTTTTGAACAAGTTTTTTGTAATTTTTATACCATATATTCTTAGATTATCCACTATATAAAATCATTTTTTTCTTAATCGCTATAATTAATTTTAACAGTTTTCACTAATAATTTTTCTCAATACATAAGTTTAACTCACTAGAGAAAATAAATTATTCTATGCAAAAATATGGAATACATTTTTGAAAATTCAACTCATATCAGTGAAAAATTCAACAAAAAATTAATCCCACAAACGTGATGAGAAATCTAGTTTTTAAATTGAAAATGTTCAAAAGATTATAATTTTTTATACCAAAATTCAATATAAAAATTATTCGAATGGAAAAAATAGGATTAATAGATGTATAGTTTAAATATTTGGTCTTTAAAACCAATTAAAAATATAATTAACCATTATAAATTATTTAAAATTAAAGTTAGTTCTCAATTAAAATTGTGAATATTTAACTATTTATCAAAAAATGAAACTTATCATAAACATACCAAAAATACATCCTAAGATAATTTTTTAACTTAAAAAGATAATTTTTTTATTTCAAATAATTTTTATAAGATTGTTAAAAATTAATGTTAAATTATGTGTGCTAAAAGTTACTATTCCATGTTTTAGGAAAATAATGTTTTTTTTGAAAACATCTCTTTTTCTTTTAAAAGATTATTAATATTATTTATAGTCAAAAGATAACCCAAAAATGTGTACAAAATATATATTTTCATTAATTATTAAACAATATTAATCACCTCCATTATAATGGCTAGGTTATAACTATCATATTAAATAATATTATTATTATATTATTGTTCGGTAAAGCCTAATATTGATGTAATGCAATCTATTCAAGAAACTCATCCATGTGTACAATTCTAGATAAATCAGTATTGTGTTCATTGAAATCTATATAATATATAAAATTTATTTAAAATAGTATATATTTCATAATTTCATGGGATTTTATATTCCTTTTAATGATTTCTTTCCATATCATACATGCAATCGAATATAATGTTCATGTTATAGAATTTCGGGGGGTTACATTTTCCCTACCTTAAAAAACATTTGTCCTCACCTTTTAAACATTATAATGGTTATCAAGGTTTTACATTTGTAAATACTATTATTATAAAACCCATATAAAGAGAGATTTAATATACCAACCTTTTAATAATAGAGAATGATAAGAATATGGGTCACATGGAATGATATATAACTTTGTTTTTATGTAAGAGACATCAGTGGAAAGTGAATATATGGACATGGAGTAAAAATTTTAATATTTAAAGAGAGTAATTGAGGTCATTGATCACAAGAAAATGAGTGATCAATGGAATGTTTATGGTCTCAAAACCTTACATATAATAGGTGTGGAAAGATCATTGATATCATTAAAAATGATGGTAATATGAAATAATTTAATTTCATGATCCTTTTTTTAATGTTGGGAAATTCATTTTATATATAACAATATAAGAAAATATAATCACTTAATAAATTTTTATTTCTTAAGAGTTATTTTATCCATTGTTTAGGATTTGACCAATTCCCTATTGATCACTTATTATGAGAAATAAATAACTGAAAATGAATTTTTTATGCCTGAAGCACTATAATTCACTTTTAACATATTATAAAATCCATAAAATAGTGAAAATTATTTTTATCTCTCTCTAAATATTTTCTAGATCCAGTATGGTTGATACATTAATATTTAAACAAAAAAAGTAATACTACTAGTTTATCATTAATATTTATTCATCAAAATGATAAACTAAAAATAATGAATTATTAACCAGGAAATCACATAGGGTAGTGGTAGGAATGAAACCCTTATAATCCTTCAGTCATGGGTTCAAGCCCCACCACCTTTCTTGATGTGATAGGTTGCCACCATGTATGATGGTTTTCCTTTTTGTAAACTATATTAACATAATTCTTATAATGTTCCCAAAAATATGATAGAAACCTTTTAATTAAGTTTAATTGTTAAATAACCTTTTTACATAGGTTTTCTATACAACTTATTTCTTTTAAAAGTCAAATAATCTTAGTTGAATAATATTCCAATGTAATTAATGATAATATAATCCTAATGTTTAATAATACCTTTAATCTTATTTTTAAAAAGTATAAATGAATTATTACTCAAATAATGTTTCCACTAAAACATATACTTGGTGTAAATTTCTACAAAATGTCATTAATCTTAGTAAACACCCATCACATAAAAACTAAAAAGTGTGTTTAATAAATTGATATTATGATCAAATTTTAACTTGTAAACCCATAATGGTATCAATGACCCTTATGTTAATGAATTCACAAATTATATAAAAATTTAAGACAATCCATTGATGATTCATGATTATTTTAACCAAATTAACATTGGAAATATACTCTGTCAACTTAATTCTTGAACCACAGTACACAAACACTTTATGTATTATATTTAAATATAGTTCTTTCCATTGTATTAAGTTTATCACAGTTCATTTAGTATCATTATATATTAAAATTTTTCATAATGGTTTATTACGAAAGTGTGAATTGTACAAATAAAATACTTGGGAGTGTCAAACCAGAAGCATGGTAAGGTACGTTGTCATATACCAAGATATGCTCTAGTAAAGCAAGATTCACATTTTTCAGAGTTATTTCCCCTTGGTACATATGTGACAAAACATTGTCCAATTCTATTATCCCAATATGTATTTGTTTCTAGGAAAGACTACATAATTTTTACCCTATCAATACATTAGGATGTTCTTCTAGACATATCCTAAATGTCTATCATAGGGTTATAATCCTAGATCTTTGTTTTCATATATATAGTTTGTATTTTGTCTGGTCCAAATTTCATTATTACCAACTATAGAGACCCCAACCCAATAAGCCCAGAGCTAGTCCCCACTACCATTACATTGGCATAAGTTTCTAGAAATCATATCCCAAAAGTATGATCAGTTTAGTAGTTTTAGTAGACAAGATACATACATGAGTCCAACATTATATTTAAAATATAAAATTTACCACACAATTTCATAAAAATTTACTTTATTCCATTTACTGTATCCTTTCATGTCAGTCATAGTAAAAAAATTTGAATCAAGGGGAAAGGAAACAAAATAAGGGTGAACAAAAATGCTTAATGAGGGTTAAATATAGCAGAATAAATAACGAGTCAATGATCATTGAAAATATGGGAAGGTAGATAACTAAGCACACAATCTATTTAATCAATAATTTGAGATGTAATTGTATAAATAATATGGAATGTTTAATAAATGAACACACGTCCCATTTAATTAATAACTTGAATACCATGAATAGATAAGGCATAATAGATATGGTATGGAAATAACTGAAACACAAGCATCTTATATAACTAAAAATGAGATGCATCTATTGTAATGCCCCGACCCTAGTGACCTAGAGTCGGTGCATTATTATATAACATTTGCATGATAAAAAAAGAACAAGTCTTGAATGATGGATTAGTTTAGTAGCCTTGGAATAACTAGACACATTCCTAAATTTTACATTACATCATAAAATGAAAAATAAAACAACATCTTGTCTCTACACTCATATCCCCTCATACTATCCCTGCATGTCATTCATAAAATACTTCTTCACATACTAGGAAAAATAAAACATAGAAAGGGGTGAGCTCAGATTCCCAGTAAGGATAACAATATAGCAGAACTTTCATAAATAAGAATAAACATTTAAGGCAATGTATAACTAAAACAAAATCTTTTTAAACTTGAACTTAAACATAATATGGAAGAAATAAAATGAAGTAATTCCATTTACTTATTCACATGGATATTCTACTAATCTAATAATCACATGCAATATCAATAACCACTTTCATCATTATGGAATGCATAATACCAGACTATCATAACCGCATAGTCAAGGCCTTCTTCCAAGACTAAGAATAAGATTTTGTCAAGGCCTTGTGCCAAGAAACATGTTTTTCTCATGAGACCTACCGATACATCGAGGATCTATAGCGGGATCCACCCTTCACTTATTATGTCCAATGCATTCCTCAAATGAATGGGTTTAAACATAACATAAACATTCGTATTAAAACTAGCATACGAAATGTCAATACTTCTTCCATAAACCATGAATGGTATAAAAATAACATATCAACAATCAATCATATCCCAAAACCTTCAATACAATATGGAAGTTTTGTATCATAATAAATCAACTTCAAATATGCTTAAAATCCATCAAAAGATGATGACATAGATGAAATCAAAACCCTTTTTAGAGAAATATCTCTTTCTATTTTGAAATAATTTAGGAGTCACGTTATTATATAATAAAACATTTACTTTGAAAATATTCTTATAAGTTTATAAGGGAAGCTTCAAAGATTTTATAATGGTGTAAAATAGCCACACCCGCCGTATAAGTTTAAAAAAGACATTCTTACCTTAATTCTATCGAAAAAGCTAAAAAGAACCTCATTTGGAAAACGACGGAACAATTCCTTTATAAAAGTATTATATAAAGTCAAAAAGGGTATAAATGACTTTAACCCATAGTATATAAAATAGTAAGAATGATTTGAAATACATTTTTAAGAAACATGGATGTGGATGATAAAGAGGTCCCAATAGACAATTACGTATAAACAACCTCGGATAATGAATAGATTGTGAAATAAACCCTTACCTTATAATTTCTCTTTTTTGAGGGTAGGTTAAACTCATGTATAATAGTTAAATCATTTTTATCAAATTATACTATAATAATATACATAAATATGATATCATATATGATCTTTTAATATTGCTTTGTTAATAATATATTAGTATTATTGTCATTTTGGGTGTTTACTTACTCATTTTATTTTATATGTTTTGTTACATAAGACATGTTTTTTATCCATAGGTTGTATCTTATTAATATTAATAATTATATCAAGTCCTTAAACATTATTTTTAATCATCAAATTAGAATTAGACTTGAATGGATATGATGGTGATTTAATCTCATCGTGTTCGTGGATACGGTAGTCCGTACGTACGCACGAGCGACAATATCATTTTTTTATGTTAAAATAATATATAATTGGATGCTATAACATATATATAGAATCATTATCATGTTATATTTATTATTTTCATTAATTAAACATCATTCATACACATCCGAATAATAATGTTTTGAATAACAATTACACCCCGACGTGGAGACGGTAAGTCGTACGTACGCACGTATAGTGACATTTCATACAAAGGATGGATAGAATACTGAATATGGCTGTACCATATTTATCATAACATCACATTATATAGAAGATACTAGAGTTATTATTTTAGAATGTAAATAACAAATAAAGAAGAAGTTGAAGAATAAAGGAACTTGAAAGATAGTGGTGAAAACAATACCTCTTCATCGGGTTCTTCCTTTTGATTTGATCAAAAGGGATATTTAGGTTGTCTTTCTGATCAAAATAAGGCCTCTAGGTTGAAGGTAGGATTGTTTAGATGGTATTTTGGCAGAGTTCGGCAGATCCAAAATCCTTTGAAGGTGTGAATAATTCGTTAGAAGTTGTGTCCTTTTATAAGGTGGAGGAGGGGCTCTTTAGGAAACACTTAAAGTATTAATTTATAATAAATTCATATTCAGTTTCTAATGGCTAAAAAGTAGATTATTAAACATCTAAGGTGTGGATGGGTCGAAATAATTTCAATCCATATATTTTAGATAGGTTTGGGTTACTATATGAACTTTATCTTTTTTATTTAACTCTTAGTTAAATAGTTTGACATTTACCATCTCTCTTTGTATTTTTATATTATATAGTCAATAAACAAAATATAAACTTTCAAGCGACCCCAAGTGGTCCACTAATGATACAACAATTATTATATAAGTCCTTTTTTCTGACCCATATATTTTTAGGAATAGAATATCAATTAATAATATAATATTTGTTTTAAAAACTCATTTATGTAAATTTGGTCAATATTTAATAATAGATTTTTGTTAAAGTCTTAAAAACTTTATTAATTAGAATAAAATTAATTTAATCAATTATAATATGTAATATTAATCAATAAAATTCATGGATGTCATAAAAACTTTCAAATTATATTTATTTTATCATTATAATACAAATTATTTCATTCATTCATTAATAATGAAAATACTGCATCATTATTGTGTCATAAATATATTTACTTATTCAATGTCTAAAAATTATAAACAAAATACCATTATGTATTGAATCGTTTTAGGTTTATAATGAATAATTTTAGTCTAAAATATAACATATATAACCCTATGTAATATTTTTTTTTCTAAAAGATATATGCTTATGTGATTTTTGTATTTACTTTAACTTAATTAATATAATGTGTCATTATCACTTACAAGTTGATCAATGGGGTCCCAAAATCGACCAAAATATGTCCATGGTCGGACATGTATCAACCAATAGTGTTAGGATGCGTTTTAGGGTAATTTAGTATTATTATAATATTATTTTTTACCCTTATTTACCAGATTTACCTTTTAACCAAGGTAAATAAAATATTTACGGAATTAATTATTCAAAATATCTGAAAATAAAGGTTACCTATTTACAAAATTTGGACATCCTTACTCCAAATATGGAATCCATTTTTCCAAATTCAAAACACTAAAGTGTAATAAATTAATTTAAAATTAATTCTCACTGTCAAAACAAAAAGCGTGTTTTTGAGAAATAATAACTATCAAAAGATTGACACTTGTTTATGTGCGGTTTAAATGTGAAATTATGTCCAATAACCAAAATTGTATTAAATGGTAAAAATATATTATAAATATACTTTAAAACCACTCACATTCATAATTTATCACTATTATTTATTTCTATTAAAAAAGTTGTTTTTAATTAAAATTTAGTAATTTTCACTATTCATCAAAATATAAAAGTTATCCGAAAAGTACCAAAATTTCACCCTATGTTAATTTTGATATTATGAAACCAAAAATGAAGTCAATTTTGAATGATAAAATTTATAAAATTTCAAAAAGTTGGTATTACTATTCATAATGACTATTTTGATTGGTTATGGTGTGTTAGAATCTTGAAGTGGTGTACAATGCAAGCTATTGCATTATTCAAAGTGGAACATACTGTGGATGCTTGGGGTGTTAAATTCTCCCCTCATTCAAATAATTTCATCCTTGAAATTTCTATAATATTACTATATAAAAAGACTCGGTGGTTCTTTATCATAAGTTCCTCGGGTTCCCATGTTGCCTCTTCCATCTTATGGTTCCTCCATATAACTTTTACCAGACGAGTCGTTCGGTTTCTCAAAACTTATTCTCTCATATCAATAATCCTAATGGGATCTTCACAATAATATAGATATAGTTCTAGTTCTACTTCCTCATATATGAGTACATACATTGGGTCAGGCATGTATTTTCTCAACAGTGATATGTGGAACACATCGTGAACTTTGAAGAGACTTGGCGGCATTTCCAAATGGTAAGCTACAACCCCAATTCGTTCTGGAAATTAGAAAGTTCCTATGTACCTGGAAGTCAATTTACCTTTCTTTTCGAAATGTATAACTCCCTTCCATAGAGATACCTTCAATAAAAAATGATCTCCTACCTGAAATTTCAAATCCTTTCTTCAGTTATCGGCATAACTCTTCTACCTACTTTGAGATGCTTTGATGTGGTTTTGGATTACCTTCACCTTTTCCATCATTTCCTCCACCATTTCTGAGCCTACAAGTTTTCTTCCACCAGCGCCATCCCAACAGGATGGTGTGCGACATCTCTTTCCATATAACACTTTATATGGTGCCATCCGAATACTTGAATGAAAGCTATTGATATAGGAAAATTACACCAAAGGTAAATATTGATCCCACATACCCAAAATTCAAGTGAGAATGATCTCAACATGTCTTCTAAGGTTTTAATAGTCCGTTCTGATTTCCCATCTGTTTGAGGGTGGTACTCAGTGCTCAAACGAAGTTCAGTATCTAGGGATTTCTGAAGACTTTTCCAGAATCTTGATGTAAAACGAGGATCACGATCCGAATCAATTGATAGTGGTAATCCATGAAGTCTCACAACATCATTAATATATATACTTTCAAGATGTTCAAGTGTCAAATCTTCTCGTATAGTATGAAAATGTGATGACTTGGTATGATGATCAACAATTACCTATATTGCATTGTTTCTTCTAAGAGTCTTTGGTAGTCCCATTAAAAAGTGCATAATGATATTATCCTATTTCCACTATGGTATGGGAAGAGGTTGCATGACTCCTCCAGGCTGTTGCCTTCTAGCTTTCACTTATTGACAAACAGTACATCTTGACACAAAATCAGCAATCTCCCTCTTCATGTTTTCCCACAAAAAAATTTCCTTTAAATCTCTATACATTTTGGTGCTCCCAGGGTGTATAGAGAAATTGGAACTATGAGCATCATCCAAAAATTCCATTTTTAGATCAGGTGTATTGGGAACACAAAGTCTCTTCCCAAATTTAAAAAATCTATCTTTATACACAAAGTCACTCAATCTCTCATTATTCACAGCTTTAATCTTCTTTTGAAACTCTTCATCATCGGTTTGAGAACTCTTAATCCTTTCTAGTAAATATGTTTTTGCAACCATTTGAAAAAGCATTGATATTTCACCATCCATGGTTATTCCCATATCCATATTCACTATATCCATGAAAGTATGATCCCTTTCAATTCTCATATTGTTCAAAACACCATGATCTTTTCTGCTCAAAGCATTTTCCACCTTATTTTCCTTCCCGAGTTGGTAGTGTATCGTGAAATAATAATCCTTGCGTAGTTCATTCCATCTCCTTTGCCTCATGTTGAGTAATTTCTGTAAGAAAATATACTTCAAACTCTTGTGATCAGTATAAATCTCACATTTTCTCACCATAGAGATAGTGTATTCAAATCTTCAAAGAAAATATTACAGCTGATAACTCAAGATCATGAGTAGGATATTTTTGCTCATTAATTTTCAGCTGTCGTGATGCATAGTAAATGACCCTATCATTCTAGATAAGGATACAACCAAGTCCTTTCTTCGAAGCATCACTATATATAACAAACCCATTATTCCATGATGGTATAGTCAATATAGGATCATTGACTAATATTTTCTTCATTTCTTCGAAACATTCTTCACACTCTTTTTTCCAAACATATTTAACTCCTTTACGTATGATCTTTGTTAATGGGTTAGCTAATCAGGTGGTATTCTGGATGAAACATCGATAATAGCCTGATAATCCAATAAAACAGCATAACTTGGTTATACTCGTTGGTACTGACCATTCATGGATTACTCTTATCTTAGAATGATCAACAAATATTCCATCCTTAGAGACAATATGGCCAAGAAAAGAAATCTCCTAAAGCAAGAATTCACACTTTCTAAACTTACCATATAATTCATATCTTCTAAGAGTCTTCAGGATAATGCGCAAGTGATTTTCATGATCCTCGTATCTTTTGGAGTATACCAAGATATAATCAATAAATACCACCAAAAAATCATCGAGATATAACTTGAAAACTCTATTCATTATATCCATGAATACAGAGGGTGCATTATTCAATCCAAAAGGCATAACTGTAAACTCATAATGCCTGTACCTGGTTCGAAATACTGTCTTCGGAATGTCTTCCTTCTTCACACACAACTGATGGTATCAAGATCGAAGTTCAATCTTTGAAAATTATTGAACTCCTTGTAGTTGGTCAAACAAATCATCAATGCGAGGTAGGGGATAATTGTTCGTTATTGTTATAGCATTGATCTCCCTGTAGTCGATACATAACCTCATAGATCCATATTTCTTCTTAACAAAAAGGATAGGGGCTCCCCATGGAGAAACACTAGGGTGAATAAATCCCTTATTAATCAATTCCTCTAGTTATTTCATTAGTTCAACTAATTTCACAGTGGCCATTCTATAAGGGGTCCTCGATATAGGACTTTAAAGATGAATTAAATCAATGGAAAACTCAATCTATCATTCTGGAGGATGTCCAGGTAAATCTTCTAGAAACACATCAACATACTCTCTTACAATAGGTACATACTCTATTTGAAAATTCTATTCCTCGCCCACAGTCATTTCATTCTCTTACTCTCCAATAATTTAATTTAGTTGAGCCACTGGGGGTGAATCTAGATAAAAATTAGGTGGTGACAATTCTTCTCTAAAGATATGTTGTTCCTTATCATCATCATAAAAAATAGTAACATCCTTCTTCTTATAATAACTATTTTCATCATGGTACGAACTCCAATCCATACTGAGAATTATATCAATCTCGATCATAGGTATGGCGATGAGATCAGAAGATAAAGAACCTTTATAAGATTTAATGGGAACTGATTCACAGAACATTGTAGAAATGATACATCCCTTTGGAGTTTTAACTGAAAACTCCCTTATTAAACAAAATTGGAAATATCTTATTTTCTTAGAAAACTAGGAAGATATGAAACAATGAGATGTTACAAAATCAAATAATGCATTTTCTAAACTTGAGGAAACCATTAAATTACCTCCCACCAGGTCTTTCGGAGATTCTACCTCAATAGTAGTGATAGCATAAGCCTGACATTGATCCCTTTCCCTTTTCCAAGTTATGTTTCCCTAATGCTTAGGACATTCATTTGCGTAATGTCCCATCTCCCAACAATTGTACCATTGGACATCAGTAGGTTCCTTCTTACCATTGTAATCACGAGCATGGTGGCCTTTTCACCACATTTATAACAGACTCCCATTCCTTTTAAGAAAGTACCGGGGTGTTTCTACCCACATTTAATGCAGGATGGATATTAAAATTTTCCATTCTTCCCCTTATTTCCATTTCTAGATTGATCAGAAGATCTATTATTCTCTTTCTTTTCTTTAAAGTCATAGGACTTAGAGAATTATTTTTTTGTCTTTATAGCACATGAGACAATATCTTGGTATGATGAGAAGGATTGGGAGACAAATGCTCAATGAATAATGGTTTTAACCCATCAAAGAAAAGATCAATATTACTCTTGGTTTATTTATATAATCTACAGCATGCCTCACTAACCTTGTAAAGATAGCAGCATACTTTGCGACATTATCATCCTCCTTTTGTCTCAGACTAAGAAATTTCCTTTCCATATCTGCTCGATGGTCACGAGGAAATTATTTTTCTAAGAAAATCTCTTTGAACTCCCTACATTCAATATTTGATACTTCATCATCTTCCTTTTTGTTTTGAATCAATGACCACCATTGGTCAGTATCACCAGTGAGTCAGTAAACCGCCATGATAAATTTTTCCCTTTCACTACTCCCCAAGGCATGGAATATTTTCTCTAATGAATTTATCCATTTCTCATCTACTAAGGAATTTTTACTCCCATTTAATGTTGGTGTTTGTTTCCTCATGAATCAATTTTACATTGATCCTCCACGCTGTGGATCTGGGTGCTCCATACGGTTAAGGTTGTTATTCATAACCTGAGTGAGTTGTCCCAGTATGGTGATTAGCTAGTCAGCACCAGTTTCATCACCAGTTCCACTATAATTATCTTTAGTCGGAGTGAAATTCATACATGGAGTGCGTGCATTGATATGGTTTCCATTCCTTCCACTAGAAAATATTTCAAAACAATGGCATAAACTAGATTTGTTTATTAATCAAAAAACATAATTCCAAACTTGTAAAACCCTTAACAAAAATTGAACAATTTATGGATATAATCCATAATCATAAAAATGTTTTCTTTGAGGAAGTATATACTCATAAACCTTTCATAATGGTTTGTAAAGAAAATGAGATTTATCCTAAGCCTATCCCAAAGGAGTGTCGTAACCAAGAGTGCAGCAAGGCCCGTTGTCGTGCACCAGTTCTGGTTCGAGTCTAGCTCAAATCGGTGTTTTCGGGTTTTACGCCTAGGTATAACTGTGCCAGAGCCGCCTCTATCTGCTCGTATCTGGACATGGATGTATTTCTTGTAAAACTCACAAAATCTCTACAATACAAAAATTCTAGGAAGTTCTTACACACTAATCCTCAAATTCCATCTTAGGTCTACGTTCTCTAATCAGAGTTTATCTAAATCTAGCTTCCAAGGTTTTTACTAAAATTACTCTTATTACAACTGTAACACCCCAACCCTAGTTACCCAAATTCAGTGCATTATTACATAGCATTGGCATGATAAAAAAAGATCAAGTCTCGAACGACTGATTAGTTTAGTAGACTTGGAATAACTTGTTACATTCATAAAGTTTACATTACATCATAAAATGAAAACTACAACAACATCTTGTCTCCACACTCAAATCCCCTCATACAATCTCTGTAGGTCATTCATAAAATACTTCTTCACATACTGGGAAAAATAAAACATAGAAATGGGTGATCTCATATTCCCAGTAAGGTTAACAATATAGCGGAAACTTTCAGAAATAAACATAAACATTTAAGGAAATGTATAACCAAAGCAAAATCCCTTTAAACTTGAACTTCAGCATAAAATGGAAGAAATGAAATGAAATAATTCAATTTAATTATTCACATGGATATTATACTCATCGAATAATCACATGAAAAATCAATAACCACTTTCATAATGATGTAATAAATAATGCCAGACTATCATAACCACATAGTCAAGGCCTTGTTCTAGGACTACAAATAAGATTTTGTCAAGGTCTTGTTCCAAGATACTAGTTTGTCTCCTGAGACCTACCGATTCATCAAGGAGCTATAACGGGCTCCACCCATCACTTATTAAGTCCAATGCATTGTAAATCCCCGACCCCAGTTACCTAGAGTCAGTGCATTATTACATAACATTGGCATGATCACAAGAAAGATCAAATATTGAAAGACTGATTGGTTTAGTAGCCTTGGAAACACTAGATATATTCATAATGTTTTACATTACATCATAAAGTGAAAAACTACTACAACAACATATTTTCTCCATATTCCACACTATTATCCCCTCATAATATCCCTGCAGGTCATTCATAATTTGTTCTTCACATCCTGGGAAAAATAAAACATAGAAAAGGGGTGAGCTCAAATGCCCAGAAAGGATAACAATATAGCAGAAACATTCTTAAATAAGAATAAACATTTAAGGAAGTGTATAACTAAAACAAAATCCTTTTAATCATGAACTTCAACATAGTATGGAAAAAATAAAATGAAATAATGCCATTTACTTATTCACATGGATATTCTACTAATCGAATAATCAAATGCAATATCAATAACCACTTTCATAACGATGGAATGCATAATGCCAGACTATCATAACCACATAGCCAAGGCCTTGTGCCAAGACTACAAATAAGATTTTTCCAAGGCCTTGTGATAAGACACTAGTTTTTCTCATGAGACCTACCGATGCATCGAGGAGCTATAGCGGGCTCCACCCGTCACATATTAAGTCCAATGCATTCCTCATATGAACAGGTTTAAACATAACATAAACATTCGTATTAAAACAAGCATAAAAAATGTCAATACTTTCACAATAAACCATGAATGGTATAAAAATATCACATCCATAGTCAAACATATCACAAAACCTTCAATACAATTTAGATGTTTTGTATCATAAAAATCAACTTCAAATAAGCGTAAAATCCTTCAAAGGATGTTGACATAGATGAAATCAAAACTCTTTTTAGAGAAATATCTCTTTCTATTTTGAAATCATTTAAGAGTCATATATTTATAAATAAATTTCATTGAAAATATTCTTATATGCTTGGAAGGGAAGCTTTGATGATTTTATAACGGTGGAAAATAGCCTCACCCGCCGTATAAGTTAAAAAAACAATCTTACCTTAATTCTGTCGAAATGGTTAAAAAAAACCTTGTTTGGAAAACAACAGAAAGATTCCTTTATAAAAATCTTATAAAAAGTCAAAAAAGGGTATAAATGACTTTAACCCATATTCTTTTGAATATTAAAAATGTTTTGAAATACATTTTTTTAAGAAACATGGATGTGGAGGATAAAGAAGTCCCGGTATATTATTACGTATAAAAAACCTCAGATAATGAAGAGATTGTGAAATAAACCCTTACCTTTACTTTTCCTTGGTTGAGGGTAGGTTAACCTCCTGTATAATGGTGAAATAATTGTTATTAAATTATACAACAATCGTATAAATTAATATGATATCATATATGATCTTTTAACATTGATTTATTAATAATATCTTAGTATTATCGTTGTTTCGGGTGTTAACTTACTCGTTTTATTTTATATGTTTTGTTACGTAAGACATGTTTGTAATGGATAGGTTGTATCTTGTTCATATCCATAATGATATCAAGTCCTTAAACATTTTTTTAAATCATCAAATGATAATTATACTTGAATGTATACGATGGAGAATGAATCTCATCGCGTTCGTGGAGATGGTAGTCCGTACGTACGCTCGAGCGACAATATCATTCTTTTGATATTAAAATAATATATAATTGCATGGAATATAATATATACAGAATTATTATCATGTTATATTTATTATTTCCATGAATTATAAATCATTATTATACCCATCCAAATAATAATTTATTGAATAACAATTACACCACGACGTAGAGACGGTAAGTCGTACGTGCGCACGTAAGGTGACATGTTATTCAATGGATGGATAGAATACTGAAAATGTTTTTACCATATTTATAATAACATCACAGTATATATAAGATACTGGAGTTATTATTTTAGAATGGTAATAACAAAGGAAGAATAAGTGGAAGAAGAAAGGAACATGGAAAAGGGTGGTGAAATCATTACCTCTTCTTCGGGTTCTTCCTTTTGATTTGATCAAAAGGGCTCAATGGTTGGCTTTCTGACTAAAGGAAGGACTCTAGGATGAAGTGATGGAAGTTTATAGAGTATTTGGGCAGAGTTTGTCCGATCCAAAAGGCTTTGAAGTTGTGAGTTAATTAGAAGGGGGAGTTCACTTTTATAAGAGGGGTGAGGGGCACCTTTGGAAAAGCTAGAAATATTATTTTATAATAAATTAATATTCGGTTTATAATATCTCCAAAGTAGATTATTTAAAGTTTAATGTGGTTATGGGTCGAAAACCGCTCAACCAATAGAATTTAGGTAGGTTTGGGTCACTATATTAACCTTATCATTAAGTATTAACTCTTGGTTAATTAGTTTCACTTTTACAATGTCTCTTTGTATTTTTATATTATATGGTTAATAAAATTACTATATACATCCAAGATAACCCAAAGTGGTCCATTAATGATACACCTATCATGATATAAGTATCTTGGATAAACCGTAGATCTTTATGAATTTAATATCAATTAATAATATAATATTTTTTTTTAAACGCTTTTATGTCAATTGGGACACTATTCAATAATTGATTTTTGTAAAACTTATAACAGAATTAATACTTCAAAAAACGTTGATTAAATCCATCCTATCATGTCATATTGACTTATAAAATTAGTGTAATTCATAAAAAGTCTCAAATTATATTTATTTGGGTATCTACAATATCAATCATTTTAATTTTTCACTATTATGGTAATTAATGCATCACCATTGTGTCATATATAAATTAAATTATTTAATGTCTAAAAATTATTAATAAAATTCAATTATGTATAAAATCCTTTTATCTTTCTAAATAATATCTATAGTCGAAATTCTAACATATATAATCCTATGTAAAAATTGTTTTTATAAAAGATATATGCTTGTGTCATTTTTGTATTCATTTTAACTTAAATAAAATAAAGTGTCCCTATCACTTATAAGTTGCACCATGGGGTCCCCAAATAGACCCAAAGATTCCCATGGTCGAACATGTATCAACCAATAAGGTTAGGACACATTTTAGGGTAATTGTTTTTATTATAATATTATTTTTTAACCCTTATTTACCGGATTTACCCTTTAACAATGGTAAATAAAATATTTACCGAAATAATTATTCAAAATGTCTAAAAATAAAAGTTACCTATTTACAAAATTTGAAAATCCTGATTCCAAATATGGAATCCATTTTTCCAAATTCAAAACACAGAAGTAGCAGAAATTAATTTAAAATTAATTCCCGCTGTTAAAACAAAAAGTGTGTTTTTAAGATATAATAACTATCAAAAGATTGATACTTGTTTATGTTCGGTTTAATTGTGAAATTATGTCCATTGACCAACGTTGTATTAAATGGTAAAAATATATTATAAATATACTTTAAAACCACTCAAATTCACAATTTATCACTATTAATTATTTTGATTAAAAAAGTTGTTTTTATTTAAAATTTAGTAATTTTCACTATTCATCAAAATATTAAAGTTATCCGAAAAGTACCAAAATTTCACCTTAGGCTAAATTCGATACTCCGAATCCAAAAATGAAGTCCATTTTGAGAGATAAATTTTTTAAAATTTTAAAAAGTAGGTATTACTATTCATTACGGCTAGTTTGATTGGTTGTGGTGTGTTAGAACTCGATGTTGTGTACAACACACGCTATCGCATTATTCAAAGAGAAGCGTACCGTAGAAGCTTGGGGTGTTAAATTATCCCCTCCTTCAAATAATTTTGTCCTAGAAATTTATAGAATACTACCACATGAAAAGACTTGAGTGGTTCTTCATCATAAGTTCCTCAGGTTCCCACGTTTCTTCTTCCATAATATGGTTTTTCCAAAAAACATTTACCAGACGCGTCATCACACGGTCTACGTGTTGTCCTTTTATAAAAATACAAAGTAAATTACCTTTCAATATTAATCCATTACATCCATTAGACTTATCCAAAATACTATTATCCAAACTCACAGTCCAAAATTTACAAGGAAGTTAAACATAATGAGGATCCTTTTTTTCCAGGTAATAACATGTGAATGCCTTCCTCATATATTCTTTTACAACACCGCAACATTATGAATTACCAAAATCAACCATATCTTATTCCAGAATCACTACCTCAATATTAGGACCATATTAATGTTTATCTTTCCTTCAACCATGTAATTTCCAAAAAAAAAAATTAACTCTCAGTTGAGTCACCTTTTTTAGTACCATAAAATCTCAAATCCTTAATTAAATAGTACTGTAGTACAATCCTTATTTATTTCAAGAACATCATTGATACAACACTTAAATGAAATAATTTTAAAATAACAACATTGGAACACTAGTCATTCCTCTTCATCTGTGGTAGTATCATAACTTGATTATTATCCAATAGCATCATTTGTGGCATAGTCTGATGACTAGGACATTGGTTCATGTAGTGTCCAAACACCTTGAAAGCGAAGCATTGTACATTTGAAGCCATTTTCTTACCCTTTTAGTCACGTACTTTGTCCCTTTTCCTCCACACTTATAACAAACTCCCATTCCTTTGAGGCAAGTTCCAAGGTGTTTCTTTCCACAGTTATCTCATATGGGAAAATTCTTCTTTTCCCTCTTCCCTTTATCCATCTTTATCTCTTCCATCCTTTTCTTCTCTTTCTTCCCTTCAAAGCCATAGGACTCCGAGAATTCTTTAGTCATCTTATCAACACATGATACTATTTCTTCATATGATGATAATACGTGGGAAACTATTTCCCTTCTAAATTCTGTCTTAGGACCACGGGAGATATGATCCTTCTTACTCTTTTGATCATACGTATTATGGGATTTCACATTCCTTCTATTGGGCGCCATTTCTATACAATAGCATTAACAAGTTTAGTTTTTGAATTTCAATGAATAATTACCAAACTTGTAAAATACCTAACACAAATTGAATAGTTTATGGATATAATCCATAATCATAAAAATGTTTTTTTTGAGTACGTATATACTCATAATCCTTTCATAATGGTTTGTAAAGAAAATGAGAATTATCCTAAGCATATCCCCCGGGAGTGTCGTAACAAAGAGTGAAGCAAGGACCGTTATCGTGCACCAGTTTCCGTTCGAGTCTAGCTCAAAGCGGTGTTTTTGGATTTTACCCCTAGGTACATTTGTGCCAGAGCCGCCTCTACCTGCTCATATCCAGACAGGGATGTATTGCTCTGAACACTCACAAAATCACTACAATACCAAAATTCTAGAAAGTTCTTCTATACTAATCCTCAAAGTCCATCTTAAATCTATGTGCTCTAATCAGAGTTTATCTAAATCTAGCTTCTAAGGTTTGTACTAAAATTCCTCTGATACCAACTATAACGCCTCGACCCCAGTTACCTAGATTTGGTGCATTATTACATAACATTGTCATGATCACAAGAAAGATCAAATCTCGAAAGACCGATTGGTTTAGTAGCCTTGGAAACACTAGATTTATTTATAAAGCTTTACATTACATCATAATGTGAAAAACTACTACAACAACATATTTTCTCCATAGTCCACACTATTATCCCCTCATAATATCCCTACAGGTCATTCATAATTTACTTGTTCACATCCTGGGAAAAATAAAACATAGAAAAGGGGTGAGCTCAAATGCCCAGTAAGGATAACAATATAGCGGAAACTTTCATAAATAAGAATAAACATTTAAGTCAGTGTATAACTAAAACAAAAGCCTTTTAAACATGAACTTCAACATAGTATGGAAAAAATAAAATGAAATAATTCCATTTACTTATTCACATGGATATTCTACTAATCGAATAATCTAATGCAATATCAATAACCACTTTCATAATGATGGAATGCATAATTCCATACTATCATAACCACTTAGCCAAGGCCCCATGCCAAGACTACAAATAAGATTTTTCCAAGGCCTTTTTCCAAGACACTAGTTTGTCTCATGAGACCTACCGATTTATCGAGGAGCTATAGCGGGCTCCACCCATCACATATTAAGTCTAATGCATTCCTCATATGAATAGGTTTAAACATAACATAAACATTCATATTAAAACTAGCATACGAAATGTCAATACTTTTACCATAAACCATGAATGGTATCACATCCGCAGTCAAACATATCACAAAACCTTCAATAAAATATAGACGTTTTGTATCATAATAAATCAACTTCAAATAAGAATAAAATCCATCAAAGGATGTTGACATAGATGAAATCAAAACTCTTTTTAGAGAAATATCTCTTTCTATTTTGAAATCATTTAAGAGTCATATATTTATAAAACATTTTCTTTGAAAATATTCTTATAAACTTGTAAGGGAAGCTTAGACGATTTTATAACGGCGGAAAATAGTCGCACCCACCATATAAGTTAAAAAAACATTCTTACCTTAATTCTGTCGAAAAGGTTAAAAAGCACCTTGTTTGGAAAACGACGGAAGTATACCTTTATAAAAGTCTTATAAAAAGTCTAAAAAAGGGTATAAATGAATTTAACCCATATTCTTTTAAATATTTAAAATGTTTTGAAATACATTTTTTTAAGAAACATGGATGTGGATGATAAAGAAGCCCTCGTAGATTATTACATATAAACAACCTCGGATAATGAAGAGATTGCGAAATAAACCCTTATTTTGTAATTTTCCTTGGTTGAGGGTAGGTTAACCTCCTGTATAATTGTGAAATAATTGTTATTAAATTATACAAGAATAATATACATTAATATGATATCATATATGATCTTTTAACATTGATTTGTTAATAATATCATAGTATTATCGTTGTTTCGGGTGTTAACTTACTCGTTTTCTTTTATATGTTTTATTACGTATGCCATGTTTTTAATGGATAAGTTATATCTTATTCATATTCAGAATGATATCAAGTCCATAAAAATTATTTTTAAATCATCAAATGATAATTATACTTGAATGGATACGATGAATAATGAATCTAATCGCGTTCGTGGAGAAGGTAGTCCGTACGTACGCACGAGCGACAATATCATTCTTTTGATATTAAAATAATATACAATTGGATGTTATATCATATATACAGAATTATTATCATGATATATTTATTATTTACATGAATTATAAATCATTATTATACCCATCCAAATAATAATTTATTGAATAACAATTACACCATGACGTGGAGACGGTAAGTCGTACGAACGCACGTATGGTGACATGTTATTCAAAGGATGTATAGAATACTGAATATGGTTGTACCATATTTATAATAACATCACAGTATATACAATATACTGGATTTATTATTTTATAATGGTAATAAACAAGGAAGAATAAGTGGAGGAAGAAAGGAAATTAGAAAAGGGTGGTGAAATCATTACCTTTTCTTCGGGTTCTTCCTTTTGATTTGATCAAAAGGGTTCTTAGGTTGGATCTATGACTAAAGGAAGGCCTCTATGATGAAGTGATGGAAGTTTAGAGAGTATTTGGGCATAGTTTGGCCGAGCCAAAAGGCTTTTATGGTGTGAGTTAATGAGAAGGTGGAGTGCCCTTTTATAAGAGGGGTGAGGGGCACCTTTGGAAAAGCTAGAAATATTATTTTATAATAAATTCATATTTGGTTTATAATGGCTCAAAAGTGGATTATTTAAAGTTTAAGGTGGGTATGGGTGTAAAACCACTCAACAAATATAATTTATACAGGTTTGGGTTACTATATTAACCTTATCATAAATTATTAACTCTTAGTTAATTAGTTTCACTTTTACAATGTATCTTTGTATTTTTATATTATATGGTTAATAATCTTACTATATACATCCAAGATACCACCAAGTGGTCCATTAATGATACAAATATCATGATATAAGTCTCTTGGCTGAACCTTATATTTTTAGGAATTTAATATCAGTTAATAATATAGTATTTGTTTTAAAAACTCTTTTATGTCATTTTTGACACTATTCAATAATTGATTTATTGAAAAACCATAACAGAATTATTACTTCTAAGAAAGTTGATTAAATCATTCCTAACATGTCATATTAACCTATAAAATTATTTTAATTCATAAAAAGTCTCAAATTAAATTTATTTTGGTATCTACAATATCAATCATTTTAATTTTTCACTATTATGGTAATTACTGCATCACCATTGTGTCATATATCAATTAAATTATTTAATGTCTAAAAATTATAAATAAAATACCATTATGTAGGAAATAGTTTTATATTTCTAATGAATATTTATAGTCTAAAAGACAACATATATAACCTTATGTAAAAATTGTTTTTGTAAAGGATATATGCTTGTTTTATTTTTGTATTCATTTTAACTTAAATAAAATAAGGTGTCCCTATCACTTACAAGTGGCACCATGGGGTCCCCAAATCGACCCAAAGATGCCCATGGTCAAACATGTATCAACCAATAAGGTTAGGACACGTTTTAGGTTAATTTTTTATTATTATAATATTATTTTTTAACCATTATTTACGGGATTTACCCTTTTACCATGGTAAATAAAATATTTACCGAAGTAATTATTCAAAATGTCTAAAAATAAAAGTTACCTATTTACAAAATTTGAACATCCTGATTCCAAATATGGAATCCATTTTTCCAAATTCAAAATACAGAAGTAGCAGAAATTAATTTAAAATTAATTCCCGCTGTCAAAACAAAAAGCATGTTTTTAAGATATAATAACTATCAAAAGATTGATATTTTTTTTATGTTCGGTTTAATTGTGAAATTATGTCCAATGACCAACATTGTATTAAATGGTAAAAATATATTCTAAATATAATTTAAAATAATACAAATTCATAATTTATCACTATTAATTATTTTGATTATAAAAGTTGTTTTTAATTAAAATTTAGTAATTTTCACTATTCATCAAAATATTTAAGTTATCCGAAAAGTACCAAAATTTCACCTTAGGATAAATTCGATACTCCGAATCAAAAAATGAAGTCCATTTTGAGAGATAAAAATTCTATAATTTTAAAAATTAGGTATTACTATTCATAACGACTAGTTTGATTGGTTGTGGTGTGTTAGAACTCGATGTTGCGTACAACACACGCTATCGCATTATTTAAAGAGAAGCGTACCATAGAATATTGGGGTGTTACATGCATTCCTCATATGAATAGGTTTAAACATAACATAAACATTCATATTAAAACTATCGTACAAAATGTCAATACATTATCCATAAACCATGAATGGTATAAAAATAACACATCCACAATCAAACATATTACAAAACCTTCAATAAAATATGTATGTTTTGTATCATAATAAATCAACTTCAAATAAGCTTAAAATCCATCAAAACATGATGACATAAATGAAATCAGACCCCTTTTTAGAGAAATATCTCTTTCTATTTTGAAATAATTTAAGATTCACATAATTATAAAATAAAACATTTACTTTGAAAATATTCTTATTATCTTGTAAGGGAAGCTTTGAAGATTTTATAATGGTTAAAAATATCCACAACCACAGTATAAGTTAAAAAAGACATTCTTACCTTAATTCTGTCGAAAATGTTAAAAAGTACATTGTTAGGAAAACGATGGGATGATTTCATTATAAATATCTTATAAAAAGTCAAAAATGGTATAAATGACTTTAACCCATAGTCTAAAAAATATTAATAATGATTTGAAATACATTTTTAAGAAACATGGATGTGGGTGATAATGAGGTCCCAGAAGATAATTATGTATAAACAACCTCGGATAATGAAGAGATTGTGAAATAAACCCTTACCTTGTACTTTTCCTTGGTTGAGGGTAGATTAACCTACTATATAATAGTTAAATCATTGTTATAAATTTATACAGTAATCATATACATAAATATGATATCATATATGATCTTTTAATATTGCTTTGTTAATGATATTTTAGTATTATTGTCATTTCGGGTGTTCATTTACTCATTTTCTTTTATATGTTTTGTTACATTAGCCATGTTTTTTATCCATAGGTTTTATCTTATTCATATACAGAATGATATCAAGTACTTAAACATTATTTTTAATCATCAAATTAGAATTAGACTTGAATGGATACGTTGGGGAATGAATCTCATCGCGTTCGTGGAGACGGTAGTCCGTACGTACGCACGAGCGAAAATATCATTCTTTTTATGTTAAAATAATATATAATTTGATGGTATATCATATATACAGAATAATTATCATGTTATATTTATTATTTCAGTGAATTACACTTCATTATCATACCCATCCAAATAATAATGTGTTGAATAATAATTACACCACGCCGTCGAGACGGTAAGCCGTACGTACGTACGTATGGTGACATGTCATTCAAAGGATGGATAGAATACTGAATATGGTTGTACAATATTTATAATAATATCACATTATATATAAGATATTGGAGTTATTATTTTATAATGTAAATAACAATGAAAGAAGAAGTTGAAGAAGGCAGGAACGTGAAAGAGAGTGGTGAAAACATTACCTCTTCTTCGGGTTCTTCTTTTTGATTTGATTAAAAGGGAACCATAAGTTGGCTTTATAACAAAACTAAGGCATCTAGGTTGAATCTAGGATAGTTGAGAGGGTATTTGGGCAGAGTTCGTCTCATCCAAAAGGCTTTATGGTGTGAATAATTGGTTAGAAGTGGTGTCCTTTTATAAGGGGGAGGAGGGGCGCTTTAGGAAAAAATAAAAGTATTAATGTATGATAAATTTATATTCGGTTTCTAATGGATAAAAAGTGTTTTATTAAAAGTATAATGTAGTTATGGCTCTAAATCATTTCAACCAATATATTTTAGACAGGTTTGGGTTACTATATTAATATTATCGTTTTTATTTAACTCTTAGTTAAATAGTTTATCATTTACCATGTCTCTTTGTATTTTTATATTATATAGTCAATAAACTTACTATAAAATTCCATGAGACCCCAAAGTGGTCCATTAATGATAATAATATATTGATATAATTCCTTTTTCCTAACCTTAGATTTTTAAGAATTGAATATCAACTAATAATATAATATTTTTTTAAACCTCATTTTTGTAAATTTTGAAACTATTTAATGATTTATTTTTCTTAAAGTCTTAACAACATTATTAATTCAAATAAAATTCATTTAAGCCATTATAATATGCATTATTAATCAATAAAATTATTTTATTTCATCAAAACTTTCAAATTATATTTATTTCAACTTTTATAATACCAATTATTTGATTCTTTCATTAATAAGGAAAATACTACATCTTTATTGTGCCACAAATATATTTACTTATTCAATGTCTAAACATTATAAATAAAATGCCATTATGTAGGAAATAGTTTTAGATTTCTAATTAATTTTTATTGTCGAAAATATAACATATATAACCCTATGTAAAAATTGTTTTTATAAAATATATATGCTTATGCCATTTTTGTATTTACTTTAACTTAATTAATATAAAGTGTCATTATCACTTCCAATTAGATCAATGGGGTCCCAAAATCGACCAAATGATTCACATGATCGGACAGGTATTAACCAATAGGGTTAGGACACGTTTTAGAGTAATTTATTATTATTATAATATTATTATTTACCCTTATTTACCGGATTTACCCTTTAACCAAGGTAAATAAAATATTTACCGATTTATTATTCAAAATGTCTAAAAATAAGAGTTACCTATTTAAAAAATTTGGATATCGTAATTCCAAATATGGAATCTATTTTCCCAAATTCAAAACACAGAATTGGCAGAAATTATTTTATAATTAATTCCCACTGTCAAAATAAAAAGCGTGTTTTTAAGAAATAAAAACTATCAAAAGATTAAAACTTCTTTATGTCCGGTTTAAATGTGAAATTATGTCCAATGACCAAAATTGTATTAAATGGAAAAACATTAATCTAAATATACTTTAAAAACACTCAAATTCATAATTTATCACTATTAATTAATTCTATTAAAAAAGTTGTTTTTAATTAAAATTTAGTAATTTTTACTATTCATCAAAATATAAAAGTTATCCGAAAAGTACCAAAATTTCACCCTATGATAATTTAGATATTCCAAAACCAAAAATTAAGTCAATTTTGAAAGAAAAAATTTATAAAATTTCAAAAAGTGGGTATTACTATTCATAATGACTATTTTGATTGGTCGGTGTGTTCGAATCTCGAAGTTACGTAAAATGCAATCTATTGCATTATTGAAAGGGAAACATACCATGGAAGCTTGGGGTGTTACATCTATAGTTAAGGTCACATTGAAAATATCATGGATAAAAACAACTAAATATTGAATGAAGGAAATTATTAATTATTGGAAGCCATGTTTCCCAGGTACATGATACTTTTACTATTAAGGCCTTTCATAAGATAGACTAAAACATACTAGGTTTAAAACGACTTAAATATGGTTAGCCAAATTATTATCCACGTAAATATATCGATGAATTGAGGAGATATATTTAAACTATCCCCACATATTTCATACATTCTAAAACATTCTTTTTATATGGAATAGTTGATTTATAAAAAATGTGTATTCTCATTAAGTATCCACATTGAGTAAATGATTCAGATTTGTCTATATTTAATCAAATAAAAAATAACATTAAATTTTGTAAATTGTATATATAAATGATATATATTTTATGAAATAAACATATCCAAGATAAATAATATAGATATTTAGGGGAAAGTTCATGTCCAATGATCATATGAAAGTAAACATTTTAACCAAAATTTATCAACTACAATAATAAATCAATGAAGTAAATGCCTATAATTTCATAACTAAAAATGATAATAAACCATCTAGATTGTAACAAACAATCCCAATTCTACTATAAATTCCACCCTAATAGGGTAATTTATAATATAGGTTAACCATGAAAAAAGAAAGTAGTTCTAAATATTAAAAAAAAGACATTAAACTAGACTATAAAGAGGAAATTGATGGTATACAACAAAATAAATACAACAAAATCCAGAAAAGGATTAACTATAATGTAATAAAAGTCTTCCCATGACCAATAATTACCTTCAGACAAATGTAAACTGAAACCATCAGTAAAAAGATAATCCAACATGCTACAAGATGCTCTTCCCTTCACCTAAATCCTAAAATAACATATTTACAATTTTCCAAAGGCACAAGTAAGGTTTGATCCAACTCCTAGTAGAATTGAAACATCATTTCTATAAATGTTCTAATATCAATAATGAAACAATTATAGCTTTTAAAACAATATATTTTTATAAAGAGTTTTCATAAAATAAATCTTATTGTAAATCATTTTCCTTTTTGTTTTCATCACATCCATTCATATTTTCAGAAAAAAAAATATTTTAAGTAGAAGTGATAAAATATAAATGAATATCCATGCATCAAGATGTAAGCATATCCCTGAAATAACCAATCATGTGAATTTATGTGATACATCTCATATAAAACCCTATTAGCAACACTCCATGATAAAAAATTCATATTATAAATAACCATAAATAAAAAAAAATGACAAATATTCTTATATTAGGCCCTAGCCAATGGGACAATATGTACTAGACAATAACAATATAAAATATTATTATATTGGATCCAACGGATATCAAGTCTTGAAACTCAATAACACAAAAGGTTTCCTCTTAGTTATGTAACACACACTAAGGTTACTCGTGTATCTTTCCCAACACAAACAAGGTTCCCAATGTGCAATTGTCCAAATCCATTTCAAAACCATGATGAAATTTTTTTTAAATGTTTTCAAATCCAATAAAATCCACTTCATAGTATAAAACCCCATTTTTCAAAAAAAAAAAAGAAAAATGTATTTAAATCCAAGAAAATACTCTCCAATGTCAAAAAAAACCCATTTCCAAATCAAGAAAATCGATTTTCAATGTAAAACCCCCCTTTTTTAAAACATTTACCTCTCTAAGAAATCATTTAAGTACATTTATCACTTTTGAATCAATTAATAACCTAAATTCATTTATCAGGAATGGTATTAAATTCATGATATTATCCCATTGTATATAAACTTCTACCTCACATTGTAGAACCCCAGCTACTTTAGTTAATTGTGTCTGTAAACTAAGAAAATGATCTTCAAAAGAAAATAGCCACTAAGAAACCAAAATGGATCGATAGAAAACACTATCATCTCCAAAATCTGAATTGAACCATATCTAAAACCATAGTCATGAACATAGTCAAATAAAATCTAGAAGGAACTCTTACCCGATGAAACACATCACAACCATAATAATGTTCAATCACATAATGAAATGTTATGAAAGGGTCAAAGGTCTCTAAAATATCTCTTGGGATATTTTATGCCAATAGGTATAAAATATTCTAACGGATGAAATGAAAATGTAGTTAAGTGGCACCCTAAAATCCCATCCCTTTACAATTACAAGGTGTGAAAATCCATTACACTTCATGTAGACCATGAGACTCATATATGCCAAAAACATAATTCCCTTTTTATTAAAAATCTATTATATTCTATTACATGTATTGAACCTATTATATTGAATTTAAACAACACACACACTATATCCAATCACATATTCTACCCTACAGACATTACAAGGCATCTACTCTCATTACACATCATGTAATCACTAAGTGAATATAATAAATTGAAACTTTTTGGTGAAAATTACAACAAATCTCTGACATCACCATTATAGGTATCCTTTAAATTCATTTTCATCATTATCTATACAACAAAAAAGGAAACTAAAAACAATGGTTAAAATATACCTTGAAAAAAGGTATCAATGAATTAAAATCATCCCACCATAAAAACATTTCCCCCACAAAGCTCTCAAGATCCTGGATCCCCAAAAAAGATAACTCTAGTTCTTCCATATCAACGAATCCCACTATAAGATTCTATCACTATATTGTCTTCCATGACACGATACTCAAACTAGGGGGTGAATTTTAACATATGATATCTTGTCCTTGCAATCTATAATCTAAACTGTCTTTCAAGAAAAGGGATATCAGGATCAAGATCAACATCCCCCTATGTAATCACATGGCATTGATTTTGTATATACCACTTCAATTGGGAAACATGAAATGCATCATAAATCACATCCGAACTAGATGGAAAGTACAACTGATAGGCCACTATCCCAATTCATTCAATGATTGCAAAGGATCCCACAATCCTTGGTGACAATATATCTTTCATACCCATATGATGATGTCCCAAGTGAGGTGAAACACTGAGAAAGACACTATCAAAAACCCCAAACTTTATAATTTTATGTCGATGGTTATCATAATATTTATAGAGACTCAATTACATGATTAAATGACTCTATACCAAATTCTATATCTTCATCATCTCCGGAACAATACTCAACCCAACCAAGGACCACTCTCCTAACATTGTCCATCATAAGGGAAGTCTACATAGCCACCCATAAAAATATTCTAAGGGAAACATCATTATTAAATCCCCATAACTATTGTTATATTAAAACAGAATAAAATGATTTTTTCCCAATATCCTTTAAAATAAAGCACACAAGCATGGAGTATATCCTCTAAAAACTAGATATACCTCTTCACCAGTGCATTTATATTTTGAGGATAATACATTCTCAATTTAATCTCAAAACTCATCACCTATTGAGAACCTTTCTAGATCGTAGCTGTGAACTCGAGTACCTTTCGAAAATGACTGAATATGGAACCCCATGAAGATTTAAAATCTTTCAGACATACAAGTCCCCATACTATTCCAGTTTCACCACCTCATGTATAGATAATAGATGCACTGATTTCCAGAGTCGATAAATGATGACACAAATCTCAACCTTCCCACTAGGATTATATGGGAAAACAATGAAAAATTACATGTAAATATCATCCCACTTTCATACCATAACGGCTAAGGGTAGCAACAACCCCACAAGTCTCTGTTGCTCCACCTTAATTATTCTACAAGTATGGAACCACGTTATTTTTTTCTGATTGGCTATGTCATCCCCTAACACCAATAATAATTCCTTATATCATTATACATCTTGGTGGTATGAAGGTGCATGAACCAAAAATGAATGGTTTCCACTATCCGGCAACACTCTCTTCAGGGAAAACAAAATAGCCAACCTACCAAAAAAGAATAAATCTATAATGGGAGACCATGATCACTAACCATAGGTGTCCCTACCATAATAGAATTGACTAAATAATTAGAACATTGTTTTTATCATCTACTCATATTTGAACTTACTCCTCAAAATTCAGGTAAACTTTGATCAAACCCATGAACACATATCTACCAACCCATCTAATTCCAAGCTCATATCAGCATAAAAACTCAGCAGAGACAACATCTCAAGAAACTCCTTCCCATATTGTATAGGTAATTTTCTACTCAATGCATTATAAACCACACCCCCTTTCCCTGGCGGTATAAGAATTATCAAAATATAAATTTTTAAGACACTCCACATAGATTCTATTTCAAAAATTCTATTCCCTTTGAGTAAAAATATATTTCAATCTCTTATGAACAAAATATATTGTAAACCACTCCCTAAATAGATAGCGACACATAATTTTTATTTCATTCATAACTATTTACAAATCAAGATATTGGGTAGGTTAGTTATTCTTATGATGACGTTGCAAGTGAGATTCATAGTCCACATCCCTTCTCCCTACATAAATACACATTCCAACCTGAACCAGAACCATTATAGAATATATCATAACCCAGTCCTGGTTTTAGAAGAATCAGAATAGTTATTGATGTTAGCTTCTCAATAAGATCCTCAAAACATCTCTGACACTTTTTATTCCATAAAATATTACACCCTTATGTGCAAATTTTTCATCAAATATGAAGGCTTCGGGAATTCCTAAACAATCAATATATAGTAACCATCAAAGCCCATAAATAGAAAAATGTTAGAAACATTACAAGGATGATCCCAGGATATAAATTCCTATACTTCTTCGGACTTACTATGATGACCCTCTTTGATATCAAATGCACATAAAAAGTCACTTCTCGGATCCAAAAGTCAGAATTGGAAAGCATACCATACTGATGATGATCTCTAAAAGTTTTAAGAATGATATCCAAATTACCCATGTGATCCTCCTCTAAATTTGAGTACACAAAAATATTATCCATGAAAACAAAAATCAAAGAGTCTATGAACTAATGAATGATCTAGTTAATCAAATCCATAAACACCACAAGAGAATTAGTGAGACTGTATTTAATAAACTGAAACTCAAAATTTATATATCGACTCCTAAATGTAGTCTTAGGTATAACCGCTCCTTAGAATCTCATATGGTGGTACCTTTACCATAGGTAAATCTTAGAAAAACAATTATCCCCTCTAACCTGATCAAATAGATCATCAATACATGTTAATTGATATTTTTATTATGGGACACTTAATTCAACTTTCAATAATAAATTTGTGGTATAAGGATCTTGTCATAATTCATAAAAAAAAGGATAGGTGAATCCCATGGTGACATGATAGCCTCTATGTCCTCAAGATGGAACTTAAGTTTCACTAACTCAGTAGGCCCCATGTGGTAAGATGAAATAAATATAAGCAACATACTAGGGAGAATATATATAGTAAAATAAACATTTTTCTAGGATACCACCCTAGATAAATCATCAAGAAATACCATATAGTACAGAAAAAGACAACTCTAGGACGTTGACCCCCCAAACAAGGGTCAACTACATCATGAAACATCTCTTAAAACTCATATGATATTACCCCAGCATGAAGAACTACAAGTCCATCCCTTAATACTCTAGAGTCCAACTTATCTTAGAATACACGAGTGACTCCATATGTAGATATGAACCGAACCCAATAGTAATAACAATATCTCTAGGACTAAACACCAGTCCTCTCATCCATTATAATAATCAAGTTGAAGATTCCAAGATCAGAAACTAAAAATCCCCACTCCACCTCATTGTCATCTATCATCACCCAACCTGAAGGACATATAAAACCTTTTTTGGGCCTCTTTCCCAATTTCATAGAAATATCTAATAATAATGGAATAATATTTGAATATAAACCCAATAGGTCAACTAATTTTTTATCATATAAAGGAATGTGTAGCGCCTGTTTTAAATATATATATAACAACATAGAATATGTTATAAACTCTATAAATCTAACATTATTTTTCCTTGCATCAGATTCCATTAAGACAAAATTTTATACATAATGTCATCTAGTCTTATCCACAATAACATCTCTCTTTACCTAAGTATTAGACCCACCACACTTTGAGGCATCATCATGAACATGCAGACCCTTGGTGAAAGTGGATCCTTATCTACATTCCTAAAATTATCTTTTCATAAAAATATTATCAATAGATGGGTCTCCCAATAATATGGCATGCACTCTAGGCCTCAGTATAGTTAGTCTTGGAATGAACTCACCTTCCACAGTAGTACAAACAACATGTTGTTGCCTTGTCATAGCCGCTGAAACTGGTTACGATGAAAGATGACCACCATTATGCTATATTTTCTATCCAAAATATACTCTTTTTCTAACCACTAAACTAACTAAAGATCCTCCCAAGCCTCTCTTCCCATCTATTTCTGCATCAACCAAAGAATTATTATCAACTAACTTCACAATGTGAATATGGTACAAGTGTATCAACATTGAATGAATATCATTCCTTAGTCCTAACTCAATAATACATGACTTTTGTAAGTCATTAGAGAGAAGAACCTATGGAAGATGCACCAACAAAGATGAATGAGGGTAATACTCCAGAACTGTATGCTCCGCCTACTCTATGGTTAGAAACTAATGGTTATTCACCACATATGATGTCTTAGGGTAAAAAAGCAGGTTAAATATTTTTTAAAGGAATAATAGGAAGTATCCTCATCCAACTTAACTTTCAAAATATATTAACTCCATCTACTTCCAGATCCATCTAGTATATATGTGGATAAAACCACCTTTGAGTCTTCTAGAATCTTCAAAAAGTTTAATATCATCTCTATCCACTCAAGCCACTCCACAAATTTATGGGGTCCTTTTTCACCATGAGAGATGGGTGGATGTTTCTAAGTAAATTCTGAGACATTTTCCACCACACATAGTAGGTTCCTAACCAAAACATGACCCAGAGTCTGAATAGTGAAAATAATAGATTCTTATAATGTAGGCTCCAATGGAGGATTTTCATACAAGAATCTGTCTCACAGCTTCCTCTCTTGGATTTATAATAACTCCTCTAAGAGGAATTTTCTAAAAAATTAAAAAAAATAGATCTGTTGTGAAAATTTTCAAAATCATAGGACCAACTGTAGGTGACCTCAAATTCGAATTCTAAAAAATGGTAAAGAGTCCCTTACCACCCATGGTAACCTCGTTTCAGTAATAGTTGTTAGCTTGAAAAGACCCTTTTCTTTACCTACTATCTGGATTTTTATGGTCCTAACTATAGTCTTCCTAAGACAGAAAACTAAAATCAAGAAATCCTAACACACCATAGGCTGAGCAACCCCTATGAATCCAAATTATAATGAACCAAACCAAATCAACTGTACAATCCACCCAAGAAAAAATATCAAGTAATATATAAAAAATAAGAAAACATAAATCAATTTTGAATATATGAGAAAATAAGACATAATACTAGAGTACGGAGTAGAAATAGGTGTGATACAATAAAAGACATAAAATATAAGCCAAAAAAAGAAAAAATGGAAATTAGTTCAATCCTTAATGTGACCAATAGTCACCTCTAGAACAAATCTGAACAAAAAGATGTTGTTACAAGGGAATTAATCATGCTACTAGATGTTATTCCCTTTACTTGAATCCTGCAATTCAAAATATGAAAGCATCCAAAGCCATAAGCCGAGTGTAAGAAAAATCCTAACATACCATCATGGTTTCTATAAAATTCATAATGTCAATAATGTAATAATTATATATTAAAAAAAACAATTTTGGAAATCATTTTCATAAAATAAATTTTGTTGTAAATCAATTTCTATTTGGTTTTCAAAAAATTGTTTTTTATTCTCGCACTAGAAATATGAAAATTAGATTTTATAAAACAATAAATCACATCCATGAATAAAAAGTTAAACATATACCTGAAATAACATATCATGTGATGCTATGTGAAATAATATAATATAAATACTTATGAGTAACAATCCATGATAAAAAAATCATGAAATTAATAACCATAAGTGAAAAAGTAAAAATCACCTCATATTATGATCTAGAATATAAAAAAATGTATAGTACACACTCAAAAGTATAAAAAAGCATATGTTGGATTTAATATAAATTTATTCCTTATAGTTGATATCACAAAATGTTACCTCATAGTGGTGAAGCACACAATAAGTCTACATGTGTCTCTTTCCAAAGGAACCCAATGTTCTGAAAGCTCAATTGTACAAATCCATTTGAAAACAATTCTAAATTTTTTTTTAATAATTTTCAAGTGCAATACAATAAACATCAGTGTTTGAAACCCCATTTCTAAATCAAGAGAAAATTTCAAATATGATCCAATCTACTTTAGAGTTTGAAATCTCATTTTCAAATCGAACAAATCCATTTTAAATGAAAAACCACTTTTGGAAAACATTTTACTCTTCATGAAATTACTTGAAGCCATTTATCACTTCCAAATAAATGAACAACCTAAAGAAATTTATCAATAATGATATTCAAATTCATAAAATTAACACATTGTATAGAAGCACAAACCTCAAATAGTATAAACTAAGATGCATTCGACAATGGTGATTGGAAATCAAGATAACATCATTTAAAATAAATGGTCCTCTAGGATACTAAAAAAGATCGATAGAAAAATCTATCTGATCAAAAATCAGAATATAACTATATATAAAACAAAAAATGTTACCAATATAAAAAACAACATAGAAGGGACACTTACCCTTAGAAACACACCATAACTATAACAATAATAAATCACTGAATAAAATGGTCCAGAAGGGTCTGAGGTCTCTAAAATCACACCTATGATATTTTAGGTTGATAGGGATACAATGTTCAAAAAAGAAATTATAATTCAACCAAGTGGAACCCTAAAATCCCAACCGTAGACAATTACACTTCCTATAATTACATTACACATCATGTAATACATGAAGCACTTATATACTGAAAACCTCATCACCTTATCATAAAAAAACCCACTATTTTTCATTTAACAAAATGAACCTATTATATGGCATGTAAATCACTCATACTATGTATCCAAGTTTTGGATTTTTTATAGTGTACATTGCATACTATGTACACCTATTACATGACATTTAATTAACCAATGATTATAAAAAATAAGATTTTTGTTCTATAAATTCCCAAAAAAACCCATGCCATCATCATTATAGGTATCCTCCTAATTCCTTTCAGCATTATTATTCCAATAAAAAAGGAAACCAAAAACTAAGGATAAAACATACCTGATAGAAAGGTAAGGGGAATAACACAAAGTAATAATATGGATGGTATTTTTACATTTTATACCCATTGGAGTGGTAATAAATGGTTTTCTCATTGATGAAAGGAATTAAAATAAAACAATATTAAAAATTCTTGATTAAACTATCCATTAATTTTGAAAATAATTTTAAAAATAATTTTGGAAAAAAATTCCAATTTTTTTTGAAAATAACCATTAAATTGTACATAAAATGATTTAAAACTTATGAGTGGTTATGATGGCTAGGAATTCTGCTCATTATATATATGTTAAGACAATGTTTTCTATCACTTTTTTGATAAAATAAAAATAGGAATTATTTTGAAAATGACACAAGATTCCATTAAGAATATTAAAATAGTAAAAATGGGAGAAGAAATTAATTAATAACCTTGAATAGGTTATAAATATTTTTGAAATAATTTTAAGAAATCATAGTTTTGGAAGAAAAAATATTTTGGATCGAAGAGAAAATTAATTCATATTTCCAAAAAAACATTTTTATCACCAAAGAGTGAAAAAATGGTACAATTACTTAAAAATATTGAGAAATAACCAAAAGAAAATTAAATTAATGGATTTATTATATAATGGTAAAATTATTTACTTCAATGTAAATCCAATTGTAAATAATACTAAAAAATTGATAGGGAATTATACCGTTAAAAAGATAAAAATGTTGATGTGAGAATAATCCAATGAATTAATTATGCATATCAAATTTAATTACCAATAAAAATTTATAAATATAATATTATATTTCCAAAAAAATTTACCCACATAATCTTATAATATTTACAACAATAAGTAAGTATTATAACCCAAATAAATTAAATTGAGTTATGAAATTCTTCACAACATGGAAACTCTGATGTTAAATAATCTTAGATGAAATAATTAGAATTGAAACGTAAAATACCATGAATTATTAATTATTCATGTAACATCCCGGTTCTGGAAGCCACCCATTGGTGCCTCGTACTCGGTTGGTCACATGGCCTCAAGCGCATTTCCCCAAACGCCAGAGGCTGCCGACTAGCAACGAGGGCCTTAGGTGTGATAGTGGGGAAACTATTCCCTCATTGGCAGAGTACACAGTGGAAGAAAATTAAACATGCAATAGCAGAAGCAGTAATAACCAACAACGAAACAATGAAAGACTAAATCAACAAACTGGAGCTCATATGTATATATGAAATGATGCATGATACATAACTAGGAAAGCATCCAAACAAGTCACAATGCTGGAAAACACTACAGTACTATAACAAGTACAAAATAAAAGTAAACATCTCCTCAGCATCGCAAGCCAAAGCTTGGTCCCATGCTCTCCTTCTCCAAGCAATCATGTTCCAGAAGCCGAAGGGCACTTTCCCTTTTCTATACCTGCAACAACATAGTCTTCTTGGGCCCAAATGAATGGCCCAAATAGGGTGTGAGATAAAATCCCATTAGGAAACCACCTGAATATCTGTGCCTAATAGTCGGTGAGTATATGGAAGGTAAAAGCACAATAGGCAGTAAACAACAACAACAAGTAGTAGGCAGTAAAAAGTATGAAGTAAAACAGGATGATACACAGCAGCAATCAATCCACAACCAAACAACAGCATTGAAACAGAAAGCTAATAAACCGGAAACCGTCTGGGAAGTACTCACAGTCATCCCCTCTGGTCCTATCCAATAAGTACCACAACCCTCTGGGTAGTGCGCTCAGCGTAACCCCTCTGGCTTGGTCATACAAATTTAGGAGACCCTCTGGGGAAGCTCACCCAGTCAAATCCCCTTATAGTCAAGGGTAGTTAGGGACTCTCTTGAGGAAGATCACTCAGTCTAACCATCTTAGCCCCAAAGTCTAGAGACTCTCTGAAGAATCTATCTCGGTCAATTCCTCATATAGCCTCAGGTATACCACATACTCTCTTAGTAAGCTCACTCAGTCAATTCCTCCTATAGCCTGGGAAGGTTCTTAATGAGATTCAAACAAAGTAAGACTCTATGAAGAATCTCACTTGGTCTACCCTCTTGTAGTCTATAAAATCTAAGACTCTCTGGGAGCTCACTTGGTCCATCCCCTCTGTAGTCTGTAATATCTAAGACTCTCTGAGAAGCTCACTCAGTCTATCCCTTGTAGTCTATAGCACCAAGATCTCTCGGCCCTATGCAAGTCAGTGTATAATAATGCTATAAGGCCAAAGTACACCTAGAGAGCTACTTGGCTAACCAAAGTACACATATAGAGCTACTTAGCTAAACGTTCTACAAGGTAACAAGCATATCATGAGTTTCACTTCAACCTATAACCACAAGGCATGAAACAGATGCATCATCCAAAGGCAAACAAGACCCAAAGGTCATAAGCAGAACGAAGAATGGAAAATACATCCAAGAACAACAATTTATCCTCTAAATTGGAAAATTACCTCTACAGAAGCATACATGCAAGGTAGGAAATCAACATGGGAAAAAAGGTAAACACGCAAAACCCCGTTCACGGGTATCGGTGAAACTTCGCACATAAAATTCAGAGACATTGAACGATAAGGCACAAACCACGTACCTCGATCCTATGAGATCGATCTACTAGAACCATGATGTCTAATTCCCCCTATAACATCTTAGATCTAAGAAAATGAAAAAAACGTTCAACCATAGATGACTTGAGAAAGAAGAATAATTGGAAAACAAGGCTCATGAAGAAAGAAGAAATCACCGCTCCGCTTCCAACGCAATCGACCAAGATCGAATCAGAGAACAGACGATGAAGTGGGGGATCGGGGAAGATCTGGCCATACAGGTCACTCTCAGATGAACCAAACCTAGAAAAAGATGATTATCGTGATTAGGCGCGACCCCAGTCCATTTAGTGAAAAAATAAAAGTACACGACTTGTATTTTTAATGTACAAAGCGTGTAGTGGGTTTTTTCGTACTCCACCAAAAACGGCCTCCACGTCACCCCTACACACTGTGTGTGTGGCCCAGGCACGACCATCACACGGCTTCGAGGCGGAGAAGAGTACACAGCGTGTACTCAGAAAGTACACGGCGTGTACTTCGAAATTTTCCAGAAACTCCATTTTTCTAAAAAACTACAGAAAAAGGAAAAGCGTACCTGAAACGAAGATCCGGGTTCTTACAAACTTCCCCCCTTAAATAAATTCTCCCCCGAATTTCCTTAGATGGGTGTAGAAGAAGGATCATCGAATAGTTCTGGCCACTACGATCAAACCTCGGCCTCCCTCTCCCATGTATCGTCCTGTACTCGCCCGTGCTGTCATAGAACTCGTACCAGAGAAACAGACCGGCCTCAGAGAACCTTTGCACCATGATCGAAAATCCGTATAGGATGCTCTTCAAACGACGCATCTGCTTCGAGCTCAACCTCCTCGGGATGAAAGACATGAGACGGGTTTGAAATGTAACGTCAGAGCTGAGAGACGTGGAAGACGACGTGCATAGCCCGGTACCTCTGGGGTGGTTGCAACCGATAGGCAACCATCCCAACACTCTCCAATAACTCAAACGGCCCGACGTACCATGGTGAAAGCTTACCCTGTCTCTGAATCCTCTGGTGTCCCAACCTCGGTGCGACATGCATGAAAACCTAATCTCCAACCTCGAACTCCAGAGGTCGTCTTCGCATATCAGTATAAGACTTCTGTCAAGACTGTGTTGTAGCCATCCTCTTCCGAATAAACTCTTTCTGCTCTGAGGTCTCCTGAACAAGATGAGGTCTTAGAAAAGCTACCTCTCTTGCCTCTAGACAACATAAGGGTGATCGACATAGCCTACCGTACAGATTCTCGTATGGTGCCATCTGAATGGTCGCATAAAATCTGTTGTTGTAGGTGAACTCCACAAGAGGTATATGCTTCTCCCAAGAATCTATGAAGTCTAGAATGCAAGCTCGGATCATATCCTTAAGCACCTGGATCATGCGCTCGGACTGAACATCAATCTGGGGATGGTATGTTCTACTCAAAAGTACCTGTGTACCAAAAGCCTTCTGAATTCCCTTCCAGAATCAAGAGGTAAAGTGTTCATCCCTATCTGAAACAATGGAGTGTGGGACTCCATGTAGACGTAAAACCTCTCGGATATAAAGTCAACCCAGATCCTCAACACTGATGGTTTCCTTGATCGGTAAGAAGTGTGCAACCTTCGTAAGAATATCGATGACAACCCAAAAAGCATCAGTTCCCTGAGGTGACCTCAGCAACCCGGTCACGAATTCCATCAAAACATCATTCCACTTCCACTCTAGAATGGGTAACTGCTGTAAAAGACCTGCTGGTCGTTGATGCTCTGCTTTCATCTGCTGACATGTAGAACATCTCATGACAAAACTAGAAACATCTCTCTTCATACCTGGCCACCAGTACTGGCGGTGAAGATCCTGATATATCTTGGTGATGCCAGGATGAACTACCCAAACTGAGGAATAGAAATCCCGCATCTGCTCCTCACGTATTTCTGCTGGCACCCATACGCGTCCCTAGAAACGAAAGATCTCATCCTCGCCCACTGTCCATCCAGGAAGAGGGTCCCCTCCTGACACACTCTCCCATAGGACTAAGGCCTATGAATCTGATAGCTGCCTCATTCGTACCTAATCAAGAAGTGTAGATGTAACAGTCACAGATGAAAGGAAATCATGTCCCTGCCTATCGTGCACCTCCAGATGCATCTCAGAGAATAGAGTCATAAACTACCACTCACTTCTGGCTTCCTGAACTGCCTGAATCTGAGTTCTTCTTCTCAACGCATCTTCCACTGCATTTCTATTTCCTGGCATATAGGCGAGCTCAAAGTCAAAGGACTGAAGATACTCGACCCACCTATGTTGTCTCAGATTCAGATCATGCTGAGTGAAGATATACTTGAGACTCTTGTGGTCGGTGAAAACCACAAAGTTCTCTCCCAGAAGATAGTGTCTCCAACAGCATAAGGCATGAACAACTGCTTCCAACTCCAGATCATGCATAGAGTAATTCCTCTCGTGTGGCCTCAACTGCCGAGACCTGTAAGCAACGACCCCATCTCCTTACATAAGAATAGCTCCTAGACCGATAACCGAAGCATCATAGTAAACAGTGTAGCCCTTGACCAGCTCCGGCATGACTAGTATCGGTGCTGACGTCAACCTCTCTTTCAGCTCCTGAAAGGATGACTCACAAGAATTTGACCATAAAAACATTTCCCCTTTCTTGGTCAGACCTTTCAACGGTGCTTCTAGGTTAGATAAGTCCTGAATGAAGAATTTGTAGTATCCGTCCAACCCTAGGAAACTCTACACCTCAAAGACGTTCTTTGTCTGCTCCCAGGAAACTACAGCTCTCACCTTCTCTGGGTCCACTGACACTCCAGTCTCTAAGATAACATGACCTAGGAAGTGAATCTGATCCATCCAAAAGTGGCACTTTGAGAGTTTAGCATACAGCCAATGCTCTCTCAGTGTACTCAGAACGATCTAAAGATGTGTGGCATGGTCGTGTCGAGTGTGAGAGTACAGCAAGATATCGTCCATGAAGACCACGACAAAGGAGTCCATGTTGGGATGGAACACTCGGTTCATCAGTTCCATGAAGACTGCATGCGTGTTCGTAAGACCGAACGACATGATTGTATACTCGTAAAGACCATACCTACTCTTGAAAGCTGTCAGAGGTATATCTATGGCCTAATGCGCAACTGATGATAACCGGACCTCAAGTTGATCTTTGAGAACACCTGGGATCCTCGAAGCTAATCAAAGAGGTCATTGATCTTCAGAAAGGGATATCGGTTTTTGACCATCAACTGGTTCAGCTTCCAATAATCCACACAAAGCCGAAGGGTATCGTTTGCCTTCTTCGCAAACAGGAAAGGCGAACCCCAAGGAGAGGTATTGGGTCGGATGAAACCATTTGCCTGAAACTCCTCCAACTACTTCCTGAGCTCCTACAACTTAGGTGTAGCCATCCTATAATGAGGAATGGACACCAGTGTCGCTCCTGGCCTGAGCTCAATCAAGAAGTCAACCTCACGCTCTGAAGGTAAACCTGAAAAGACGTCTAGAAAGACATCCTTAAAATGATCTACCACTAGAGTAAAGTCGAACTGTGAAGTACCCTAGTCATCCAGATATAGACTGGAAAGCGGGGTTTTAACTTCCCCTAGCCCATGATGCTCTGGTCCAACTCTACCCACCTAGACATCCCACTCGAATATATTAATGAAAGATACACCCTTTGGTGATATGAAACTCACCCATCGACGATAGCAATCGATGATTTCCTGGAAAGGAATTTACCAGTCCATCCTAAGAATTACTTCATAGCCCGTCATCTCTAGGACATAGAGGTCCCATTAGAAATGACACCCCGCAACCTCGAGAGGGCACTCTCTGCACTGATGTACGCTAGATGTCCTCGTTCCCAACGGCGTGTCAAGAGTCAATAAGTCGGAAGATGAAAAGATACAGAGCCCAAGGCTCTCCACGATAGCAATAGAGATAAAGCTATAAGAAGTAACAGTATAGAAAAGTGTTGAAGATAAAACTGAGGCTACAAAGATCGTACCTCGAACTGTAGAAGGGCCAGGATCCTGATCATGATAGGTCTGCTCCACTGTGAAAGACTAGCCTGCACCACGGCCCTACGCCCCTGGATGACTGCTCTGAGATGATCCGCTCTGCTGTCGCTGTTGACCTGGTGACTGACCACCATGGCCGTGACCTCCACCTCGGCCTGAACGGCCGGAAGAACTCCAGTTCCCTAACTGGTGGGAAACTAGTGAAGCATCTCTAGAATGCGGGGTCATAGGGGAACCCCTACCACTAGATGAAGGTGAGAAGATGTGGCAGAAACGCTGAAGATGGCCCATATTGCCGCAAGACCGGTACTCCATCGGATCCCTCTGGCACTGAGGCCTAGTATGCCCACTCCTACCGCACTGGTATCTTACAACCTGGATGCCAGAAGACGCATCTCGCGAACCTCGATTTCCTTTAGAAGACGCTCTGCGACGCTTCCTACTGTCCGTAGGAGGAACACCAGCTCTAGATATCATACCGCCCTAGATCACTACTCCAGAATCTTTCAAATTTCGCTCAGTGATCAGTGTCTGGTTGACGATAGATGATATCGAAGTCAATTGGATGATATTCACATGGGAATAGATCTCTTTCCTAAGACCGTACTCAAACTTCCTAGAAAAGAACAACTCATTACCTACTGGGATCGGTGTGAATCATTGTAGCATAGTGAAACGAGATGAGTACTCCATAATAGAGAGAGTACCCTACTGTAGGCTCATAATCTCCCGGGCTCGATCGGCCCTCAGGGTCTCTACATAGAACTAGTCATAGAAGGTGCGACAAAACTCGTCCCAAGACATATCCTACTGACACCCTGACCGTGAGATCACATCCCACCACCTTTTAGCGGTGTCCTATAGCATGTAAGAGGCCATCTTTACCCTTTTCTCTGAAGGGATCTCTAGGTGCTAAAATATGGTCATTGTGGCTTCTATCCACAACTCTGCATCCCGAGGTCCTCCATCCCTAGAAAAAGTAACAGGCTGCTGCTGCTGGAAAACCCGCATCAACTCAGCCATCGACAGGGCCGAAGGCGGTGCTCCCTGGAAGGTCTACATCATCCTCAGAAATTCTTCCCTGAATTGCGCATCAGCACCTGAAACTGGTATGACAACCGGTGCCAAAGCTGGCTCGACTTGAGATTGGAAGGAAGTCTTTGATCAGCCATATCTGGCGTCTGATCACTGCCTGACGACAGACGTACAACTAGAGGACGTCTCGGAGGCATGACTCTGATTGATTAAAAGTATACCTTAGATCAAAAAAACAAGGACAGAGAACACAAGAGTACAAAATAGGAACAGGGGAAGAAAAACACACAAGTTTACAAAACATGACTAAATGACGTGTATAAAAACTACACGACATGTCTTCATAAGCCACTGATATGGGCGTGTACCCCTGCCCTACAGGTCGTGTAACACCTCAAACTACACGGCGTGTTGACCCAACACATGGAGTGTACTTGAAAACTATTCCCCTGCCCGAGTCTCCTTACATGGCTAACACACACAGTTCAAACTAACCTCAAACTACACGGCGTGTTCCCTAGGGACATAACATGTACTAGACACTGACTCGGCGGCCCGTGGAGTTAGTTACACACCCAGCTACACGGCTTGGCCTTACACGTAATGTTCCGAACAAAAACGATGTGTATAAGAGAAGGTGACACCATCTCGTGTTGTTCGTGACATGGGCGGGTACCTGGGAAAGACTACATGGCATGTTCCAAACGCAACATGGCGTGTCTAAGAGAAGGTCATGCCTTCCCATGTTGTTCATGAAACGGCCGGGTACCAGGACAGAACTACACAACGTGTTCCTTTACAACACGACGTGTTCTACTCGAGATTCCCCGACCCGTGTTGTTAGTGACATAGCCAGGTACAAGGATCTACACTACACAGCGTGTACATACCATACATGGAGTGTTCCTGAAGTTATTTTCATAACACCGTGTTCCTGTACACACAATTAGTAACATGGCATAAAAACTACACGGAGTGTAACCAGAAAGTACACACCGTGTATTCTGGGTTTGTTTGGGCAGTAGCTCCGAAACTTTACAGAAACCCAGAAACACAGAAAACAAGGGGAAGAGGTGCCAAATTCCAATCCGGGAGGGCCCATACTCCCCGCGAATAAAATATTGGCATCCCCTACAGTCATGTACAATAGAAAATAGGATCATGATCCACCAATTTCCAATTCAAGAGGGCCCATAACACCTCAAGAATCAAAATTTGGCATTCATTTAAACAAGTACAATACAAACAATTGTCTAACAAGCAATAGAGATTCTATCAGGAATCTATCACAACAGCATGCATAATCTACACAACGTCTATCACAACAGCATGTAATCGCTAATCCACCCTAAATGGAATGGAAAGAATGCATGGAATGTGATTTCTACAAGTGCCTATATGATGCATGAGATGTAATACCCTCATCTCATCGGGTTGAGATAAAAATAGAACCGTAATATCAAAACAATAACAGTACAAAGCGTTGGAATCACTCTAGGTGAAATTGTATAAACTGTAAAATCTCAAAACCAGAAAACAAAAATAAACGAGGTAGTATGGATTTTCCCTGTACATGGGTTAGCTACTCCCGGGCACAGATTATTAACAAGTATAGAATATGTCCAATCCCTGGCTATGTCTCCAAACAGTAATGCAAGAGAAAAAAATTCCTTTGATACCACATTGTAACGTCCCGGTTCCGGAAGCCACCCAGAGGCACCCCGTACCCGGTTTGTCACATAGACTCAAGTGAATTTCCCCAAACACCAGAGGCTTACGACTAGTAGCGAGGGCCTTGGGTGTGATTGTGGGGAAACTATGCCCTTATTGGCAGAGTACACAGCAGAGGAAAAGTAAACATTCAATAGCGGAAGCAGTAATAACCTACAACGTAACAGCGGAAGACTAAATCAACAAACTGGAGCACATATGTATATATGAAATGATGCATGATAAATAACTAGGAAAGCAACCAAACAAGTCAAAATGCTGGAAAACACTACAGTACTAAAACATGTACAAAAGAAAAGTAAACAGCTCCTCAGAATCGCAAGCCAATGCTTGGTCCCATGCTCTCCTGCTCCAAGAAATCAAGTTCCAGAAGTCGAAGGGCTCTTGCCCTTGTCTATACCTGCAACAACATAGTCTTCTTGGGCCCAAAAGCATGGCCCAAATAGGGTGTGAGATAAAATAACAGTCAGAAACCACCCAAATATCTGTGCCTAATAGTCGGTGAGTATATGGCAGGTAAAAGCACAATAAGTAGTAAACAACAACAACAAGCAGTAGGCAGTAAATAGTAAGCGGTAAAACAGGATGATACATAGCATCAATCAATCCACAACAAAACAACAATAGTGAAACAAAACAGATAATAAACCAGAAACCCACTGGGAAGTACTTGTACCCTTCCCCTCTGGTCATATCCAACAGGTACCACAACCCTTTGGGCAGTGCACTCAGCCTAACCCCTCTGGCTTGGTCATACAAATTTATGAGACTCCTTGGGGAAGCTCACTCAGTCAATTCCCCTTATAGTCTAGGGTAGTTAGGGACTCTCTTGAGGAAGATCACACAGTCTAACTCTCTTAGCCCAAAGTTCTAGAGACTCTCTGAGGAAGCTATCTTGGTCAATTCCTCCTATAGCCTCAGGTATACCATAGACTCTCGGAGGAAGCTCACTCGGTCAATTCCTCCTCTAGCTTTGGAAGGTTCTTAAAGAGATTCAAACAAGGTAATACTCTCCGAGGAATCTCACTCAGTCTACCCTAATTTAGTATATAATATCCAAGACTCTCTGGGATCTCACTCGATCCATCCCCTATGTAGTCTGTTATATCTAAGACTCTCTGGGAAGCTCACTCTGTCTATCCTTTATAGTCTATAGCACCAGGTTCTCTCGGCCTCATGCCAGTCAGTGCATAATAATTCTATCAGGACAATGTACACCTATAGAGCTACCTAGATAACCAAAGTACACCTATATAGCTACATAGCTAAATGGTCTACAAGGAAACAAGCATATCATGAGTTTCACTTCAACCTATTACTGCAAGGCATGAAACAGATGCATCAGCCAAAGGAAAACAAGACCCAAAGGTCATAAGCAGAACGAAGCAAGGAAAATACATCCAAGAACAACAATTTATTCTCTAAAACGGCAAATTACTTCTACAGAAGCATACTGGAAAGGCAGGAAATCAACAAGGGCAAAAAGATAAACACGCAAAACCCCGTTCACGGGTATCGGTGAAAATTCGCACATAAAACTCAGATACTTTGAACAGTAAGGCACAAACCACCTACTTCGATACTAGGAGATCGATATACTTGAACCACGATGGCTAATTTCCCCTAGAACATCATAGATCTGAGAACACTCACAAAATTTTCAACCTTAAATAACTTGAGAAAGAGGAAGAATTGGAAAAGAAGGCTCAAACAGAAGGAAGAACTCACCGCTGTGCTTCCAACACAATCAACCGTGCTCGAATCAAAGAATGGATGGAGAAGGAGGGGCTCGTAGAAGATCTGTTCATATGGGTCTCTCTCGGATGAACTAGACCTAGAAGAAGATGATTATCACGATTAAGTGTGACCCGGGTTCGATTAGTAAAAAATGAAAAGTACACGGTGTGTAGTGGGTTTTTCCGTATTCTTCCAAAAATGGCTTCCATGTGACCCCTACACACTGTGTGTGTGGCCTGGGCATAGCCATCACACAACTTCGAGCTGGAGAAGAGTACACGGCGTGTTATTCAAAATTTTCCAAAAACTCCACTTTTCTTAAAAAAATCCAGAAAAAGGAAAAACATACCTGAAACGAAGATCCGGTTTCTTACAATTCATGAAATTAAATTTCAAAGTTATAGTATATACACATTATAAAATAAAAAATGTGAATAAAATCTCAATATTCCTTAATGAAATTAAATTTAGATGAAATCTCTAACATTACATTTCATTTTGTGTTATATTACTTAAAACTCCTATATATTGTTTTTAAAAATTTCATAAAATTATAATACATCCATATTAAAAATTATAATATCATATATTATTCTTTTGTAACATCTTATCACTCATTCATTAATAATCTCTCATTATTTTCATTTTTCTATTGTTAATTACCTTTTTTTTAGTTTGTTTGGAATTTTTATTTTTATTTATCTTACATAGATCATTATTTTATAATCCCCCAAATTTAAAATATTATTAAAATAGAATATATATTCATTATATATATAGATTAATTAATAATAAAACTATTTTAAAATGAAATACATCATTCATGGAGACAATAGGTCGCACGTACGCATTAATGTTGTTTCATTTTTCTTATTGTATTGAAAAAAAAGAAAAGAAATATATATATATATATATCCATTATATTATACCTTTTGTGTCATATATACCAAATATTTTTATTAAAACAATCCTCTAGAAATTCCATGTCAAGTGTGAATGAATCACATTGCTTCACGAGGTGGTAGTCCACCATGCACACTTGCCACATCCTGCAATTCCCAACAATGGAAATCTGGAAGGTATGTGTTATATAATAATTGAAAAATAATAATTACACAATATATATCATATATATCACATATAAACTATAAACATATCATTATTCAAAACCATTATATGTGGTAAGTGAAAAACAAATGACATTGGTTCGCAAGGAGACAGTCTACCGTGCTGATGAATGATGACTGCATGACCCATTTGATTGAATTTTTTGATGTTTTAGATATTATAATTACATAAAACATATAAGTATATTCAATATACTCATTTTATTATATAATCATTCTATAATAATAATTTAAGGAGTTGGAGAATAAAATAAAATACAAATGAATTTAGAAGAACATTACCTTTTCTTCAGGTATCCTGTTTGGTTGGTATTAAAACATTGAATAAATTTATTTTTGAAAAAATAGTGGCTTCTTAGAAGAGGGTGTGGAATTTGGGGAGTTACATGGGAATATTTTGGCCTTTACAAATTTCTAGATTAGTGTGGTGTGGAAAGGGGTGGCCTTCTATAAGTGGGGTGAGTGGCACACTTATAATTCTTAAAAATATTGAATTTCATCCATGTTTTTTTCTTGTAAACAAGCCCCATTAATTTTAAATTATCGATACAAAAATCTATAATATCTATATATGACCATAAAATGGGTTTTTTTAATGTTTTGGGTAATTTTTACACCTTATATTTTAATATAAACAATTAAGAAAACTCATTTTCTCCTTAATCACTATAACAAATTTTAAATGTTTTCACTACTAATTTTGGAAAAAATAATGATTAACTAATTAAAAATAAAAAATTATTATTATTTCAACTTTTTAATCCATTTTCCAAAAATAAATTCCCAAAAGCGGGAAAATAAATTTAAAATTTATCCTACAAACGTGATGAGAAAGTTGGTTTTTAAAGTAAAAATGATCAAAAGTTTACAATATTTTAAATCCGAATTCAGAATAAAAATCATTCCAATGACTGAATTTGGTTTAATATATGTATAATAGAATTATATTAACATTAAAACCAATTTATAATACAATTTAATATTATAAATTATTTAAATGAAAAGTAAATTTTCAATTAAATTTCATTATTTTCCACTATTCAACAAAAAAATAAAAATTATCAAAAAAATCCCAAAAATCCACATTAATATAAGTTTTTATATTATTATCACCAAAATTAATTTTATTTTTTCAAATAGATTTTTTAGGATCAGTAAAAATAAAATTTAAATTATGTACTCCAGGCGCGACTAAGTTGTCTTTTAAGAAAATTCTGATTTTTCAAATAAAATTGTTTTCTTTTAAATTTTAATAAATTTTATTTATAATAAATATAAAAAATAAATTTTTATAATAAATATATATTTAGATCATATATAACACTATTCTCACCAATAATTCCAATAGCTAGGTGAAACTATCATATTAAATAATATCATTAATAGTAGATTGTTGTTCAGTAAAACACGGTCTTGCGTGTCACACAAGATATCTAAGAAACTCGTTATTGCATAAAAATCAAGATAACTAAGTATTTCACTCATTTCAAGCTATATAATATATTCAATTATTAATAAATAATAAATATATCATGAAGTCTCATGATGTTATATTCCTTTATATGCTTTAACTTTCATGCCATGCATGCTATCAAATATGATGCTCGTATTTTAAAATTTCGAGGTTGTTAGGACCAAGTTGTGTTTTAGTTGTATTTTTTGTCAATAGATGAGTATGATAATGAAAGAAATGATATTTAGAATCATTATGAATGGGAATTTGGATTGAAGGGGATTGAAAGAAATAATAAAGGTATTATGATTCATTTTTTTCAACAAAAATGTATTGGTTTCAAATCAATTATATTAAGGATTTTTTGAAATGAATTAGATCCATGTTTTCAAAAACAATTATATCCAGGTTATCAAAATAATTGGATCCATGTTTTTCAAAGAAAAAGGATTCACCGTGAAAGTATTTATAATGAGAAGAATAGGATTTGAAAGTGGAAACATATTTTTTGTAGATGATGGTCATCAGATTAACTCTGAATACAATACGAAAGAGGTTTTTTCTTTCTGGGGAATTAGTGTCATTATGACTACAACTAAATCAATTTTGATGATGATTTTCAGATATGTATTTCATATAAATCATAAGTTGGATTGAGAACTTGTGATGAAATCTTGATAGAAGAAAGGGGGAGTGAAAGAGATACTTCCAATTAGAAAAGTACCAAATTCAAATTTATAGAATCCAGATGGAAGAAAAAAAGAATTTTTTCCAATGGAAAAGGTGATGCCAATGATAATTGATTTCGATGGAAAAAGTGATGTCTATGGAAAATGGTGCAGATATAAGGGGTTCTGATGGAAGAGGTGATGCCGATAGTATATGAGACACCTATTATTTTTCAAAATAATCGTATTCAGGTAGAAGAAAATTAATTAGATGGTGTCGATTGACAATTAATCATATCATATTGTTTTTCATCGTATTTGGGTAGATTATCCTTATTAGGTTGTATTGTTTCTTATTTATCAATAGTAACCGATAATTGTACCCAGAAATCATATTTATAAGGATCTTAACAGAAATTAATGTATCTATAATGATCATATCCAGTACGATTGTATCTCGAAAGATCGTATACAACATGATCATAACTTAAATGAATGTATCCAAAATGATCATAACCAGAATGATGGTATCCAGGATGATAGTAACCAGAATGATAGTAACTAGAATGATTGTAACCAGATATGATCATATTCAATGTAATAGTATCCAGACCACTTGTATTTAGAAATGATAATTCTTGGGTTTAGATGAAAAGAAATAAGCTGGAATGAATGGAATGTTATAATAACATCCAATTAAATTTAGACGATGCTAAAGCTGATCCTCAATGAATTGAAATTCATGAAAGTAGTCATGATTCAAGCACTGGTTTATGAAATTCATGATGTGTTTTATCAAGTGGGTCAAGAGAAAAGAAAATAAAGTGTAGATTTATGAATGAATTGTCAATATGAATACTTTATTTTAAAATAGTGATTTTATATGAAGTATAGAAGTGAATTTCTTCAAACACATTCAATTGATATGGTATCAAGAATTGTTTTGAAGAAACCCACATGAGAAAATCATATTTAGACCCATATATTGCTCATCAATTGTAATAATATTGAAATTTGAATTGAGAGTCTAGAAAAGAAGAAGAGGTGATGATTGTGGCAATTTTGAGAAGAATCAGGAAGCATTGATGAATTCATAACTCCTTCAATATTTTTGGAGAAATTCTGATTTTGTTGAATCTATGTGAGTGGGAAATCGTTTTGGGATTCCCACCTAAACATGTTTTGGATCACCTATAAAAGGAAAACAAATACATTGTTCTTTGTGGAGTTTTTCACTGTTCAATGTAGTGGAGAGAGAAGCTCTGGGTTTCTAGAGAGAAGAAGAGATCAATTACATTCAGATTGAAAATTGTTTTGGGTGGTTCCGATTCATTCATATTATATTCATCGCAAAAATTGTATTCGAGAATTGAAGTAGTTCCAATTCTACTCTATTGTTTTCTATCAGAAAATTGGAATGGGAACTTTTTTTAAAGAGTCAGAATGAGAGAATTGTTTTGAAATAATTGGAATGGGAGATTTGTTTTTGAAATAATAGTAATGAGAGTATTATTTTGGAAGAATCAGACTCGGAGATTTGTTTTGGAAGAATTGGACTGGGAGTTTTGTTTTTAAAGAATCAGAATCAGAGGAATCAGACTCAGTGTTTCGTAACAATGTCCAGGTAGTTCTTACCTTTCTTCTGGTTAAGGAATTGATGAATTGTATTACAATTTGAATACATTTTTTGAATTGAAAATAAGCATAGGTAACATGAGTTGTTACAAAACAATTTTTTTTACAAATTGTGCTAAGAGGGTCCACATTGACTAGTGGGATTGTTTCATAGTGCTTCATGAGTGTAAAGTTACTACCTACTTGTGGTAATCCAATGATAGTTTCCATAGTGGATTGTATGGTGTTGGATCATTTCAAAACCATTCCAAGGATGTATCTATTCTTATTGAATAGTGAACCTTGTAAATCTTTGTGTTACTTTGGTTGTGTGTAGAGTTTGATTTTAGTAGAGAATTCATATCTCTAACAGGAGTAAAATGTTTTTTCAGTTGAAAAGTAACATAAAAAAAAGTGTATCAGTAATTGACCCCTCCCCCTCTTAGGGATACATTACTCTGACTGGGAACATTCAATTGGTATCAGAGCTAGATTCCCTATGTTATTCTTTCCATATATAGAATATAAACTATGTGAACAATAAATTTATTCTGTTATTTTATGGAAATAACTATAAATATATAAAGAAAGAATGCATCCATATCTTATGTCTATCAACTATGATGTTCTTGAAGCTGCAACAGTTGGGTTTCCTCCCATTGATGATAGAACTCCACTTATAGCCGTTGATAAGAGACATCTTGAGAATGATAGAAGGGGAAAATTCTATATTGTCATAACTTTATGAAAGATAATTCTTGAGGGTAAAATTTGTTTCTGTAGCCAAAGATATATGGGATAAATTGAAACCCATATATGAGGGAAAATAAAAAAGTTAAAAGGAAAAGATACAAATATGGTGATTGAATCGTAAAGATATCATGATGGATGAGAATGAATCTATTGGGGACTTCATTACCATGGTAAATGACATAGTAATTACTATTATATGTCTTGGTGAAAAGTTGGATGATTCTACTATGGTTGAAAATATCTTGAGAATCCTACACAAAAAATCGATGCAAAAGATTAGTTATTGGAATTCAGAGATCCTGAAATATTATATCTTGATGATTTACATAGTACTCTAATCACTTATGAAATGAGAAGAGATAATTTTATGAAGAGTAAAACAATGGTTGATAGATAAATTTCTTTCAAGGAATCTAAAAATGAAAATTTGATTCTTGATGAAGAAGAAGCTGGAGATTCGACTTTGAAAATGAGGTATTTAAAAATCTAGATTCAATATTGTCTTTGTTTTCTAAGAATGGGAAATTAGGTATAGGAAGGTATAAAGGGAAACATCCCATAAAGTGTTTTGGATATGGATCCATTAGGAATTTTGTTTGCAATTTTCCTTAAAGAGAAAATTTACCAATAGGGGAAATCTAGTCCATGTAAAACATAATTAATTAAACCAAAGGGAACCTCCTAACACTATTCAAAACATCAACACCCAATGTAAGTGTCCACCCATAGTGTAATGATTATGAAATCTTATTCATGGAAATAATTTCTCAATAACCATTAAAATATCCATTGAAAGAAACGATGTAATTTGATAACTAATGTGAATTCTATTATCTATGATTTGGTAAAAAAATTCGAGGCATTTACTCACCTTAAAAATCATTTTAAAACCTAATTTTTTTAAGTAAATCATTATATAATTTTATAAAACAATATATGATCCCTAGGAAAACATTTCCATCCATATATGGTGAAAGTTCCATTGAAATACCAATTTGTAAATTGAAATAAAACACGGTTAGGGATAATTAAGTATTAAATGCATAATTTTCAAAAAAAATTGTAAACTAAACTTCTATGAAACTAGGAAATAAATCAATATTATCATATTTAAGTCATTACACATAGATCCACCTACCTTAAACTGAGGAAAAACTAATCACCTTTAATTAATGATGATAATAGAGGACTCTCAATACGATTCACAAACCCTAGACACCAATACAAATTGGATTATTCCATCCCCACACCCTAAGATTCTACTAACATGTAACCTAAGAAAGAATAATAAGTAAAACTAAAAACATGAGGAGAGAAACTAAGTCCTTAACCTGAATAACCACCTTAAAAAATGATGATAGGCCATGAAGTCCATGGATAGTGTACTGGTTGTCCTACATAGCGATCCATCTTCACTATTTAGAGTAAATTTAGAAATAAAGGGTCTTAAAGGGTTTTAAATCATGGGAGGGAAGATTAAAATTTTCACACTATTTAAAACCTAGGAAGACCACATTGTCATACCATGTGAAAATTTTCACCCCTCATGAGACACAACAAGGAACTCACATAGATTGGATTCATGGTTTGAAAAAACATGCATCAACCCTAAAAAATTGAATAGTTAAAAGAATATATACAATAACATGACTTGTTGTATAGATAAAAAACCTTATATAAATCGTTCACCTTATCTGGAACTCGAAAAAATAAAGAAAATCATTATGGTTAACATAAAACTCAATAGGAAAACATATTTATATATATAATTACAAGGAAATTCAGGGTAACTGAATGATAGGGATATACTATACCACTGATATGCCCACATAACCTATACACCCTAAGTGGTTGGTGAATCATTTTGTTCAATTACTCTTTATTAAATCATATAATTTTCTCATGTGATAAAGAACACCTCAAACCATCAAAATATTCAAGTACAAACAAATATCAAAGTGTATAATTTAAATGTAGTTATAGAATATTTTTACATATTTCTCCATGAATTTCTACTCCAAGGAGAATATGAAGATGGTGTTGTGAAATTATAATAGTTCACATTATGCATTGTATGTATAATAATTATTCATGAATGATGAATTATTAATCCTCTGTTAACTCCCAATTCTAATATCTTATTGAACATCTTCAAGATAATGACTAAAATATAATGAAATATAATGATCTCTTATACTAAATCATTAAAAGATAAAAACACTGATCTAGTAGGTGTGTTGTCATTGTTCTTTATTCCTTCCTTAAAAACAAAATTTTCATTGGCTATCCCCTTATTAGTCCCCTGTCACTATTTATTCCAAATTTTCATTTACTTTTTGTCAATATTTCAATGAAATAATGATAAAAAAATGTGTCCTGTGAAATTCCACCTATACAAACTTAATGGGACTTAAATCGTTCCATTTACTTATAATTAATCTAATGATCCCTCATGAATTATAGGATAAATATGAACTCCTAGAATTTTCATTGTTTACCTTAGTCATGATTTTATCTTCTCTATTATGGTGTGAAATTTATATGAAACTCAATGATCATAGTTTAGTTTATTTCACCATGGTGTGTTCCTTTTCAATCAAATAGAAAAAAATTTATTAGTTAAAAACTCATATCTAACTCATTAAAATTCTAAAATTTGGTTTTAAAAAACCTTATTGATCAATAAAAAATAACAGTTTAACACTAAAATTATTGAATGTACACATGATTTGTAGCTAAATAGATTTGAGCTAAAAAATTACAACTCTTACTAATTTTTTACAGCCAGATGATGTTGTATGAAACATCATAACTTTTAATGAAATCAAGTATTCATATTGTAACTATGAATGTAGTGTAATGAAGACAAATATCCCACAAAGTATATCCTCTCATTAATCTACCCATTATGCTTTTCACATAGCATGACCACCATGTCATTACATATTTTTCTTTTTCTATTGATAAGGTGTGTTGTGATAATCCTTCACATCATGGGAATATCCATAATGTAATTTCAATCTAATTTACATGATTATTTTTCATAGAGTGGCCACCTTTACCATGATGTTAAAATATCCTATTAATTGAGAAAAGGACCTTCTATTTTATTTGAATCATAAATACATGGAATATGTTATTTTTTTGTAGTGTTAATAACTGTTACGTTTCAGATCCTTTAATAATTCACATTTATGTACCAATTTAATGACCCATACACATCACATTACCTTTCTATTTCTCCAAACTACATATTATGGGAATTAATTTTACATAAGGTAGGTCCTTTCCGTTATTCTAACTATAACTCCTTTCATGGCATGGCCCATTTCTTCACGGTTTCACTTGTGCTACTACCCGAATTATCATAGGATATATCGACCCATTTTTATACACATATTCATACTTCTTTAGGATATCCAATTGAAATCAAATATTATCATTACGACATGTGGTTTCAATAACCCCCTAGATTTTTTCTTCAGTCGTCTTTATAGTAATATTTTATATGAAATATATTCTTTATATTACCCCCCTTCAAAATATTGTCCATATTATCCCTTTATAATCATTCTCCTCATTTGAAAATAAAATGAAAATGGAATTATCATATTATGGATATGTTTAATAAATTATTTCAATTTAATATTTTGAGGAAGTATTCATTAATAAGTTTTCTAAGCCTATATTATTGGATGACCAATATAGTAAATAATAGAATATGTCAATACCTACCATGATCCAAAATTCCATATCTGATCTCCAATCTTCATCTTTCACCATTTATAGTATCTCCCCTATCTTCATATACTCAATTGATGTTTTCTCCTAAAATAATAGGGAATTATAAAATAATTCATTATATACAATTGTGATAGGGGTAATTTCAAAAACTCTTCAAGATAAGTGATGTTGTTGAGCATAGAGGTTCAACTGATACTTATTGGATAATGGTATGATAAAATGTTTTTTTAAATATTTCTACCACTTATTTATTAGTTCCAATTTGTTACAATTTAACAATTGTTTTGTCAATATTATCCTTAAATATTTGGTAGTTTATCTCAATTTACATCATTTAGGAATGTTGTATTGGATTATTTTTGAGTTTTATCACACTTTGGTTATCACAATGGACTGTCATGGGAGGCTTTAAGTTATTTCTAGGATCCTTGTGTTTTTTGTTCATCCACTCCATATGTGTACATTCTTTTGTATTGAAATGTAATATGGTTATTTTATATTAATATATATTTTCTATTATTTCTTACAAAGTATCCCCTGGTACTTTATTTTAATAAAAATGCTCCCCCACTCATTTATTCTCTATAAAAAATATCTCTATCATAATTTTCATCTAATAATAAATATAAATCATAATCTTTCCCTTTATAATAAACCAGACCATAATCAAGATTTCCTAGAATATAACTCATAATTTATTTTACAACCAATAGATGATACTCCTTGGGACTCATTTTAATATTATAATATTTTAATTAATTAAATAATAGAAATATTCTTGTTGTTTCGAGATAATAAATATACAAATCATCTTCTAGTAAATTATTAAATTAACTGATCTTACTTACTCATATATTTAAATCTTGGTTCCTACCAAAATCAATCTCGAAATAATATTTCTACTGTGCACCTCAAATATTTTTCCCTACATTATTATATACTTTTCATGGGAAATAAACGTATATTCACCTTTATCACTAACATGAAATTTAAGAATAACAGTGAGTTTTATGATCATTGATATCTCAACTTTTTTTTTTCTCATTAAACATCCAAATTCAACCACTATATTCTACTTACTTCCTCCAAATATTATTTCATCAATATATAAAGTAACCATGAAATTATATTCTATATTTAATTGCACATAAATTTTATGATCAAATTCACCCTTTCTAAATTCGTATTTTTTTAATAATATGTCTAGTCGAGCATGTCATGACCATTGGTCTTCTTTCAAGTAGTATAGAGCCTCTTCGGAGACTACACACCTTTGTTTCATCATCACCAATATAAAATCCCACAATTTTTTTGATATTTAATTGTTTTTGTAGAATCCTATTTTAAAATGATACCTTGAAATCCATTAGCTAGGTTTATAATTTTCTCTGAACATTCATGGAAATAAAGAGTCTTATGGACTTTTGTTCCACCACTATAGCAAAGTATTATTCTATATGAACTCTTTATACATGTGAAAAACAATTTGATTCCAATATTTCAATATCTATAAACACTTTTTAATTTAATTCATTATTATTTATGAATACCCACCTTGTTCCTATGAAATTGTGAACTGCGTTCCAATTCATGATATCTCAATTCATTTTTTTTCAATATAATCTGACTCTTTATTTAGTGCCTTAACAAAATAATCATATTTAATGAATTCTTAAAATGATTTATGTTCCACTTGAGATAATATAAAAGTGTTCTCTATATCCCTCATCCTTTTTTTGTGTAGTTGATGATTTATCCTTGATTATATTTGACTCATCGACCTCATCTCGTATTCTTTTATGTGGGTTCCTTAGATGAATACCTTATAGAGCTACTTCTTCTACTGATTCATCTTTGGAATCCTCTTCTTAACATGTGGGACTATGTATCCCACTAGTTTTTTATCTAGTTATTCTTCATCGTCATATTCTTCACATATATCTAAAATTTCATGTCGATTTCCATTTTATTCTTCAATAATATTAACGTCATTACTTCACAATTTCATTCATCCACTTTTTGATACGTCTATTTTCTTTACTCTTGAATTAGAATCCTTTAAATATCTATTCATCTACAACATCCCAACATTTTCCTTTCATTCCATCCTTTCTAAAAATAAATCAATTATTTTTTAACACACAATGGTGCTTCAATATTGGATTCCTCCCATTACATATCTCATATATAGTATTATAATGATCATGGATTAGAAAATCACATTCCTATGTGTATATATCCACTTTCATTACACCCTTACATATATAATGAGATGTAACTTTGATGAGTGATGTTTTTCCACATTGTTCACTATTTGATTTCACCTTTCTTCCAATAATTTTTCTTATTGTGTTCCCCTAGTGAGATAACATGCTTAGTGTTATGCTTCACCAAGTAATTTTCAACCTCATGAGAGGTGAAATATTTTCTATTTTCAGATAATATAACATTGATCATTCTCATAGTTTAATATTGACCACTTCTATAAAATATATTGATGAACTGAATCACTCATGGTATTAATTTCATAAACATAATAAAACCTATTTAACTATAATCATAAACAAATAGGCTTAATTACTTCTCACCATATGTTTTGGGAATCTCATGGGTGCATTTACATATTTGTGTATAATATCTACCATATTTTTATCCCTATTCTTCTTTATCAAATAAGGATTTAAGATAATATTCCCTCTTACACATTCATTGTCATGATTTTGTTCTATAACATCTCATATTTTGAATATTTGTTGTTGCAATCATTTTTCAAAAAAAAACTATGATTTGTTGATCTATATGATCATTACTTTTATGGAAAAGGATATTTTCTACTTTATATGATAAGAGAAAAAATTTTTCCTTTCTATTCAACTGGTATATATTTCTATTAATTCTCCATCCCTTTATCAGAGAGTAGCCATTTTTCCCCTGATAAGATATCCATTTTGATTAAATGTTACAACTATCCCAAAGTTATACAGTTGAATAATTATTAATATGTTATGAAAAGACAATAAAAATGTACTTTTTTATTATTTAGTTCATATACATCAATCCTTGACTTTCTACATCCATTGATTTTTAGATAAATGTTATTAAAAAATTTAACCATAGCAACAATACATCCCTTAATATTCATTATGATATTTAAGTTGTTGTTCATGTATAATTAAAACCAAATATCTAGGATCTACTTGTTATAATGTTTTTTTCTTGAAGAGAAATTTCATCAAAGATAGAATTATCATGATTTCTCTTCTCCTTCTAAGATATGTCTAGTTGAGTTGAGACATAATTTGGTATCTCAAAATTTTTCTAAGTATAATCTATGATATCCTAATCCACTTACTCTGAGAGATTGAAACTATTTTCTAAGGGGAAAAATTATAATATTTCTCAAATATCTTCTTTGGTTCCCATTAGAGTAAGTTTTAATCCTATGTTTCCTTTAATTTATGAATTTTTTATAAATGTTAGATCAGTTATAATAGTATCCATAAAAAATTATGACTTCATGTTATATGATATGTTCTCATCCTTCATTGTTGAATCTCTAGATATTCAACCTTCATGTTTATCTCTGTCTCCATTCACATGGCCATTATAAGAAAAGGATTGATATAAAATTGATATTTTATTTTGGGAAAAATCTAATTTTTGTTTCATTCCACATATTTATAAACTCTAAGTATCCTCTTTATTATTGAAGAATCCTTGATGTTTGAAATATTTCATTAGTATTTATCTTTTCTTTTTTCCATTATATAAATTACTTCTATATTTCACTTATAATATCCACAAATGAGACTATTAATTCCCATAGGCTTGGAATTATGTTCATTTATGATATTCTCAATAGTTCTAGAACCATTCCATTTATTTATATCAACTATATATTTAAACAATTTACAAAATATATCTTCTTTTTCCACTATCATATTTTACCTTATCTTTACGATTAATTTTCACTAACCCAAGTTCTTATTTAATAGATTAAACCCTTTTACCTATCACTTCCATCAAAGTGTTATGATATTTTCCCATTTTTTCTCCTTGATACCTATCTGTAAATCAACAACTTCATCAGATATAGTTGGAAAACCTCAATCATTTTCATCTGAATCTCCAATTTAATAAAATCATCTTAAATTTGACCAACATATACTATTTATTTCTTCATCATTACACTAATATTTTAGTTTTTCATGTGTTGAAGGAATAGTTCTTCAAGAACTCATTATAGTTCTATTTTACGATCAATAAATCCTTCAAGTTAGTATCTTTTCTCAAATTTTGATCTCTTTCTATCAACTATTTGCAACATAGAATCTTTATTGTTTGAAAATAATTCAACTTTTGACATCTTCATAATATCCTTCATTATATTCTTCTTCTTTTCTAAAAAGGTTTTTCTACTATAACCAATATGATTAGAATTTTATGAGTTAAATTTTCAACATAGGGAAATGTTATTTGTTAATTTAATGCAGCATTATTTTTAGCCTTAATATAATCATATCCTGGGTACCATTATTCCATTTTTTGAATCATTATATGGTTAAAAATATAATTGATTCTTTCCATTATACACCCTTTACATCGGTTGAATTTTCTTGCTAAGAGTGATGTAAATTCAATTCTCACATCTTTATTGTTTCTTCCAGCCACATGTATCTCTAGTATCTCAAAAATTTTAACATTAATATATTTTAAGGATTTTTCATATGTGTTATCTTATTCTACATGCATTTTTTACAAAGTTAATTAGGTTTTCACCTTCCCTTGTAATTGATGATACCCCAAGCGTTTATGATTTGGATAATAGGATGTGATATTTGACGGGAACTCAGGTGAACATATTCTAGATAACATATTTTTTGAGGTAGTTAATTATTCCCATATTATATAGAGTAACCTAGTAAATTATAGGCCTCCTAGTCAATTTTTTCATATACCAGGTACAAGATTGAAAATTTTAATATTCATAAGTATTTTCTAGAGATTCCTTCCATGGTAGTAGTGGATAGGCCAATCAGGATGATGGATATTCTTATTTCTAGTATAGTTGGACACTTTCATATATTATTAGTGTGGTAGACCGATTCATACATGAAATCAGTGCCAATGACCTCTAGTGCAGTGTTTTATTATAGGTGGATGAGACATATGTAATGCATTTATTATATCTCTTCTCATCCACCTAGTGGTCATGGAAATAATGAGGTTCAAATATCAATTGTTGGATCCTATAATTTACTCAAGGGGGGGTAGTTTGAGTTATTTTGGCCGATTAGGACATAGTTGGGGTAATGGTTCTCAGGTTCAGTAGAGGTATCATTGTATTTTTTTCTCAATGTATTAAGGTATCAAGAGGATTAGAAAATAGATTAGGGATAGGAGAGCTTTGTTCCTTCATGTTAGCATATTTTTATCATGATAAGTGTATATAAACCATTCGAGGTATGTTTTTTGTAGCGTCAACCTTATAATATGATATATTTGATATGGGTTCTATAAATTCATTGATTGATACACAATATGGCAGTCATCTACGGTTGAATATTGTGTACATATATGTGGTCATGTCTATTGAAATATACACAGTGGTGCAATATGAGGGTATTCATTGATGTACTTTGTTTTCCCACATGATCTATAGATATCGATATCTCGTGGATTTCTTCATGTTCGATATTTAAAGTATCAATGATATCCAAGGTATATATTAGTTTACTTGGTAGTAAGAACACATCAATTCTATCATTTGTAGTTATCTTTCATATTTATCGAGGGTGATTGTTATACCATTTTAATAATTTTTATTTTTAGGATATCCATTCAAGTCCTAACCATTGAGACATTTTTATGATTTCTTTCCAGTTGTACTATGATTTGTAGGGGGATGAGGATTTGCATTGAACTATCCTTCCTCTTATTTTTGACAAATTCAATGACATTATTCCTATATAATTTATATGGATGACCCCTAACATAGAGAAATTTTTTATAATTGATCATGTTCTAGGTATGGATATTATATCCAATTCTCTTTATAGAATTTCTCATGTAAATATTAAAGTGATGAATGTTTATCTAGAAGATATAAATTTAATGTGGTTTATTTTATCTAGCACATCCCCATAGGGTGATCCAGTTTTATTTACCAAGAATATAGATAGGTTTTTCTACCTATGGGTATAGTACTAAATCTTGAATAGTTGAAAGTCAATGAAAAAATTCATATTCCTCGTATCGATGACATGTTTGAATGGCTCATGAGGTACACGTGGTTCTTCATGATTAACTTATGGCTGGGTTATCATCAATTTTGTGTGAGGCCAAAAAAAAATTATAATAATTCATTCAAAAGAAGGGATAGATATTATGTGTATATATTGATACCATTTAATTCAATAAATTCAATAGATGTATTTGTAGCCCTATTTAATCGTGACTTCCATACCCAATTGGATTCCATCAGGGTTTTGTTTATCAATGATATTATTTTTTACTATATGATATAGTAGAATCATGATTTTTATTTGGGAATAATTATTTATATACTAAGAGAGAATAATAATTATTTCAATATCTCAAAGAATCAATTCTTACCTTTTGAGGTCCAGATCATAGTAAATTTGATATCAGAGGTAGTCATATCAATGGGTCTTGATAATTTTGGGGTCATAGTTTATTTGATGTGGTACAATAATGATATTGAGATTCATAAACTTCTATTTCCTTCATGATATTCATTCAAGATATATCCCATTTGAAAACACTATTTTAACCTCTATATAATAATGGGGTGAATTTTAAGTGATCTAATCATTGTGAGAGAAACTTCTAGAAGCTAAAGGGTATGATGGAATTTGAACCAGATTTGATATTATCTGATCTAGTTAAGGATTTTTTCCTATTTATTATTTGATAAATGTTTGATCTGGGAGTATTTATGATGAGTTTTATTTATTTATTTTCTTATAAATCTAGGCATTTGAGTTTTTTTAGTGAAATCACCCTACTCATGATTTAGAGATTCTAGATGTAGTGTATGTGCTAATAGTTTTCTAACATTGCCTTATTAGTGATAGGTTTATGATGTATAATAACCAAATTATTTTAGGGTATTTCTTTTTGAATCATGATTAGAACCTTCCTCAAGAATGTTATTCATGTACTTTTAGGGATTTTAATTTGAGATCATATATACCCCTGAGAAGGGGAATGTCATGGATGATACATTTAGTGGAAAGTCTTAGGTTCAGTTGATGTGGGAGGCTAGTACTAAATAAAAAATTATAAACATATTCATTGAGATGCATCTCAATTATTAGTTTTATCAAGGCAATGAAATCATTATGTTAGTGAATATTACCTCCTCACACATCTAGAGAGTGAAGGTGAGTGGGTTGTTTAACTTGGATTTCTAGGTTATGAGAGATAGTATAGATAATTGTGAGCCACCACCTGATTGGTCATTATATGATGATGGGATCCAAGATATATATATATATATAAAGTTGAGTTTTATCCCTATTATCTTATAAACTGAGTTGATGCTATATCCCCAAACCTCGAGAAGGGTTTTCACCTAGGGCTTACCATAATATACCATGCTATTTGTAGATAGTAATGGTTTCGCAACATAATGAAGTATATAGTGGGATTTTAAATCAATACGAAACCTTTAATCAAGTGAAGGTTTAGCATAAAAGACTCATCCATATTTTTTAGTTGTTACCCATTCCGAAGTAGAAATGGGATAATGTGATGATAGATTTTTTGATGGGGCTACTGAGGGTTCTAGAAACAGTGGATGCACCAGATGGGTATATCTAACTCAACTTTTTGGTCATAATCCCTCAATTATCCATGATGTACAAGTGGAAGAGTCATCATGAACATTGTAATTATTGTGAATATTAATTAACAATTACACAGATCCACAAAAAGATGATATTTTCACATTTAGTGGATAATTGATTTATTTAATTAATGAATTACCTTTGGTTATATTCTTTCATTGCTATTGATGACTACATAAAGACCTATTATTGTATCATCATTGAATAATAATAATAAAATAGTGTGTTACCTATAGTAGCGATCCACGTTTTCTTTATGAACCTTTGATCATCGTCATAGAATCCTTCGAGTGCTAGAATGTGTGGTTTAACTCTTATAATGATTGATGTTGATCACAACTGAATCCTTCAAAAAAAATAAGGAATTCACTCTAGAAGGGAAGTATAATTGATCAAAATTCATCATAGATTTTTATGGCAGTGATGTATATGGTTTGATAAAATCCTCCTTAGAACTCATTATGAATAACGAAATAATCTATCTCCCACAATCATAAAATTTCATTGTCATGTTTAAATTGTGATGGGGTTATAAAATAATAATAGTATAAGGGCCCCTATCGTTCTATTATTTACATGTAATAACCATGTCTAAATAATAATACAATTATTATTATTCAATTAACATACTCTAAACTTATGGATAAATTAATTATTTTTTCCTTTAATTAATAAATTAACATTTATTCAAATAATATTTAATATGGAATTTCACATAAAACCATTAAAATCAATCTTCATGTCCTCCTCAATATTTATAGTACCTTGAATAGTAAATATTTATATAATTAAATAAATAGCATAACCTTATTCCCTTATAAATATATATATTCTATTCATTTAATTATTGAATAAATATTTTTAAAATATTCATGTAACTAAATAAATAGATATATTTTTTACATTACGAATAAACTTGATGAAAACAAATATTACTCCTTCATGTAATTATATAAATAATTACCTGCTGAATATATATGAATATATATATATATATATTGAAAATTCAACTCACAAATATATTCTCTCAACTAACTGGTGGTTTAATATTTGTTACTCTAAATTCATGAAAAAATATTTAATAATGTATGGGAATAATATTTATCGCACATGTTAAATTACTATGGAATTTAACCAAAGACACATAAACACATAGTGTGTGACCTTATAGGCCCTTTTATCAATAGAATTAGGTTTCACTACCTAAATTACAATGTTAGTATCTAGAAACACACCAAATATCTCATAGAGAAAGAAGTTAATGTTTCAATGACGTGTGACCTCATAAGAATATACATTGTGTAATAAAATTGATTTATCTTGATAACTCCAATCAAGTAGGATGATACTATTTTCATCTTCCAATGTGCTCTATGTCTCTTTCATTGACATTCTAAAAATGAACTTTTTCAAAACTCTGATACTTCCACAGGCTTAATCAAAAATATTAATTCCCATAAATGGTCCTGAGAAAAAAATTCGATGTTGGGGAGGGGCTTCTTTTACAGACTTGAATTTGGTGGTTTTGGCCTTGGGCATTTGGTTCATGGGGTTTGGTTGTTGTTTTATATCCTTGATATATTTCTGGGTTCACCCTCAACCATTAAAAAGGGTTTTATCTTAAAAAAATTAATTTTTAGACAATAAGATATATGATAAATTCTTACTTTCATTGTTCATTAATAAAATTTCACTCGTAATGCACCCAGTGTATCTTACCTTACAATGGGTATGTTTCATCACAGTTTTCCACAATACATCATAGTCAGAAAATTATGACATTAATTACTAATAATATTAATGTTTATGTATTATTACCCATGTATGTATATATTAATATATAATAACACATAAAAATGTGTATTTTTTCTTGGTAGTTAATGTTCTTATAATCTTTTTCATTTAAGATTACCAAGGGCGTACACCATTATAAATTGTCTCAAATTCCTATGAATTTACACCTCTTATAGCCTATATTATTTTCTTCCCATATACCTATATAATCTAGTTATATAAATTTCATTTATCAATATTTTCATGGAACTTTTAGGTTCTCATCATAGTGGGAAACTTGTATAGCATTTTAGTGAGACAATTACACTTAAGATGTTATCACACACTATGTCATGTAAAGTAACAATCATGATGTCAAAATATATTTTATTAATAATCAAATATTTGGATAAAATTAATCTTAAAGTACTTAGAAGTCAGTTCTAGTAAACCAACTCCAATAGACTCCCACATACAGTAGATCCAACTACTATTTTTTTTTACTAATTATCACGTGATATTTTGTCTTCTGCTTATATAAGGATTTAATTATTTGGTGTTTCATGATTTCTTCCATGGAAACTCTACTTGTAGTGACATTAATCATTTTATAAAAATCCCTCAGGAGGTGATATTTTTAGATTATGTTTTTTGTCCATTAATATGAACTTGGCTCCATTGAGAGAACCACCACTAAAAAGTATCACTATATAATGGAATAATATAACTACTATTAAGAAAAAAATCATCATCTTGGACAATGTTCTAAATACAAACTCCTTTTTTGGATGCATCATAAGATGATACATACTCAGACAATATTGAAATATTTGCGAGAACTAGATTCCTTAAACTCATCCAACTCATATATCCTATGTGGATACTGAATTCTAATCTTCACTATAACTTCATATCATCCTGATGTATTTATAAAAAATAATCATTATATCCTCTAACGATTAATTATTAATATCATCCATATACGAGGAACATATCCTTAGTATGCCTTAGATAGAAACAGATAGCCTTAAATGTAGAGCAATTTTCTTCTCCTACAGTATCTTCATATATACACATTATTCTTAAAATCATAGTTAACATAAAACATAGTATATCAAATCGCAAACATGATAGATCCAATCACATATATGTATCGGGTCCTACTCATTTTCTATCTCTCTCTCTTAATTTTTGAGGTCATCTTTTCTTTTAGATATGTATACCATGTGACACTAGAACCAATCCCCTATTAGATTGTTCCAAACTAAATCTCTTAGAATCTAGTCAATGTATATAAATTTATTTATTCTAAGGGTTCTTGATTAATCAGAAATGATCTTGATTTCATGGACATATGCTTCTTCTCTTATGTCCTTTATAAAGAATCATTTTTTTAACTAGTCCTTAACTGACAGTAATACTGGTATGTGATTTTTAATAAGTAATATGTCATCAACATACACTACTAAAAATTTGACTGCACTCCCATTATAAATATTATAAATACCTTGATCACATTCATTCCTTATGAAACTAATATCTATTATGGCATCATTGAACCAAATATTCAATGACCTAGATGATTTATTTAAACCAAAATGGATCTCTATAACTTTTAAATTTTCTTGTTATTTCTTGGAGTCACAAACCCTTCAGGTTTTTTCATTTTTACATATTCCCAAAGGTTCCCACTATGGAAACCTATTTTGACATCCATATATTAATTATCATGTTGGGACCAAGTTGGATGGAGAAGGAAGTATGAAGAGTTATCCTTTGCAGAGTGTTGTATTTTATTGTCAAAAAAGATAAATCAATTCACTTTGTAAAAGGACCGTAAACTATGACGATGCTTTTCTGATTTGTATTTCACAAATATCACATGTTTGGAGAACTTGTGGTGAAACCCTTATGAAGGATAGGGGGAGTAAAGAAGTGTTTTTGGCAAATAAAAGAAAGTGGTGCACAAGTCAAGATTGGTGCGCAAGTCAAAAATGGTGCGCAAGTATTGGAAAACAAGTATATGTGGCGTGCATGTCATAATTCAGGATCATCACATCAAAATTTGACAAACGAAATAAAATGGTGTGCAAGTTAAAGATTGTCACACAAGTCAAAAAGGGGTGCGCAAGTGTGGCGTGAAAGTATAAGTGGCGTTCAAGTGTGTGTTGTGCGCAAATCATATTTCAACATCATCATATCAAAATATGACAAATGAAAGAAAGTAGCGCGCAAGTGATGAAGCGGCGTGCAAGTGATGAAGTGGCACGCAAATGATGAAATGGAGTGCAAGTATTGGCACACAAGTCTAGGTCACGCAAGTCCCCAAAATTCCTATAAATAGATGACTCACCTCCAAATTTTTTAATGCTAACACTTGAGAGAAAATTTGAGCTCTGAGCGTGCAAGTATTAGAGAGTGTTTTGGTGCGCAAGTTTTTCCGCGCAAGTGTTGCCGCACAAGTGTTGTCGTTCAAGTGTTTCCGTGCAAGTGTTTCCGCACAAGTTTGGTTGCTCAAGGGTTTTCATACATGTGTTTTCATTCAAGTCTGTCGCTCAAGTTGGTCGTGCAAGTCTTGCCGTGTAAGTTGTGGCGTGCAAGTAGAAATGCTCAAGAAGAGGCGCGCCAGTTGTTAGCACGCAAGTATAGGGCGCACAAGTATAAGTGGGTGCACATGCTATTTTTCTCCAGGGGTTCCTACCAGCTTCTAGGTAGGAAATTGAATATCTGTACTTCAGAGAATACAAATGTTCAATTGTAAAGAAGCACTTAAATATTGTAATTCCTTATATGTGCTAAGAGGGTGCATACGTGCTTGCGGATTGTTTTCCAAGTGCTACATGAGTGTAAGGGTATATCTTACTCATTGTATTCCACATCAAAGGATTGTTTTCTAGTGGATTCTGTGGTACTGGATTATTTCCATACCATACCAAGGACTTAGCTACTCTTGTTGAGTAGTGAGCCTTGTAAATCATGTGTTCCTATGATTTTGTGTGTTCATCAGGGAATAAACTCTTCAACAGGAGGTGAAGGTTGTTTCAAAAAGAAGAAAACTTAAAAAGTAAAAAGATATCACTAATTCACCCCCTCCCCCTCTTAGTGATACTTGGATCCTAATTGGGAACTTCAATTGATATCATAGCGACAGGTTCCCTTCATTTATTCGTTGCTAAAGTGTTTGAAGAGAAGTTGTGATGGAGAATCTAAATTGCGTGAATAGTAAAGGGATTCCGATTTTTTATGGAAGGAACTATCACATCTGGAAGGACAGAATGATGCCTTATCTTATGTCTCTTGGATCTGAAGTTCTTGAAACTACAACATATGGATTTCCTGCTATTGATGACAAGGTTCATCTTACTCCTGCCGATAAAAAGAATCTTGAGAATGATGGAAGAGCTAAAAATGTGTTACTCTCATCTATTTCTGAGAGTGAATTTTTAAGAGTGAAAGGCGTTGCTACATCCAAAGGAATCTGGGAAAAACTGAAGAATATATACGAAGGAAATACAATGGTGAAGAAGGATAAACAAAAAATCTGGAGACTGAAGTATGAAGACTTGAAAATGGGAGAATCTTAATTTGTAGGGGATTTGTTTACCTGGATAAATGATATTGTCAGTACAATCAGATGTATTGGTGAAATGTTGGAAGATTATACAGTTGTTGAAAAGATCTTAAGAATTCCTCCCAACAAATTTGATGCTAAATTTTCATCACTAGAGGACAGAGATCCTAAATCATTATCTCTGGATGATTTGCATAGCACTCTAATAATTTATTAAATGAGAAGGGAGAAGACTATGAAGAGAAAATCAAAAGCGAATAGAGAAATGTCTTTCAAGGTTGTAAATAAAGAGAAGTCAACGAAAATTCTTATTGAAGATAAATCTGGTGAATCAGACTCTAAATATGAGGTATGTCAAAATTTTGATGAAATACATTCCTTTTTTCTAAAAAAGTGAAAAGAGGAACAGGGAAATACAAAGGGAAAATCCCTTTGAAATGTTTTGAATGTGGAGTTGTTCGTCACATTGCGGCTAATTGTCCTCAAAAAGGGAAAGATGAAGATAGTGATGAAGAAGACAGAAGACCAAGAAGGTCATGGAAGAAACAGGGTGGAAAATATAAATACTCTGGAAGAGGTAAAGATAAAAAGTTCTTCAAATCAAAAAGAATAAGATTGTTTTCAAAAATGGAAGAAGATGATGATAGTGAGATTGGATCTCAAAAATCTGTTTATGAGAAAGCTAGAGAGAGTGCCTTTTTTGAAATAGTGAATAATGATGATGATGAGAGGAGTACTACTGAAGAAGAAGAAACTCAAATTGAATTGTATCTAAAATAAGAGCTGAAGGAATGTTTGAGAAAGATCAGAAGGCTTGAGAAGGAAAACCAGAATTTGATAAAAGAAAATTCCACATTAAACAATGAAGAAATTTCTCATGATGAGAAAATGAATATGGAAAAGCAGATTGATGATCTGAATAATTCTCTTGAGAATGAAAATAATCGAAATTATCATCTTGAAGTATAGCTGAAAGAAAAAAAAGAAGATCTGGAACTTGTACAACAAAAACTTTATCAAGCTAAAGAAATGAATGTCAGTTTCAAACAATCTGTCTTAGAAGTTGGTAAGTGTTCCAATAAGAATGAACCAAATGAGGATCTACTAAAGTTATCTGCAATGGTTGAAAGGAACGATGGAACTAGTTCAGATAATATCAAGGCTGGAAAGATCATGTATGTGGCAAAAGTCATCAACACTGAAAAATAGGAAGTGCATAAAAATCTTGAGTCAATGAAGTCTTCTAATACCACTAGTACTGATAAATCTAATCCAAATAAGAGAGTTACAAATGTAAACATAAATTACCAAGATCAGCAGAGTTTGATTAAGAAGGTCATTGAGAAGCGTGTTCACAACCCTGATCATCATACAAGTTTCATAGGAAAATATTCTTTCTATGGTTACTGTTGGTATTTTGGAGGATTCAGACACATGGAAAATATGTATTGGTTCAACCAACAACATTACAATTATTCTATAAGTTTTGAAAGACATGGATTGAGGAGGATTCAACCCTTTAAAAATAGAAAGTCTTCAAATAAATTTCTGCAGATATCTGAGAAGACTGGTGTGAAAGTTGAGAATAGGTTCCAACCACTCGAAACTATTTGTGAAAGATGTGATTGAACTAAAAATATTTACAAGGGATTCCTTATTGTGTTACTAGAGCAACAAAAGATTTTTAATAATTCTAAAAAGCCAGAGTTTTTAAAATAAAAAAGGGATAGGTCTGATAAGTTCGAAAAGAAAGAGTGCATGGTTGTCTAGCTAGAACACATTGACTTGGCTAGGAAGTTTGAGGAAGCACAATGGGAAGTAAAGGAAAAGGAATAACAAAAAGCTCTTGTTGTTGAAACTGCTTTGAAAGCTACAAAAGGAGAACATCCATGGATTATTGATTTTGGATGTTCCTCTCATATGACAGGATACTTTAAGCTGCTAAAGAATTTGAATGACTTCAAAGAAGGAACAATGAAATTTGGAAACGATGAATCTCTAAGGATCAAAGGTGTTGGATCAACCATCATTGGATAAGAAAATATGAAATCTAGTAAAACATTATATGTTGATGGGATGAAACATAACCTGCTTAGTGTGTCACAACTATATGATGAGGGAAAAAAATTTATCTTCCGTAAAGATGGATTTGTTGTGAAAAGTGAAAATGATGGAAATATAGTTACAAGGGTCCAACGTACTAAAGGGAACTTGTTCCAAGTTGGTGAAGTGAAAAACACTTGTTACATGGGTGTAGTGGATGAAAATCAGTTATGGCATAAAATGATGGGACATATGTGTCTGAGAAATATGTGCAAGTTATCAACGTGAGACAGTGTTCGAGATATGCCTAATTTATCAAGAAGAAGAGATTGGTGTTGCACTATTTGTGAAAAAGGGTAGATTACAAACACTTTTCATAAGAGAGTTGAAATTATTTCAAAACAACCCTTGGAACTTATACATTATGATGTATGTGGACCAATGAGAAAGAAATCAACAAATAGAGATATGTACATCATTACATTCATTGATGACTTTACTCGCATTACTTGTGTTATGTACATGAGACATAAGTCATATGCTCTGAAAATGATTAAGAGTTTCAGGAGGAAAGCAGAAAAGGAATGTGATTATTCAGTGAAGAAGATGAGAACTGATAATGATGGTGAGTATAAGAATGTATAGTTTTAATGTTATCTTGAGAATCAAGGAATTCGGCATGAGTTCAGTTCTCCATACACACTTCAACAAAATGGGGTTTCTGAAAGAAAGAATCGATGATTGGTGGAAATGGGGAGAACTATGTTTCTTGAGCATAAAATTTCTCATTATTATTGGAGGCAATCCATGAACACTACTGTGTATATTCAGAACCGATGTTTCTTTAGAACAAACTCAGATATGACTCCTTATGAAATGTTCTGTTGAAAAACTCCAAGTTTGAAACACTTAAGAGTTTTTGGGAGTCCACACATTATAAACAAGAAAGGTGTAAACCTTGGAAAGTTTGAGCAATGAGGAGATGATGGAATTTTTCATGGCTATGCTCTATAAGGAATAGGATATAGATGTATCAACTAAGAAACTGGAAGAATTATTGATTCTTCAGATGTAAAAGCTGTTGAAAATGTTGAGAAAGAAAAGAAATCATATATTTATGTGGAAGTTGAGCAGGATAGAGAATATTTTGTTAACAATTTTGATAATGTTGCAGAGAGTGTGAATCCTACTCAAGAAGATGAATCCGACTCTGAAATCTCAAGTGATGAAATGGAGTTCAAACAACTCATCCTAGGTTGAGGAACCAAGTGGAGGCTCAGAACATTATTGGAGATAAAAATCAGAGGGTTCAAACAATAAGAACAATGAATGATATATCACATATATCTATTTATTCCAAAGTTGAACCGAATGATGTAAATGAATCATTTGAGCATCCTGAATGGTTTCATGCAATGAATGAAGAGCTTGATCAGATAGAAAAGAATGATACTTGGGAAATTGTACCTAAGCCGGACAACAAGAACATTATTGGTACAATGTGGGTTTTCTGAAACAAACTGAATGAAGAAGTTAAATTAATAAGAAACAAAGAAAGATTGGTTTGGAAAGGGTATTCAAAAATTAAGGGGATCGATTTTGATGAAACCTTTGCTCTGGTGGCAAGATTAGAAACAATCAGAATCATTCCTGCTATTACTGCACAACGAGGTTACAAAATCTTTCAAATGGATGTAAAATCTACATTCCAGAATGGAGACCTTAACGAGGAAGTTTACATTGATCAACCTTGTGGATTTATTATTGGAAAGGATGAAAGTTATGTGTGCAGGTTGAAGAAGGATTTGTATGGGATAAAACACGCTCTGAGAGCATGGTACTCTAAATGAGATACTTTCTTAAAGAAGATGAACTTTAAGAAAGGGAGAGTTGACAGCAGCCTCTACATCAAGGAATGTTAGGAGTTTTTTCTGATCGTTATTTTTTTTGTCTATGATATTATATTTGCTGGAAATGATGAAAGATCATGTAAAAAAATTTCTGAGGAGATGAAGAAGTAATTTGAGATGTCCATGCTGGGAGAAATTAAGTACTTTCTTGGGCTACAAATTTCACAGAAGAATAATCATGTTTTTCTCTTGCAAGAAAAGTATGCTAAGGAACTTATGAATAAATTTTTCAAGGAAAATTAGAAACTAGTTTCCACACCAATTTCAGTGGGAACCAAGTAGTCTAAAGATGGAGAAGCCAAGGAAGTTGATCAGAAAGAGTTTCGAAATCTGATTGGAAGTCTATTGTATTTGACTGCCTCAAGACCTGACATCGTCTATGCTATCACATTATGTAAAAGATTTCAGAGTGCTCCTAAATAATCACATTTAATTTCTGGAAAAAGAATTCTCAAATATATCAAAGGCACAACAAATTTTGGAATCCGGTATGATGGCTCTGAAAATATTGTTCTATTTGGGTATTCTATTGCTGATTGTGTAGGAAATGTTGATGATCAAAGATCCACATCTGGATGAGTTTTCTTTCTAGGTAAAAGTTGTGTTAGTTTTCATACCAAGAAACATAATTCAGTAACTCTTAGCACAACTAAAGCTGAGTATGTTGCTGCTACTCAAGATGCAACTCAACTAATGTTGATGAAGACTCAGCTAGAAGATCTACTTATTTAAGTAAATATACCAATACTCTTGGGTTGTGATAATCAGAGTTCAATAAATCTTACAAGAAATCCAGTATAATATTCTTGTTCAAAACATAGTGATATAAAGTACCAGTTGATCATAGAGAAAGTGGAGAAAAATGAATTGAGGCTGGAGTATGTTCCTACATCTGAACAAGTTGTTGATATATTCACAAAACCATTACCAAAGGAACTATTTGCAAAATTTAGGTTGAACATGGGTGTCCAACCTCCTTATCAACAAGGTTAAGGTTTATGTTTCTGTCCCCACTCTCATCTTGCCTTTGGATAGTGCTTTCAAGGGGGAGAATTTTTTCATAAATGTATCCTTATAGATACATGCATAAAGGGGAATTGTGGGTAAGCTGTGAATCCAGCATGTATGTGTGTGATCTATTCTAACCATTTGTTGGAGTGGTTGTAGGAAACAATGTTGTGTGTTTTACAAGAATGTTGAAGAAGTGAATAATCATGAAGTAGATGCTTGAATGATGTAAAACAATGCTGAAGTAGAATCTTGAATGATGTTTTGAAGACGGTTGAGAAGGTCCGCTCATGAGATTTCATAGTCACTATTTTTGGACAGCATGGTTTTGGATGTCAATAATTCTTGTTTCCTACAATGAGTTAGCTCACATAGGCTTAGAATTGTTTATAATTAATCCATTTCTAAAAGGTTATAAAGTTCAGTGATTTATGAATCATGGTTGACAAAAAAATCCAAAGGGGGAGATTGTTGGGACCAAGTTGGATGGAGAAGGAAGTTTGAAGAGTTAGCCTTTGCAGAGTGTTGTATTTTGTTATCAAATAAGACAAATCAATTCACTTTGTAAAAGGACCATATACTATGATGATGATTTTTTGATTTTTATTTCACAAATATCATAAGTTTGGAGAACTTGTGATGCAAGCCTTATGAAGGATAGGTGGAGTAAAGAAGTGTTTTTGAAAATGGAAAGAAAGTGGCGTGCAAGTCAAGAATGGCGTGCAAGTAAAAAATGGCGCACAAGTATTGGCGTGCAAGTATATGTGGCACACAATTCATAATTCAGGATCATCACATCAAAATATGGAAAATGAAAAAAAATGGCGCGCAAGTTAAAGGTTGGTGCGCAACTCAAAAAGTGGCGCGCAAGTGTGGCGTGCAAGTATAAGTGGCGCGCAAGTGTGGTGTGCAAGTATAAGTGGCGCGCAAGTGTATGTTGTGCGCAATTAATATTTCAAAATCATCATATCAAAATATAACACAGGAAAGAATGTGGTGCGCAAGTGATGAAGCGGCGCGCAAGTGATGAAGCAGTGCGCAAGGAATGAACCGGTGCGCAAGTGATGAAATGGCGCGCAAGTATTGGCGCACAAGTCTAGGTCGTGCAAGTCACAAAAATTCATATAAATAGAAAACTCACCTCCTCATTTTTTAATGATCAACAATTAAGATAAAATTTGAGCTCTGAGCACGCAAGTAGAAGAGAGTGTTTTGTCACGCAAGTGTTGCTGTGCAAGTATTGTCGCACAAGTGTTGTCACGCAAGTGTTGTCGTGCAAGTGTTGTTGCACAAGTGTTGTCGTGCAAGTTTGCAGTGCAAGTCTTCCACGCAAGTCTTTCTACGCAAGATGTGGCGCACAAGTAGCAGTGCACAATAAGAGGCACGCAAGTTGTTGGCGCGCAAATGTAAGCTATTTTGCTCCAGGGGTTCTTGCTTGCTTCTAGGTAGGAATGTGAAGATCTGTACTTCAATGAATACAACTGTTCAATTGTAAAGAAGCACTGAAATATTATAATTCCCTGTTAATGCTAAAAGGGTTCACACACGCTTGAGGATTGTTTTCCAAGTGCTAAACGAGTGTAAGGGTATATCCTACTTGTTGTATTCCGTATCGAAAGATTGTATTCTGGTGGATTGTGTGGTACTGGATTACTTCCATACCATACCAAGGACGTAGCTACTCTTGTTGGGTAGTGAACCTTGTAAATCATGTGTTCCTATGATTGTGTGTGTTTATCAGGGAAGAAACTCTTTAAAAGGAGGTGAAGTTTGTTTCAAAAACAAGGAAACATAAAAAGTAAAAAGATATCACTGATTCGCCCCCTCCCCCTCTCAGTGATACTTGGATCCTGACTAAGAACTTAATCTCATAGTCATGGAATTATTCTATATAAAGTACTTTTCTTATGTATTTAAACATGGAAATCAAATAAATGGTTTATTCATATTTAATTTCTTATCACTTTTGAAACCCAATATCCTCTATCAGTGCTTTATGTGTACTTACATTACCTTTTATGACCAATTTTATATTGAATACACATTTTTACCCAATGAGAATTTCATAAACCAGAAGATCATACATAACCTCGACTTTGTTCTAATATATTGAATTCATCTCTGAATTCATGGATTCCTCCCATATTATAGCCTCTGATCTCTCCACTACCTCCTTATAAGAGATATGATCATTATTGTCAATCGATAATGAGTCTCCATATTTGGTGACTAGAAAACCATATCTTTCTAGTTCTATAACCTCTATGGTGGTCTTATAATGTACTTGTGTATTACAAAAAACATATTTTATAGGGACCTATGGAATCTATTCCATTCCCAATCTTGTGTATACTGAGTATCAACTACATCAAAGTCAATCTTGTTCCTACTATCCTACTTGACATTATACTCCCAATCAAGAAAAATTGGTTTTCATGGGATGGTCACCCTCTTCTCTATGTGTTGGTATATATAATATCCGATTTTTTCTTTAGAAAATCCTATAATGATACACTTCTTACATCATGGTGCTAGTTTTTTTTGGAGTTAGACACAACAAACACCTCACAACCCCGTGAGTGAGTATTTAAAAATGAATACTTCTTTCTATAAATTAACTCATATAGTATTGTTTTTGTTGTCTTAGTTGGTACTCAGTTTAAAATGTGTGCTACAATGTGTAATGAATATGACCAAAAGGATAATGTAATAATTGAATGTCTCAACGTCAATATTACTATGTAAATAAAGTTGTGGTTCTTCCTTTCACTAACACCATTCCACTATGGTGAATAAGGATGAATGAGTTGGGATAGAATACCATACTCTCTAAAAATTCAATTAATTCTTGGTTAAGATAGTCAGTACCTTGATCAGATCAATGATTTTTTGACTTATTATCAATATGATTCTCTACTTCATTCCTAAACTATTTTAATTTCTCAATGGATTCAAACATATGCCTAATCATGTAGACAAATCCAATTATACTCAAGTCATCAGTAAAAGTAAATAAGTAAGAATACCCACATCCATCATCTACTTGAAATGGTCCACACACATTAGTGTATATCAATTTTATAATCTCTAAAACCCTTTCACCTTGTCTACCAAATGGTGGATTTGTCATTTTTTCATACAAACAATAGTGAAATCATTCAACTAGTTTTATATAAAAATATTTTATATAACCTTCTTGATAGATATTTTTAAAATAATTCTAATTTACGTGACAAAGATATTAATGTTGCTGATAAGTGTGAAATGAGTCATGAAAACTTAATTTTTATCAATTTATAATACTACTTTTTTGTTATTTATTACATAAATACCATTATTTAAATGTCTCATACCCTGATTTATGTTTTATTTATAAGATAAATAACATTTATTCCCAAACATTAATATAAAACCTCTTGTATCCAAGAAAGATAAATAAATTATGTTCTTCATAACAGTTGTTAAATAATTATTATTATTCAAAACCATGATCGTACCAATTTGAAATGGAAGGTGGTAGACTCAAATTGATAAAGAAGCTAGACTCAGACCATTACAAGCCTATAAATCCCCATATCATTTGGAAATCATTTAAAAAATAATTTATTTTTGTATTTGAAAATATATGTGATCGCCAAAAGTTATATCTAATACCCAATATCGAGATAAAGGAAGATTTTACTCAACCTTGTTTTTCTTTAATTGTGTGCAGTTCTTCTTATAGTGGCCCAAAATTCATCATGAAAAACATAATTTATCCTAATCCTTTTTCATATCCCTAGACCATCCTTTTCCTTGAAAGGTGATGCTCAGGAAGCTTAGACATGGACTGAGTCTTCGACCTCTTTTCCATGTTTTTCCTTTCCTTATTCATTATAAGTATTGTGGGATTTTCAAGAACCATGTATTTATCAACATGGAGAATAAGGGAAAGAGTTCTAAAATATTCGTCTCATTATTTCTCATAATATAGATAACAAAATAATTGGATAAACTCTTTAGTAGTGATGATAAAATGAGATAGGTGTGTAGATATTTATGAATATTGATTTCCAATATTTTCAACCACTCAATGTAGTCAATAATCTCGATTAAACAAGGCCTAACTGGTAGACATTATCTATGATTTAATATGAATGTTTTATTGGATATCATATATCTCTCTTGTCTTGACTTTTCATTATAAATACCACAAATGGGAGACATAATTTCATTCACATCCATATCCTCATGTTTCATGAAAGGGTCAATGTACATGGATGATGGAAAGAACGTTTGGACATATGTGGAATAATCCAAATTATTCATATAGAGATATTTTTCTTCCTCTCTAAATTGATTTCTAGGTTACATTGGAAGGGTGTTTTTAACGCATATAATTTTCATTCATGGTATATTATAACATGCAGTCACCTATACCATTTCAATAATTTGGATCTAGTGAGAAGGTTATCCATATCTAATATGGATTGCTATGATAATGTCAATGTCTTGTGGGTTTCCCTATCTAAAATAGATAACAAAATAATTGTAGTACATTATCTGGATTAAAAAAATTAAAAAAAATTTTATTTAATTTATTAATATGTAATAATTTTATAAGAGCCTAGTATCCTTTTTCCATTTGTTTGGGAATATCGTGTCACATAGATATCCTTGTAGAAAGGTTCTATATTCCCCTTCTTGTAACCCAGAAGGATGTATGACAAGTTAATCAAAGTTACATAGGTAGAAATAACTTTCTAACTATATTCAATCATATCTCCTTGATTTTTTTAGTGGACTCCCCAATCTATAAATCCAAGATTAGTATTTAACCAACACAATGCACACTACTTTTACAAGGTCACACAAAGGATATCAAACCATAATGAAAACATGGTTAAGTCAACCTAAAACTCAATATATATATCCCCTGATAATTCAAGGAAATCCAATGAACATTAGACAATCACTACAAACCACGGTTAGATTTTTACCCAATTAGTAGAAGGCTAAACCAACATAATATTTTTTTGATGGATTTTTAATTTTTTTGGGTGAACTAAAAATTTTATCTTATTACATGTGTGTTAATATTATGTGTATTTTACATAAGTAATTAACTATGTCTAGATACTGTTTACACATACTATATGATTTATTTTAGTTCCACCTTGTATGCTTATTAATTAACTAATTAAATGGTTTAAAAATCAATAAATAATTATTCATGAAATTGATTGATATAAAATAAAAAAACATTGTATTTTTTTACCTCAACTCTGTACTTGAACCGACTCCACTCACCTAAAAGAATCATCCATTATATAATTTTACTCACATGTGGGTGAGGGAAACCAAAGAATAAGTTAAATGGGATATACAAAATAAATTGTGGGCATGCATGACATATCATAACAAGAGAAGATGAATGACTCACAAAACATTATTTAATTTAATAAGTTATTATAAAAAACATGAAATAATTATTATTTAAATAATCCAATCACATAAATTAGTTTTTTTCATTTTTCTAGTAATCTATTTACATGAAAAAAATACAAAAACATGCACTGTATATAATTCACTTCGGTTCATTCTTTATTATTAAGATAATTGATCTTGAATTAATTTAATTGTCTAATTAATTAATTCATATTATCTTATTGTCCATCCAAAGCCTCTTGGACATACCTATCATAAATGAAGCAAGGAGAATAAAAGGCCTAAGAAATATTTATAGATAATTACATGGAATTAATTGATAATTTCTTAATTATGGAAAACATGTTATATAATCAACACATTAGATGACAACAGTTTAATTAGGTTTTCTATGATGCAATTAATTATTCTTTATATAATTTTAATTCTTTTTTATAGGGAGACTATTTGGAATGTACTAACGAGTTAAAAAACATATTTCTTTCAAATCATATATCTGATATAGAATCCAAGGGACTCAGTTGTATCTAAACTATGATACACATCATGTAATAACAAGATACCCATTATGTTCTATGTTTATTATGTGTATGTGTAACACACTAGTTTACTTGATGTGTTCTTATAATGTGGAGATTAATGATTAACATGATCTATACACTAGTAACACGTTTTTTATCTCATTAATTATATTTACTAGAAATATCACATGACATTATAACATGTATTTGAACACAAAATTAACATAAATTGGGAAACTACATTATATAGATGACATGGTGTGTACACTAGCTACATGATATATATTCTCATGGAATATGTGTCAAACTAGTGTGGTAAACATGCAATTTGTATTTAATGCATTTTGTTTTATTACTTCCCAGTGGATTTGGTACCCTTTAACACATCAAATTGTAGTGGACTTTAGTATACATCATGTAATTTGGGTCACTTGTCGTGTATCACTATCTACCAGCAAGAAACCTCAAAAATTCCCAATGGAATCTCCAATCATTCTTATCTATTATTAATATGATTTAGAAGATATGAAACTTAAACGAAGACAATTAATTTGTAGAAAATGATGGGCCTATGACACTCCCAAAATGGATCCAGATCCTCCCTTGCCCATACACTCAAGTTACAAGGCTCTTAACTATGCCACTCAACAAGTTCAAGTAACATGTATATATCCCATATCCAGCTTGGGATTTATTTATCCTCCTTATAGAATCGAACCTAAGGATGACTAGAATTTAACCAACTCAGGAGATTCTCTAGTACTATTACTCCATATGGTGTCGTGGTACGAGAGATTCTCCCAATTAGGTTAAATGGTATTCATCCTAGGGTTCGATTCTCTAGGGAGGTGAAATAAATCCTCAACTATCTAGGGGAGATATCCACGATACTTGGCCCAGTTCAATGTTCCATTTAAGAGACTAGTAACCAGATTTTAGGGGATGGGGAGTATCTTGTTCCATTTCAGGAGTGCCATGGTTCCATAAAAAGTGCCTTTTCAAGAGACCCACACCAAAACCGGGTCGTATTATGGCCACACCCCAAGACCAAAATTTTTGTGGATCGAGATAAATTGGGGTTATTTCTCATGTGGTGGGTATTATCCCCAGGTCCTAATGGGATTTAATATGCCTCCCACGTGATTCAAACCTAGGACTTATGGAATAATCATCCACTAGGTAGCATCCCGAGTACAGCTACACTAAGTGGACTAATTAAGAGCCTAGTGAACCAAGTGTAGAAGATGTAAAGTATCCTGACCAGTTTTGGGGGTGTCACACGTCCAACTAAAAAAGAATCCTTTATTTGGACCTGTGATGCTCCTAAAACGAACCAAGATAATTTTGATCCCCTACTGTTGGGTTATTGGGCTCTTAATTGGGCCACTCAACTGGGCTGTGTATCATGGATATCTTCCCTAGCCAGTTGGGGATTTATTTTTCCTCCCCATATAATCGAACCTAGGGCTGACTGGAATTTAACAAACCAGGGATCTTCTCTAGTACCACTACACCATATGGCATAGTGGTACTCATGATGCTCCCTAGTTTCTGTTAATCATGAGGTCCCATGTTCAAAATTTGTGGGAGGCATATTAAATCCCAGTAGGGTCTGGGATAAATACCGTCCACATTGATGCATAACTACCTAGTGGCTTAGTCTGTAGGAATGGTGGGAATGGGGCATGGCCAGACTACGACTCGGTTGTGGCCTAGTTCTTTTAAAAAGTTTTTTTTGTTGGATGCATGAAGCTACTAAAATTGTCCAAGATACTCCCTAGACCCTACACTGAGGTTAATGGGATCCTAAGTGGTATAATCAACCAGGACTTGTATCATAGATATCTCCCATAGCCAGCTGGGGATTTATTTCTCTTCCCTAGATAATCGAACCTAGGGATGACTGGCATTTAACAATCCCGGGAGCTTCTCTGGTTCCACTAGGGTGTAGTGGTACCAAAGAAGCTCCCTGGTTGGTTAAATCCTAGTATTCCTTAGGTTCATTCTTTTGGGAGGCGAAATAAATCCCTAAATGGATAGGGGAAATTTCCATGATACTCGACCTAGTTGAGTAGCCTAGTTAAGTGCCTAGTAACCCTAGTGAAGGGGTTTGGGAGTATCATGGTCCAATTCGATTACGTCACAGGTCCAACATAAAACATGTTAATTAATGTCAGGATTGAATAAAAAATAAACTAAATAAAAAATAACAAAAATTTCATATAATCAATAAAAAATAATAAATAATTATAACATATTATTTGATCCTTATGATACTACTTGAAGGTTTTGTTAGTAGTTGAATAATAATTTTGGTATATCAATATTAAATTTTTTTCATTATCCATTAATAATATGAGCTGTAAAAAGTCAAAATCATCATGAACAATATAATTAATACAACAGTTAATTAACAAGGACTCGGTACTGAGAAGAGAGGATATTTTCCCTTATAATTTTTAATTAATATAATTAATTTTGTAATCACCTTAGGGTGAATTAATTATTCTTTCTCAATGATCATATGAATAATTATTTTTATATCATCATTGAATTAGAGGAATCAAAGATTGGTACCCTCAAGTGGTAACCCACAAATTCTCTAGAGACCTATAATCGTAGCAATAGAATCCTATTGGTGCTGACACAGATAGTAATAACACTAGTTGTGATCGATATTGATCATAATTGAATACTTCAAGAGAGAATGTATTTTCTCTAGTGGAATAGGATAATTGATATGTGTTCTTCAGAGTGATCCAGTGGTGTGATCTCTAGTGCTTGAGAGAATACTATCAAGAACTCATTATGCATAATGAAATACTATGTCTCTCATAATTGGAAAATGCCATACTTAGGTTTAAATAGTGATATGGTTAGAAAATAAAAATTGAATTAGGGACCTTATTATTTTCATAATCCCCATTTAACCCCTTGTCTAAATAATAATAATATTATTATTATTCAGTTGGAATGTTTTCAATAATAGATAAAATAAATTTTATTTTTCTTGAATATATTATTTATTATTTATTCAAATAATATTTAATATGAAATTTCTCATTGCACCATTAAACATTGTTCTCAATTTCTCTTCAATATTTATTAGGCATTTAAAAATTAGTATGTATATAATTAAATAAATATCATATAATTATTCACCACTAAATATATATAAATGTTATATAAATCCAATTAAATAATAAATATTTATTAATACTCATATAACTAAATAAATAAATATTTTTGTAACCTTGTAAATAAAACATAAAATTTAAATATTATGTATCCATATAATTAAATAAATAATAACCTGGTCAATAAATAATTATTAATTGTTTGACTCACATATATATTCTTCTGAATAATTAGAGATTTAATATTATAATTCAAATAAACATGAATAATTTTTAAATCATGTATGGGAATAATATTTATCCCACATGGTAAATTAAAATGGATTTTAACTGAGATTCTGAATACACTTAGTGTGTGGTCCTATAAGATCCTTTCATAGAAGAATTAGGATACAATACCTAATGTCCAAGGTTAGCATCTAGAAACACACCATGGATCTCATAGATAAAGGAGTTAATATCACAAACAAATGTAACCACATAAAAATATACATTGTGTAATATAATAAAATATTGATATATATCTAATCAAGCTAGTTGAATGGTAGTTTCGTTAACTTATGGAATCAATGCCTCTTTATTTGAATTTCAACAAATGAAATATCCAGCAACACCACTATTCCAATGGAAATAATTTTGCCTTTCAATTCTCACAAAGGGAATGAAATATCAACTTCTAATTCATAATAGAAGGGATAAATCCTTTCTAATTTTTTCTTAAAATATAATACAACTCATTATTAACCTATTGTATCCTACGTTACCACATGTATAACAAGATTCAGTTTTCATAAATATATGATAGTCTATGAAACATGACATGCATTAATAGTAATAATAATTTCTAAGAATCAATATAAACATCCTTGGATGGGAATATCAAATGACATGTATAAATTTTTATTTTTTATTGGTGGGTCATGTTCTAATAATCTTCTAAACTAAATGTAACCCATGTCATACACTATGAGAAATATTCTCAAAATCCTCAGAGTCTCACCACTCATGGAAAACATCATTTTCATCTCATCAAATGATATCATCAAGTTATAGAACATATATTTAATAATATTTTCAAGACACTTATAGGTTCTCATCAAAATGGGGAACTACTATGACCTTTTCGTGTGATTAGTACGCTTATGAAATAATCATATACTATATAATTCATAAGAAAAATCAGGATGTGATGAAATTTTTATTAATATTTAAATAAATATATAAAAGAAATTGTAAAGTACCTATAAGTTGATTCTAGGGAACCAAATCCAACATCTGTCATGTCCAACTGAAGGCAATGATGTATTTTGGTTAACTATAGGCCAGTTTAAAATGATTTCACATATCCTACCTACCAAGGATAATAATTCTAATAATGATCTAGTCTATTTGTATGTATGGGAAATACTATATCTTCATGGTGTTCCAAGGAGTGTCTTTTAAAATTATAATACATTGTTGACATATCACTTTTAGAAGGGTTTTCTTATGGAACATAATACTCTAGTTCATTTGTGTATATCATTCCACATTTTGAATAATGGGAATTTGGAGAACACTACTTGGATTCTAGAGAAAATTCTGAATGTTTTTTATTTAATTTCATTGATTAATGGGAGATTCATCTCATGTATATATATTTCAACTATAAATATATTTTTTTATGCATCGATTCAGATGGAACCCGATGATGCTTTATATATAAATCCAGTTTGATCACGTCTGTCTTAGATATTAGTAAGATAATTAGATATTATTGGGATGAGTCTTGATCATGAGGAATGAGAGCATATAAAACTTATCTACAAGAGATTAAATACTATATAAATCAAGAAGCCCCATTATAAAATCCATCATTCTCATCCTCTAGAGTTTGAGGATGGAAATTGTGTTCTCTTATGAGTATTTTCTGGATTTAGAGAAGTTCATATTCAAAGGGGTGGGATTTTGAACCTATATATGTGAGACCCTTATAATTTATCAATATTTTTAGTACACTAGAATACTAATTAGTGATTCATAAAAAAAATATGAAATTTATATTTCTTATAACTCAACTCCATAGATACCAAACTTATCCTTCTCATGTAACCAGCATAAACGATGTCAAATTTCAAGCCAATGTAATCTTTAAATAATGACTTGTTTTTATATTAGAATAGAGTGAGGAGATCCTTTATGGGAAGATTTTCCCTCTAGTATGTGTACACTGGTAGCATCGGTGTATAAAAGAGGAGACTTGGGAGTGAGAGGATGATATGTGGATGAAATGTCTAGAGTTGTTTACTAGTGAGGTCTAATGATGCATCTCAAGGAAATTTTTCCCTATGGTCAGGATTTTTTAATAACCATCCACATTTTAGGTGTTATTTCAATATAATTTTCACTAATACCCATGTATTTTGATGAATTATGGGTGTTAGAAGAATCGATGGATGTTCAAGGAGATTTTTTTGGTAAAATGGACTTGTTGTAAGGATATATTTGGTTTTGAAAGATTCTATCATGTATCCAATGGATTGGTACAAGCTACCCAGTAGACATAAAAAAAGGTGAATGAAGTCTATGTGGGGAAATGGGTGTCTACTAGACCTAGAGTGGGTACCCAGTGGTATATCAAGTATCTAGTGGATATGGAATGGGTACTCAACATGATTTGACTTTTTTAAAAGTTAAAATTAATTAAATTATTTAGTTATATATATATATATTTAATTAGACATGTCACCTATTTTTGTCCAAAATTAGTCATGAACCCCTCCCCTACTTCTTTCCTCTTCTATTTTAATTGATGGATCTCACTGTTGGTTGCTTGGATTCGTGTGCCATTCATCCTAAGTTGTAGCTATATGCAATTATACAACTCTTCTTCAATACATTACAAATTTCATCCAATATTCTAGCATGTTATAACGTCTACTTCCTAAATTTAAGGATTTGTAATATTTTTTTATTCCTCTTGATTAATTCTGAATAAACATGATATATTCTTTGAGTATGATTTTTTCATCTCAAGGTAGGTGGTCTCTAACCATTCCTAATGGTTTATACATAATCAATGTGACATGTCATATTTTGTATCACCATCCATGTTTGATTGAGATAGAATAAAATTTAACTACTTCCCCTATGAATGTATGAGTTGGGTGTGGATTTCTACTGCCATCATTTCCCCTTTGATTATTATGATTGATGCATTGGTTGTCGAAAGCCATTGGATTTAACTAAAATAATATAGAACTTATACTCATAACCCTTTGGGGCTTCGTTTAGTTATGATATAATGTAAAAGACATCTATTATCTTCCTTTAGACTCCTCGGTTATAGGAAAGGTGTGTAATTATGAGAGTTCATCTTGAGGCTTAACCCATATAGAACTTTTGAGTTTCCAAAATACCTTTTTTGGTTTATTTAATCAATGTATGGGATGTGTTTTCCTCTCCCTATATCATTTTGGAATCTTGGTAACATAGACCTTGGATTCCATGAGAAAATTAAGGTAAAATGTTTATTTTATGTTTTCTGATCTTTTTATTATACAATGAAATGATTTTGGTTATAAACACGGGATGTAATTCCATTAATGTTGTGATGTAAATGGTTGGGTAGAAATATACTCTACGATATGGGATAATGATTAGGAATTTCATTCCCATAATATAGTATATTTATCATAGAGTTAAATACCCATTATTTATGGAATAATTCCCTCTAGTAAATGGAATGTAATGCTCACATAGCCTTGGTAATGATGATGATCAGATGAATTTCCTAATTATTTTTTATTACCCATGTAAGTGGGACATATTAAGTCAAAGTGTCGCTTTACCCTTGGTTTTTAAAAACATAATACATTATTACTTGATTTTGGTTTAACTTTAATTTTTTATCATAATTTATACTACTCAATTTTAGATTTTTGGGTACCAACGTTTTGTGGAAATTATTCATGAAATCACTTATATTAAAAGATAGAATAATTGTTTTAATTTTGTAATGTTGATCAGAAGTCACATAATTGATTTAAATATAACATTTGATGCCACTTATGATAAAGTTAAAATCTAATCCAATGATTTCAAAATCCAAACATTGGAGTTTTTTACAATTATGGATATATATATAATATTATCCTTCATCGAGTATAGGATATTGAAAAAAATTAATGTACAATGATATTTTCATCACCAACTCATTTCTTTTTGAGATATTCTAAATGTATTTTTTTAGTACACACTAATATTCATCAATATATGAGGTTTTACTTGTATATATTTTATCATTTCTTTTAATTTTTTCTTTTTCTTTTTGACCCTATGAGATCAAGGAAGTTCTAGGTTGTAGAGGATGTAATTTTTCTAATCATATTTGTTGATGAGAATTTGGGGCTAGGATGATGTTCATATTTCAAATGAGTTGTTCGATGAAGTCCTTTTGCATACTCTTTATAGATCATCTAAACTGGAGGAATCAATATATGTTTCCCTGGTACATTACAATAGATTTATAGTTGAATAAATTCTAGGTTTGAAAGTGTGCTTCCTTGGTTTAACTGAAGATCCACATCTGGTTTTGGTTACAAAGTGACGAAATTCTATTTTAGAATTATATTTGGTAATAATATCTCTTTAATATTTTCCTAGATTTTTATCCAAAACTATGAGCATTATTTCTACTTTTCATTATATTATTATTTCTTCTACAATGAATACATTCATTTAAATGTTTATATTTTATTATTGGAACATTCTATGTTTTTTATTACTTACAATAATTATTTGGTTATGTTCTGGTATAAGTTCTGAATAATTTATATTCCACTACATTGCATCAACTTTTGTTGTGTATTCTCTATAATACATTTAAACCATGGAAGTCTAAGTAAAAAAATAATTTTTTAGTTTCCAATTTAAAAATTATTTTAGTGGGATAAATATTGTTAGTCAAATATAGAATAAAATTCACCCCCACCTACAGTGTCATGTTGTATCCCTCTAGGCCAACAACATGTACTTCGGATGGTGTAATTATTCCATGGAATTAGAAAAGATTCCCACATTACTATGTTAGGTTAATAGTTGAGATATGAAGCACAATGATAGTGGGGTGAATCAAAATTGGTAATTTATAATCCAGTTACAAAGACATTCAATTTTTATCCTTTCAATTTTACTCAATAAGTTATTATTGTGAACAGAACACTCTTATTCTGTATCTCCTTATTTGATATTTCATGTAGAAAAACCAAACATAAGAACAAGTGGAATACAATCATTTATAATGTTTACCAATCAATGTGAGATGGCTAGTCCTTAGATTCAAATCGATTCTTTCAAGATCACATAATCCACTATATACCTCCAATGAGCTAAGATGTGAAAGGAATAACCTTGAGGCTCATGTTTTAATATCTCCCAATTATGCTTCAGTACGTCCTATAAAATGGTGTATCCCGAACCATATAATGATAAAAATATGGGTAACAATAAGAGATGTTGATACCAAAGTATAATTACATCTTCTTATAGACATGTTTCTTTTTTATTATTCCTATTTCACTTATGAGTAGTATGAATTGAATTATTATAATTATGAAACATGAAGTGCACAAAAACATCGCATTTACTCTAATTATATTTCTTTACAAAAACAAATGATGGGTTCATTTGTTCCATAGATTTCATGAAACATATTATTCTCAATTCCAATTATTTTTACTTCTAACATTAATGAAATGTAAGTTTCCCCTAGATCTAGTACTTCAATATTCTACTTTACTATATAAAAAAGATACATTATTTCTTATTTACCTTCTTCGATAATAAATAATTTATATAATAGAATATGAAACTATATCTTCATACTTATTTCACATAGAAATTATTTTTATGATAATAGTTTCAAATGTTCAATCTTCCCCACAGACATCTTCTCTACTATATTCTGTATTAATAAATCTTGAAAAAGATCACTCTTATCATTTTAATTTGAACTTAAAATTAAAATGAAAAACATTAGATTAATTCAACATCAATTTTATACTCATCCGTTTGATATTTTTCCCAAAATATCCCCATCATTAGTTTAGAAATTGTTTGTTTGGTATAAATAACCCCAAAAACTCTGAGATGAAACCAAGTTAGGATGATTGTTCAATTTTCCCAGAAATCCTACTTTATTATGTATACTCCCCATTATAGTGTAGGATTTTAGTTCAAATCAGTTTTTTTTACAATTTGAACACTCTGTAGGATAGTATACCATTATGTAATAGAGGAATCGAAATCCCCTAGACACCCAAAACTAGAAAACCATTAATCATGAAATATCATAATCAAATACAATATAGAATAATTTTTCTAAATAATTATCTTTTGATTGCTACAATTTTTTAGATTATGATAAAATTAAACAACATATAGTTCTTAAAATTTCCATAGCCATCAAAAATCCCCCCAACTAAATATATGGTGTAGTATCTTTTTATGGTGTAAAGGTGTCAAATTTTCAAAATCTTCCAAATTCAAGAAAACATTATAATCATGGAGGAAACACCTATACTTTTGGGTAGACTATCTTGCTTTTAACTGGCTATATTATAGACATATATAATGGTGTGGCCACACTCAATTTTATAAGACCACCGTCAATTGATCCACCAGCATTATATTGTAGATGTGTCTTAAGGTGAAAATATTAATCCTCAATCAACTTCTACAATGAAAAAAATAATTTATAGTGTGCCATTCCTTCTACTATTATATTTAGTTTTCTAGCTTCATGAAATTTTCTCAGGATATATTTATTCAATTTGAACCAACTTAATCATCTACTAAATTAATATAAAAATATTATCACCTCATATTAAATTTTATTTTTAATGTTATAGACATATTGATAATAAAATAACACACAATTAATCACATTTACTTATTGAATAAAGTACTTCAATATATTTTTATTCAAAAATATGGAAAAACTGGAAAATATTACCATTATGATAAACTGTTTGACTTAAAAAATAATTCCAAAACTTTTGATTTTTTTTGTTGATGTGTGAAACTTAAGATAAATTTCCATATTTTGATTCCATAAATCACCATCCGACAAATGTGAATGGAAACTTCATATTCTTTTCTTCATGGAGATATACAATGATCAATATTAAACTTTATATGGAAATTAAATTACCAAATCAGTTTTGATTGTAATAATCAGATGATCCCCCAATGATTTTAGGGAAATAACATCAATAAAATAAAAAACTAATATTCCATGTTTTATCATTCAATTTTCAATCATATTTTTCCACTAGTATTCTTAGTATTTCCAAGTAAATAACCTTAATCACGGATTTAGAATCAATCTTATAAGGTATGTGTGTTTGAATCATTAAACACTATACAAAGAAACATAATTTTTGGGATCTTCTTTAACATATAAATAAATATTGGATAATTCAAATAATATGATGTTAAAAGATACATAAACATTTTTTCTACTTATCTATTATATTGAAATTAATGAAATTATTATTTATTCACCACCATTCACAACAAATAAAAATCACACAAAGTGGTCTAAATAATATCCTATGTAGTATTTTTTGTCAATACCTATATAAAATTATGTTTCAATATTAATATGTTATATTCAATTCTTAATCACTCTTAAAACAATAATAGGAACTTTTTATATCCCATATACTTTTTGAATTTCATTTAATTATCTCCACATATTCTCCATCACTCCCCATTTCCCATGAATGATTTTATGTTTTGTTGTCTCTCCCTTTATGACAAGAAATACAAATAATAAGGGAAAAGGTGTAAAAAAAATTATAACATTTTCATTTTCCATTCCACTCTAATTCTATCGATTCATTCTTAGTTTTGAAGAAAAGTGGGTTTGATTTATATTACTAAGTTGTCCCCTAAAAACTGAAATGATACAAAATGAAATGAGACAACTCACAAAATTTCATTAAGGAATGTTCAATCTGAAGCAGAATTTGAAAAATTATTTATATATTACAATTTGAGAAACAAATTTCTCATTAATTTCAAACCTATTTTTCCTACATGCACTTAATAAAAAAAATCAACATTTAAGAAAAATATAGGATACAATATCCTCAGTACTTCTTTAAATTTCAATTTATATATCATTTATAAAATATTATCCCCACTTAAGTTATAATCTGATTTTTAATATCAAGGGTGATAGATATAGAATATATACCTGTTAAATGAAATATTGACCAAGAACCTTCTAGAATATTGGAATTTTCGTGAGATAAAAATTTATAACCTTCTAAAACATTTTTTATTTGGATCTTCTTTATGGAGACACTTATCATGATCTTTGTAATGAATAATATCATAAATATATATGATTTATGATATATATTATTATAGGAAATAAAAATGGAATTCTTTATGTGGATATATATATTTGAAAACATCCACATATTCACCAAGGACGATAACTTTAATGTATAATATTTGGAATACCATCTGGTGAGATCGAACCAGTATGGTATCTTCATATACTTGATGATTAGTGTTGACATAACCTTTTTCATCTTCATCAAAGATGAATTTTAATAATATTATTATATTAATACTAATAGAAAAATATTTCAAGGATGTTTACTTCTCCATCCTTGTTATCCAGAATTGATAGCACTCACTCCATAGGTTCTCTCTCATAGATCATGTTTCACCTTAAAATACAAGCATTGTAAGTATAAATTCCATACACATATGTTAAGTGGATAATGGGGGTCTTCATATTCATTAATATTAACGGATAGTTTGAGAGCATTTTATCAAAAAAATTAATCCATTTTTAATGCTACCACAGTTTTTCTTTATATATGATTTTTCATTTTGTAACATTGTATTTTTCACAAACAAATTTTTTAGAGATCTACTTTAAAATGTAGACTTTTTTCCAATGTAATTTTCAAATGCGGACTTCATTTGGGAGGTGAATAATTGTTAAATAATATTTGGAACTATTTTTACCCATACTGAACCTCTCATGTAGAACTTCTTCATCTCTAAATTTTTCATTTGCTGAAAAACTCTAAAGATATTTATCTTATTCATATATATCCTTCAATTTTTCTTTTGAACTATTCATTATGATTCTTCTAAATTTTTTTCATTCTCAAAATCCAAAAACTAAATTAAAATAAAATAATTGTGAATAGTAGGGTCCTTCTTGTATTTTCTACATGGAATAGTTTTGGAGTGTTTATCTTTGCACTATTATCTCTTGATTTTCCACTCATTTTATCCTTCTTGAACGAGACTTGAATTTGATTTCTGTTTATATTTTTGTCCAATGATCTCATACAAGTATTCCTGGATATCTTATTAGGAGAATTCTGATTTTTATTCTTTTTATGACTTTTTCCCAAGAATTATTCTTAATCATTATAATGTGGTATTTTTTTCTTACTCCATCTGATACATGTTGTATTGAGACTAAATCACTTAATGGCCACTAATTTTTCAAACATCACATATATTATTATGTTCTTTTAATCTGTTTGAGTAGAATATATCGTTCTTTATATATAGATGATTCTTTATACATAGCTTTTTAACCATTGAAATAATATTTCTTTGTTCTTTTAAATTTAATGTATTATAACCACAATCAATTTCACAATTCTTAAATGGATTTCACCACCATCACTTCCCAAAAAACTAGGTTCTTCTATTAAAATATTTTAGATGCCTAGGATTTCCAGATCTGTGAAAAATGTGTTTTTTATCCTTATTAGCCCCTGGTTGGTTTTTATTGGGGGACTATCATGTTCAAATAATATTCTACCCTACATAGGCATGGTGGTATGCTCCTCATCACTTCTTATAATTTATACTTTTATATATTTTGAATTTAACTGTTAATTTATTATATAATGTGATTTAGAAAATCATTATAATAAAATATATAAGACTCAATATGTGTTATTTATAAATGGTCCAATTTTATTTCTTATTAAAATAATTTCACATTAAGGGGATTACTCTAATATTCAACAAAAACCATTATATCTTTACATTACATCCTCATGTTCCCAACATCATTATCATGGATTTTAATATTCTCATTTAATAAAGTGTAATTATCCTTGATCCACTTGATTTTAGTATCCAATTATGTATTCTTGACATTAATGTTTATTCTTAGATTTTCTTCAAACTCATGAATCTTATTATCATAATGTTTAGCAGACTCATCCTTAGCATAGATTATACTAATAAACTCCTCTTCAAACATGGAGCATCTCCCCTTAATTTGCATATAAAAATATTATTTGATGGTAACTTCTTTATAGAGTTTTATACAAGTTATCACCCATTAAAATTTAGTATTCTTTGGGTTATCTATCTCATGTTCAAGATAGGTGATATAATCCAACTACCTTTCAAAAATACAAAAAATTAGTGAAATATTTTCTTTAGGATAAAATGAATCATATATTTTAAATATTTAATAGATAAATACATTAACATATGATCCCACCCACTCAAATATTATTCTTATGGATAGTTTAGTCTATATTCTTAAACTACCTTTGGATAACATTAATCCATTGATCCCATAGAGGTATCATTTTTTCCATATCCTCAATTGTACATTGAACCACATTTATTTCTCCTTCCATAATAAATTTGACTTCCATTATTGGAAAACCTTAAACTTATTCCTCATTTGATAAGAGTAACATCTTCCTAAAATTTGTTCATCCCTTTTTTTCTTATATTCATCATATTATTGGTAAAAATAAAATTTTGATCTAAAATTAATAATTGTTCTCCAAAACTATTCTTCATTAAAAATTACGAAAGAACATAAAATATTCTTATAGAACAATTTTCAAAATAGAATCCAATAGAGGTGATCCTCCCTCCAGTTCCAGTTAATAGTATTAGATGTTATATGAAGAACACTGATGGGGGTTAATTGGGTTTAGTAAGTATAAATCTAATTAAAAACACATTTATCTTTAATCGCCTTTCAATTTACCTCTATCTATTTTTAAGGTGAAAATATCACTCTTGGTTTCTATCTCTCCTTCTTTTTCCATTTTTATAGCATAAAAACCACATGCCCACAAGTTACCTAGAACATGACAACCTTCATCACCTATTGTGAGATGGATAGTCCGTGATGTGAACTATATTCTTCTAAGACCACCCAACGTACTAGATTCTTCTTATGAGCGGAAGCATGTATGGTATAATCTTGAGAGTCATGTTTTCAACTCTATTAGATATTATGTTGAACATCTCATATAGAGGTGCATCCCGAACCTCATAATAAAAAAAACATTTGGATGATAATAAGTGATTCATATATTAGTTTTAATTTTTTTTGTATATGTACTTCGTCTTTATTCTTTTTCCTTAACATTCATGGTAGAATGAAATGAACTAATATTTTAAATGAAAAAAAATCACACAACTCATTTTTTCATTATAGTAGAACTGATTTGTCCCTCTTCTTCTTATTCTTCTCTTGTACTAGTTTCAAGACACTTCTTTCAATAATGGATTTCTAGAACGAGAAACCACATCTCGACCTTTCCTCTTGTTTTATTTATTTACATAAAGAATTGATGGATTCCTTTATTTCATATATTGAAAGAAACGTATACTTATACATTCCACTTATTTGTTTTTCAAACATCAGTGTATAGTAATGTGGCACTAGTTATTCCTCTTAAATATTCTAATTCAATGTAAAACAAAGATACATTAGTTCTTATTCATAATTTTCTATACCAAATAATTTCTATGATATAATCTGGTGTTGTATCTTTTCACTCCTAGAAAATTGAAATTATCTCTATTATAAGAGTGTTGATCTCCCTATCTTACACACATGCATCTTCTCCAGTCATCATTATATAAATAAATGTTTCGTAATTGCTATCTTCTCATATGAAGTTTAATTTAAAATTAAAATTCAAAACATCAACATCCTTCAAAATAGATATAAAACTCATACGTTAAATTTTTTCCCAATATATCCCCATTATTAAATTCAGAGTTGGTAGTTATTATAGAAATAACCATAAAAAATAGATAAAACCTAGTCAGAATGATTGTTCGATCTTCACATAAAGATCTCTTTATTGAACAAACTCCCCATTCTATCATAGTATTGTAATTCAAAATATATTTTTTCAACAATTTAAACACTCAATGGTGGAGTAGATGTTTTCAGTATAGAGGATTTGAAATATCCATTGTCACAAAAACCCATAACAACATTCATTGATATATAGTACACCATTAAAAAATGTATCATGGTAGTTAAAAATAGTTAAATTTTAATAGTTATAATTTTTTGTTCCATGATATAGGTATGAAACATAGAGGTCTAAAATTTTCAAGTTCCATAAATAACAAACCCATCATCCTCTATAGTGTAGTATCGTCTTACGGGGTGGAAGTCTCAAATTTTATAGTCCTTCCAAATTCTATAAAACAAGTTCATATCAAATTAGACACTTCACCTATGGAATACACTAAATTATTGTCTACTGGATGTTCCATGGATGACTACTATGGTATAGTAACCCTTAAATATCCAAGGCCACCAAAAATCAAACCATCATTCTTTGTCATCTAAAAGTGTATTACTATATAAATATTTTTCCTCCAATGAATTATACGGATAAAAAACTCTATTTTACAACATCTAAATCTTTCTACTTCCCGCTTAAATATGATAGCATCATTAACTCTTTCATTATATATAATCACTTCGAATCGGATTAACCATAATATGAATTAATATCCAAAAATATTCACATCACATGAAATGTGAGTCTGAATATGATTGATCCATTGACATTAAAATCCAAAATAATGAATCGCATAAAATTATTCAGTAATATCACCTAATATTTTTCTATTCAAAAATATAGAAAAAAATTAGAAAACATTTCCATTGTGATTATCTATGGGTCTCCAAGAATAATAAGAAACCACTTAATTTCCTTTCTTGGTGTTTGTGACTTGATATTAACCTCTAGATTTGGTTGGTTTCATTATATAGCAGACACAAGTGAAGGGTAACATCATCTTCCTACCATCATATGGATATTGAATTCCAAATATTAAATTTTATATGCATCTTCAATTACAAAATTAGTTTTTCCTACACTAATAATATTATTTCCCACTGCTTTTAAGGAAATATCTTCAACCAACATCCAAACCAATATTCCATGGTTTTTCATCCCATATTAAAACATATTTTACCTCTAATATACAATGTATTTATAAGGTAAAAACTATAATAAATAATTCTAAACAAAACTGTTAGGACATGTTCGTTTAAATCATTAAACGACATACCAAGTAACATAGTGATTAGGATCTTATCCAAATTATTCATCAATATTTGATACTTCAATGATATGATCTTCCAACCTAAATGGTCATCAATTATACATCTATAACATATTGAAATCAATGAAATCCTTCTTCATTAACAACCATTTACTTCCATGGTCCACAAATACAACTCATACAAAGTGGTATAAATGGTATACTTGTTACTGAGATGTGATGAACCATCTTACGATGTGGGATGGGACTTGTGACACTTTTCCCCCTTCTAAGTGTCTTGTGGATAGAGATTTTATACCCTCTTGTGATGATATATTCAAGATTTGATTCTAATATGTATGTTATTTCTCTATGAAACTATAAATTCTTATGATACTTTCATAGGGATGTTATTCATATTTATGACCTTTTATACTAGAATGATATTCTCAGTAATTTGAGCTTGTTTTTAGAAAATAATTACCATGGTTGTATTTATGATATCATGGGATGATATGGCCACTTATGTGAGTTAATTATTATATGTAATACCTTTTAATTATATCATATACTATGATGTAATGTTATTACCACTATATAGAGATTAGGATGTTATGCCCCACCTATATTTATGTGAAATGTTTATAGACACTCTGAAACTGGCCGAAGAAGGTATAGTTACATCTAAGTGGTCATGTATCACCTGTGGATGTGATTTATTTATTATTCATGCCATTTATTATTATTCATGTATGATAATATCACACATTATATGCACTTTTATGTATTGGTCTAGTTTTAGGAAACCATTGTTGGTGGCCAATGGAGTTGTACTCACACCATGATCAGGCGCCCTAGTATCAGATCATACTTAATGGATGTAAGGATAAGGTAAAGTTCCCTACAATGGTTGGATGAGAAAACATACTTGGTTGGAGTCAGTATACGTTGTTTGGTAGGGACATGAGACCCATTTTTTATAGTATACTTTATGTTTTTATATGTTCATCCTATGGGTGACCTAGCAATAAACGTATATTGGGTGATATTGTAGTACATATAATTTTCCTATAGAATTAGTGTTTTTATCTCATTACCGATGGCATGTAGATGTGATGTTCACTTTTATTTTCATTTATATTGTTATAATAATTGATTATTATTTCTTAAATTATGTTTACGGTGACTAGTAATAGATAGGGTATAGTAACCCTACTTTACACATAGTACCTAATCAATGGTCAACTACATTAGGTATATGGGGATGTGTGTTTGAGGTATATGACACCGAATTAGGTCATAGAGGAGGAGAATTGGTTAAGGTATGTTACAACTTTCCCCTATTTTTTCCTTTTAAATTTAATTAATAAGATTATTATTATCATAATAACCAATATAATGTTCTATAATCCTATATAACACATTATAGAAAGCTACCATTCTATATTCCTATTATGTAAGTAAAAATATTAATTTTTTATCCCATGTTAATATAAATTTACCAAATTTTATGAAATGTAATATTTATAACCTAAATTGGACTTAGAATTTATTTCCACATATGTTTTATAACGATATATATTTTAAATATTTATAATGCAATTAATCAATTATTTAATCATATTAAACACCAAAAAATAATAAAATAACAATCCCATATATAATTGTAAGACATATTGAAAATTCATGATGCAATATTTGAAGCTCCGGGTCTATATGAATACATGAACGATTGCCTTATACCCTCACTAGGACCATGAAAACCAACCATGAAACACCCAAAAATATATTAAAACATTAAAATGTAGTTTTTATATTCCTAAAATTTCATTAAAATTTAAAAATAACCAAAAATAAAACATTTAACTGATACAATTCTACCCACTATAAGGTTTTCTTTTCATTGAAAGACCAACCTTATGGTGTTATTTTAGAAATTTTAATTTTCATAGAAGTATTGATGTTTAAAAATTCATTACATATCAATATACCTTTTCCCATTATGAAACTAATTTTTGTTTAAAATTTCATTAAAACCCTAAAAATATAAAACTATGAATAAAAAATCATGATCTATAGGGTACTCCCTTCTATATTGGTTTTTTATATAACCTATCCAATTAAAATTAGTAATACATTATCCATCTTTACTTATCTCACTATTCATCATAAGATATGAATTATAGCTCCTTTTTCTGGAATATAAACTTATACCTCTACTAAATTAGCTTTGTTTTAAAATAAAACACATAAAGAGATATTTAATTTGTTCATAATTATTAAAGTTTTAGATAAAACCCTTGTTTGATATGAAAATAGTTAATTGAAATAAAATTTATTATCCCACAAAAATAGCTTAATTTTTCCTCAAAACCTGAATATTTTATTACTTCGATTTAAAATTAAATTTTGAAGGACTCTTATGAGTCTTTTGGACAAGGAAAAACTATATATTGGGTACCTCTAATAGAAAATGTCAACAAGATCAATGAAATCTTCAATTTAACAGCTTGTAAACCTTAAATAGATACCCAGATGAAATGTTATTTTCATTTCAAATTAGACTTCCATTTCCAAATTAGGAAATTTAAAATGTCCAAAAACCATAAACACACAATTTGAGAGTTTTAGGGATAAAGGATAACTAAAAATTTTGACTTTCTAGAATTTTCACATTGAAAGGGTATTGTGAAAAATCCCCAGACTCTATATGCTACCCCTGCAACACACTCCCCCTATTCAAAAACATTTTTTCAACATGCATGTATAACATTCATGCCCACAGACGGTACCCTTGAAAATAACTTGGGGATTCCAAACCCAAACCAACCCGACCAACCCAACCCACGCTGAATTCATTGTGTAAGGATTGTTCATGTTCAAAATTCAATATTCATGGGTTTGGTTGTGTCAAGATGACATGTGGGTAGGTTGGGTAGGGTTACATGTTTGTATAAAAGTGATCCAAACTTACCCAACCAACCCAACAGACTACTCCAAAAACTTCTGCATGCACCACCTTACATGAAAACCTATTGTTGTCATTTATGTGTGTTTCATCCCCCTTACCAACATCATCCATGTCATCACTGACCCTCACATTTTTTTCATTGTCACGTGTCACCTCACCCTCACCTACATCTTCAACTTACACTACATCCACTTCATGGTGTATACGTCGTCACCCAAGATCTTCTAGGGAATATTCCACCGTCCTTATCCACTACCTCTATCTCCACTGAAACCATCACGACCCCAGACCCACTAGAGACTTCCCCCTCCACTTCGCATTTTCCTCAACCCCTATTTCTGCCATGAACATCACGACAACACTAGATCTATCTCTCTGTCTCTACCTACTCCGTTGACTCCACCAAGACATCTGTGACCTCAAATATTCTAGAGAATTCACCCTCCACCATTGTCTTCTCCACTATCTCCACCATAATCATCGCGATCCAAGAATCTTTGGTCTGATGACTACCCACTCCATCTTTTCCTCCACCACTATATCCATAGTGACCACTATGACCTCATATCTAAGGAAGACTACCTAATAGAATGAGATATGGGAATCCTACTACTGATCACAATGTCTACAACCACTTTTCGGGTTTATTTTTCATCGGGTTGAGGGTTCCTCCAAGCATTGTATAGAAGATGAAGCACCGAAGAGGGTAATGGGATGTTGTATCATGACACATAAGTTATTAATATGGAATATTTAATTTTTATCCATAACCATAAACCTAAAAAAACTCATCCCAACCCAATTTGAGATGGGTTGGGTCAGGTAAAACCTCAAAAACCCCTATGACCTGACCCAACATTTAGTGTCTTCGGTCCAAAAAATCCCCCAACATGACCTAATATGACCCATGTACACCCTTCCAACTCACTAACCCTCTAAAAATCCCACAATTACCAATAAATGTGAATATTACACATGAATCCTTCCTATAAATCACCCGTGAATGTGCTAAAAATACTTGGTTTTTTCCTATGTTACAAACTTTTGACAACAAAAATTCCCAAAATCTTTTAAAAATACAAATATACCCATTTCAGAAGTATTTAAACATATAAAAACAAGTTTGGATTGCTTTTTGTTCATCCCACCACTTATTTCTTCAATAAACTCTATAAATTGCATGTCATTTTATTTATTGGATATGTCATGTTCATAATACATTGCTAAAATCCATCAAATAGAACATAATATGCCTATTTAGGCATATTACACATAGCTCAAACATTAATTATCAATTATAATACCATATAAGACCGAAACCAACATATGCAATATGAAATTCATAAAATCCATTGTGTGAGTATATATATATATATATATATATATATATTCAAACCAAACATGCCCTTACCATGAAATTTTAGTATCCAAAAAAGTCTTTTATTACAAATGAAATTTAAATCACCCAGATTTTGAAACTATTCAACCTCAAACCATTTTAATCTTGAAAATAACTTTACAACCATATAAACCATTCAAATTTTAAAATTTAAAGCAAAATACAACCAAGAAATTAGACCCCATCCTTGAAACACCAATATATTCCATGTAGTTCATGATCAAAATCCAAAATTTTTAATACAATCTAAAACAATCGTCAAACCATTTTCAATGAAATCAAAAAATTCAATAATAAAGGTAATGAAATTAAACAATATATTCCCATAAATCCAAGACATAAAACTATATTTTAAAATCACTTACTCATCCAATAATTTTACATAAAGAAAACATTTAAAAAAACAGATAGAGATATTGAGAACTTAATTTGTGTAAAACATTGAAAATATTTTAATATATTTTAAAATTAACTAAACACCAACTAGACATCAAGTAACTCTACTAATTTCCACAAAAACTACACTTAATAGAAAAACCCATAAAATTAAACGATTTGGGAAATCCATTACAACCAAAAGAAATAGTTTTTGAAAAACATTGTACATAAGTAGAATGCAACATTTGATGTTACATGGGAAGAAATAACACAAACTTACATAAACATTATTGAACATGTAAAAGAAGTAAAATAACAATAAAAACCCTTTTAAAATCATATTATAGTATAGTAGCAGTGATATAATTGAAAAAATGTTATATTTTAATAACACAAATCACACATATTTCCATATAATCACAAAAAAACATCATACAATTATAATGGTTCACACATAACATAAAATTTCATAAAAATCATGAAACCATAGATAAAATTACTTGAAAATCATATTTGGATCAAAATTTAAAAAAAATAACCATTTTTTATACAATAACCCTTTCAAAATTTAAATTTTTTATTTTAAACCATAAAATTTCATTAGGAATGATGTAATAAATTTTTATAAATTTTATTTATCTATTTAACCATTAAATCTTTATTAACCATTCAAATAACATATGTTTTTTAAACCTTACCTTATATACCTAGGTTATTTTAGCAAGAAATATGAAATTCAATTAAAATAATGGATAGATTTCCTTATTTGAAAAAACTGAATGTATAATAATTTCTAAAAAATAATATTTCAACCCAAGGACTCGGTTAAATACATAAGCATGCCTACCATTATATTTTCAAAATAATTTTAAATAATATACGCATTTATGAGAACACCCATATAAAAGAATAGAGATCCATGAAAACGTTACTAACAAATAAGAATATATCCACTCAAATTAACTACATTAATTTTATTTATACATAAATTAGATTAATTCACAAAATGAACTTGAAATCCATTTTTGATTAACTCATTTAGAAATTAAGTTATTTTAACATAGTTATGAAACTTATTTAGTGGATTTAAAATCGATTTAAGATTATATACCATTTTATGAAAACCTAATATAAACAATAAACATAAAAAATTATATATATTTTACAGAAAAAAAACTAAAAATAATAAAACACTATTAGAGGACTAAAAAATATAAAAGTATGAAATTAGAGTGAATCAAGAACCTTATAGAATAATAAAATATCATTATTAAAACATGATAAACTCTTTTAATTAGAAATATAAATTTACAAACCACTTTTATAAACACCCACATAAACCCTTTAAGTTTGAAAAATTTTAAATGGACAATAACCAAGACCATTTGTACATACATGTCAGATATCAAAAGCTTAAACACATCAATATGAATTTATTACAATTGATAATCTTGTCCATTAAAACCATAAACCATTATAATCCCTAATTAAAATACTTATTTTTTAAGGAATGAAAATTCATTCTTTTTAAAGCATTAGATAGAAACATCATGCAAAATTATATATATATTTTCTAATTTTTTCAAAAAATAGTAAATAGTAAAAAATTATTTAAAATCACACAACTAATAATATCATTATATAATAATAAATAAATATCACAATCACCATATTCACATCACAGAAAAATAAATAAAATGATATAAACATTCAAAAATGCGTAATGAAATATATAATCCATCTGTTTACGACCAATAAATACTCAGAAATATACCAAATTATTATCAAAAGCACAAACTTAATAAAATATAATTGAAGATATATTTAATGAAATGAGAAATACAGTTTCATTCCATGATAATAAGGGTTCAAGGAACCTATCCACAGGAAAATAAAATATTGGTAACCCAATAATGGGTGGCCCCACAGTAATCAATCTCAATCATCCCTAGTAACTTTATCATATGCATGAAATAGGGGGATTGGTTTTGTTTATGATTTACCTCCCAAGCTGAAACAATCATACCACGACCCATCACATACCAAACATACCACTCACTCTTTAATAACATTTTTAATGAACCAATCATAAGGTACATTCCCAATTACAATGCATGAGGTTTGATCCCAACAGGTGTGGTTTAACATCAAGGTCATGAGGTGTTATCTATGTATGTCTACAAAAATGTCATTGAAAAGACTAAAAAGAAAAAAGAGGCCAAATGGTAAATTTAATAAATTCCCAATTATAAAAATCTAAAATAAAACCTATATCCCATAACTCTAATATAAAATAGTTCACTAATAATAAAATTTACACTCATCCAAAAATGAAGAAAGAGAGACACTCTACTAGAACACTATGTCACATGTATACTTCAAATGAAACCACCTCTATATCTCTAAACCTGAGTGAATGGTTCGATATCTATACATATAAAGGCTATTAACCATACCAATAATATAGAAAAAAAATATAACATGATATTATCATACACCTAAGGGTTTATATAGGGTGTGAGATAACAAGACTAGTGGGGTTTTTCCCCACAACCCATGTAGAATCATTATAAAATAAATCATGAAATATAAGTTTGAAATGAAACTATTGAATTACATTTTTTAATTTATTAATTAAGGTAACACTTGGTGTAGTATTTAAAACATTTATGTTTTAAAATAATTCCATTATTTTAAAATTTTAATGAAAATTTACAAGTGTGGTGAGGTATACAGTAATAAGAAATGGTTTCTTACCAAAATCCAACCAATAAAAATTATATTATAAATAAAATTAATTTTTTTGTGTAAATATTTAGGTCCAATAATCATAGGAAATTATTTTTGGTATATAGTAATGAAATCATGTTATTTTATTTGGATCTCGATGTCCTTCGAATAATATTTCCATGGTAGGGTCATGTTTGTATAGTTTGTTATTTGGGGGAGTAAAAAATACGTGTAATTATATTTATAATGGAGAAACATGTACCAATGAATAAATATTTAATAGTGCATCATGTACCCAATATTAAATTCCTAAGGGAGAACCATGTCCCTAAGAGTAGTTCTCTAATGGAGCTTTATGTCCTCAAGATAATCACATTGTTCAACATAGAGAATTATATTAAGCTCCCACCTAAGAACCTGATGCATCCCATGAGGTATAAATAAATTAGATAAGTTTAATATTTCATAACATAAAAATGAGGCTATTGATTTATAACAATCCCCCATGATTTATCAAATCCAAATCAAACATGTTATTTCATTAAATATCTTTAATAACTCATGGAATAATGAAAATCGTGGTAACATGTTTAGAGATTGCAAACCCCAGTTTATTAATGGTATCTTTCATTAAGAAAATTTTAGTAATAAATGATAAATTATAACATATCATTCAATAAAAAACATTATCAAATCACAAAAAAACATCATTTTCATTTTTGAAAAAACCTTGAGTGTTTTTCATTCCATGAATACTAAATTCAACATTTTATGTGTAGTACCCCAGTTTCTTGTATGTAACCCTTAATTGATGCTTTTTATGGTTTTAAAAGTTAAGGGTGGCGTTTGGGAGATTCCGGAGATCCTGGATTGAAGTTTGAAGAAAAGAGGAAGGTGTACGGGCGGCGCATGGTTTGTCAAACCGTGCGGCCAAACCGTGCATGGCTGAATAGGGAGGCAGTGGCTTCCGCACGGCCAGTGCTCGGTTAAAGTAAATAATGCGATGAGGTTGTGCATTAAGGATGTCCGAGGAAGAAGCTAACGCACGGTTAGTGAACCGTTTTTCAAACTGTGCGGACTAACCGTGAGGTCACTTAAAATTAGATCCGGAAATTGTTGATCTAACTCTTTTTTCATCTAATTGCCTCATTGAAGATCCTAAGTGGACCTAACTTAGGATTTTGGTTCTCCTAATGTCAAAGAGGGTTCTCCCATAATTTTAGAGGTGATCTGGAGGCTTCTCTTGGCGAATCGAAGCCTGATTCTTGAGGTATGTGATCGTTCTCATTCGTTCTTGAATGTTTTCTTAGATCTACTTAGATCTAATTCTCCTCTTCCCTTGGATTCTTATATCTATTCTTTTTATGGGTAGACCTATGTATGTGGATGAAAAATATGTTGATATTTGGTCTTTTTTGTGTTAGGAGAAGAGATCTAAGGTGGATTTTTGGAGATTTGACCTGGTGTTCATGAGCATTCTTCGCCCGTTGATTGGTTTATCCTTTTTGTTGAGGTAGGTGACATCACCCTTGACTCCTAATATTATAATTGGTTAGATTAGTTTCATATTGGTTATTTGAATGGTATTTATTGTGAAAAGCATTGAATAAATCTTCTTTAGTGATGATTTATGGTTTTGATGAAATTGTGAAATCTTGGTGAATTATTGTGCAATGTGATTTGGATATTTGAATTTAAAATGTTGATTTTAAATTATAAAATTTCTAAAATTGTTAAGGGTTTGATGAGAAATTGGATTTCAATAAAAAGGGTGTTTTATTGAAATGGTTTGATATTGAAACGACTTTGATGGATTTGGTTTTCAATAAAAAGGGAGTATTATTGAAATGGTTTGAATTGGATGAACACACTTGGTTTTTATGGAAAATGGTTTTGAATAAAAGTTGTTTTATTGAAAGGATGGTTTTGGCATGATTGTTTGGAATATGTGGTGTGTGTTCATGTTGCATATATGTTTCTTGGTTTAAATAGGACCTCATGCTCAGTGCCAAACATTTAATGGCACATGGGACTTTTAAGTATGAGTCTTGGTTGAAATATGACCTTGTGCTTGATGCCAAAGGTGTAATGGCACATGGGAAATAATTACCTTGTGACAACATGGTAGATCGACAAGAGACTAATCATGAGTATGGAACTGTCATAACAAAGCATGCATGGTTGATTTCATGGGTTGTGAAATGGTTGGGTTGCAATGCGGGATGTCTGTGAAATGGTTTGGAAATTTGTTTGCTTATTTTTTTCTGGAAAAATAACATGTTGGAAAAGCCTGTTTAAATTTCACTTTTATTATTTTGAGCATGGATGGTTTTGGAAAACTTGTTTATATTTAGTTACAAACTTCTTTGGTGGAAAATATTTATATAAACGTTTTTTATATAAATGTGGATAACTCTTTTATCCTAGTGGCATGAGTAGGGAAGTCATTGGGGAAAACCTACTGAGTTTTATACTCACCCCTTCTTTGGAACTTTGGTATTTTTGTAGATTTTGTGTTCCAAGACATAGGTAAAGGTAAATCATCTCATTTTTAGTGGCCAGTAGTGATGTGTGGGAGATGCTATGGAGCTTCGAGCTTGTGGACCACAGAGTCATGGTGTCTTTTTAGAGTCTTGTGGTGTTCTTCCACTGTGTATTTTTTATGTTTGGTTTGGTTTTCTGCTGCTATGTACTCAGATGTGTTTTAACATAAATGAAGTTATTTTTTTGTCTTTCTTTTGTTCATGCATCATATAGTGAATGATTTTTGGATGGGTTTATTTATTAAGGGTAAATCGTCCCCCAACTTATATTTGAAACCCTTAGTCATTTATTTCCAGCCTTTGGCATCTTGGGTATGTCGCTTAAGGCCTAGTAATGACTCGTTGCACTCTCAAGACAATGGGAATTGGCGGTTCATTACAAATGGTATCAGATTGTTCGTTCCTTTCCAAACAAGTATTCATCGATGTTCTTGGCCTTGGAGTTTAAATTACTTCTTGTATAATCCTTGGGTGGTCATCTTAGACAGGAGTAGGATTGTTGGAACTTGAAATTTATAACATAAAAAGACTTAGCTAACCCATTTATGCTGAACTTCATGTTACCAGGGTGTTGGGTACATAAGTGTTTTGGACACACTTCTAGAATGTTTGAAATCTCATTGTCGTGGGTTTCACCAATGAGAGGAGCATGAAATGTGTGGTAGAGGAATGACTTCCCACTAGGATTTCATATCTCATTGTGAGGAATAAGTAAGGATTTTTTACATGGTGATTTTTTTTGAAAAATGCGAAAAAAAAATTCAACCGAAAGACTTTAAAAATAAGGTATTTAGTGTATTTTGAAAATGGATTGATTTTCAACAAGTATGTTGAATGATTTCAAAATTGGTTGAACATGGAAAACTGTTGTTTGAGAACAATGTTGTGATAGTTTTTGTGATAGAATTTGAAATGCTAAGCCAACAGTTGCTAGAGAGTGAGATTGACGGAATTTGTTGTTGGTTTAGAAAATGGCACCCGGTAGGCATCGTTGAAACCAACCCGAAGAAGCTGGGGAGAATGTGGTTGCACCTGAACCACATGTTAACCAAGAGCTGGTTCAAGTATTGTTAAAGCATTTCAAGGTGTCGATACGGAAAACCGGAGGAATGAGTCATGAAATGTGGATCATACCATCCAGTTCATGAAGCAGAATCCACCGAACTTTTGGGGTGATGTTGAACCTGAGAAGGCAGAGGTGTCGCTAAGAAGGATGAATAGTATATTCGATTTCATCGGCACACCAATAGAGATGAAAGTAAATCTAGGGACATATATGCTCGAGGATCTTGCACGTCAGTGGTGTGATTTAGTGGTGCATGCTAAATTGGATGAAGTCCTTACATGGGAGGATTTTAAAAAATTATTTAACAAATAATTTTATCCCCACAAATTAAAGATCCAGAAAATGACGGACTTCTTCATCTTGAAACATGAGAGGCTCTCTGTCATAGAGTGTGCATCTAAGTTCATGAATTTAGTCTGTTTTTCACCAGAGGTTGCAGAAAGTGCTTCTTTGAATGAACGCATCTTCGAATTGGGACTATGGCAGGAGATTTGATCGAAGATTGTGGTTCTCTATATTACGGATTATACAAAGATGGTGAATAGAGAAACTGTTTCCAAACATGATATCTCAGGATCACTAGGAGGATGAATGATGAGACCCACAGGAACGGGTGGGAACTCTAACGCTGGGAACAAGCGGAAGAGGGACACCTACTTCCATGGTGGGAGTGAACATCAAAACCAGATGATGGGATCAGTCAAACTTCCTCGACGACCCCAGAGCAAAGCAGGTTGCTTTCAATGTCGTTCGACTGATCACATGAAACGAGAATGCACATCTCCACCAAGAGCATGCCACAATTATAACAACATGGGGACTCTTAAGCAATATTGTCAAAGTGCTCCATGATAGGGTGTTCGGGACACTACTCAGACATCGCAAGAATATTATTCTTCGACAGGGCGAGGATAGAAAAATCAGTCTCACCAGAAGAACAGAGCTAGTTATGGTGATTCCTGGAATACCATGACTCCTCAGGCAAGAAAATCTCAACAACACAATAAGGAGCAATGTGCTGCAACAAAGAAATTGTATGAAGTAGAACATGTGATTGTGGATGACCATTCTGGACTGTCTACGGTGAGGGGTATGATTATATTGAATTCTATCCTCATGCAAGTGTTGTTCGATACTGGTGCATCACATTCTTTTCTTTTTTCTCATATTTCTGATTTTCTAAACATAAAAGTTAAAATGATGCCTTCTATGATAAAACTTCAAACACCTCTCAGTGGAAGAGAATGCAGATCCTTCGTGTGTAGATCATATTCTATAACTGTTGATGGATCTGTGCTGAAATGCGATTTCTTTGTGTTGGAGACGGATGTCTATGATGTAATGACCCATAGTTTCATTAATGGAAAATCCCTCTTGATCTTATTAAATATCTCTTTATATAAAATGTTTTTATAAAATGTCAACTTCATTGGTTTTATGATATGAATTGTGACCGTTACTTTTATAGTCGTTGAACAGTGATCACATGATTAGTATAAATATAGGGCTTTAACACATCCAATTTTACTTAGACAAAGGAAGTGATGGCCTCATCCAGTAGAATTTCCCCATACGTAGCCCATTTATCGGAGCTCAGAAAAGAGGTGGTGTCCTTGGGCATCACTCTTGACCAAGCCCAAGCTTAGCTTCACTATGTCAAGCTCAAATGGGACCGTCTATAGAAGAAGTGGAAGTTTATAGAAATTACCACATGAGCAATGTTATTCGGGCCACCCCAAGAGTCCGTCACCATCGCACACCATACCCTTATGTCTTATGAGGATGTTTTAAGAGGTTATGTAACTAATCGATAGTAATATGTTCATATACATTATTTTTGTATATAATAATGAATATAATTTATTGTCATTATTGATAAATTATAAATATTTTTTAAAGTACAAATGGTTTTTTTAGTTATTATTTAATTAAGAAATATATTTTATTAAATTAAGGGATTTTTGAATTAAATAATATTTTAATAAAATATTATTATTATTATTATTAGATTAATTTTATTATATATAAATGATCATGTAATTGTATAAATGCAATTATAATTTTTATTAAGGTTTGAAAGCCATTTTTGTTAAAACTCGTGAATTTTTTATAAATGTTGGTTTTTATTTTAAAATAGAAAATTAACATATTTAGAAAATTATTTAGATAAAATAAATTTTATTTTTGCAATCATGATGTCGAAATTATCCAACGGTGAATTTTTCATAATTTTCTGAGACAATCAAATTTTTGAGTAAAAATTAAATACCGTTTAAATATATAATGTGTTTTATGACATAATAATGACCCAATAGTGATGTAATAAAATACTATAATCTATATGTTCGTCAATATATGTTTTACCATTAAAATAATGTGATTTTTGGTTTGTTTGGATTACTTTTCAAATCATTAATGGACCCCTCAAGACTTATTAAACACCTTGTCTTTTAAAATTAATTTCCATGGGAGTGTGACTCACCTCCACATAAGCAACACTAATATTTTAAGAAGTTCGGACCTTGTCCTTATAAAATATTATTTTCCTCTTCCCTTTTCCAAAAACCATGGTATGGTTTGTGGTTTGGATTAATTTAATATAACGGGTCCCAAACCTAAATAATAAAGAATTCCCTTGCCTTTCCTATATAAACCCACCCAAGCTCCCACTTCCTCCTCTCTCAAAACCATTGGAGTTCGTCCAACCTCTACCCTACTCTCTATAGAATCCTCCCAAGGTTCCCCAATCTCCCAATAATCCTCTCACATGCCTCTCTCTAGACTTTGGAAGCACACTTCCAAGTAAGGGTTTTTCTTCCTTTCTCATTTTTGTCCAATTTTCTATAAGTTGGTTTGCCCTTTTAATTTAAATTATGAATGTTGGGGTATGGATTTTTACCTCCCTCATACTTCCCTCTTTATTTTTGAATGATGGGATACCCCTTTATCTCTCATTAAATTCCTCCCATGTACACCCGTTACTATGCCGAAATTTCGAAAGGAACTTCTCTCTCCTCTTTTACATTCAAGCAATACTTTTGTATCACGAATCTAAATTCCATTACAATTGTTGGGACATGTATCTATATGACCTCCTTACTGTCCATTACATGTAAATATGATGAGTAACCCCTTTCTCTCTCATCAACCATTTTTATGAATTCTTATGTCACGCTGTTACGCTGCCGAAATCACACTGATTTTCTAAGCCAATGTCATTGTGTAGTGAATACCATGCCCATTTCTCCATCAAGGGTATTCAAATTTATGCACATTTACTTTGATTGTAAAGTTTCATATATGAATTCCAAATTCCTTTATCATGGAATAAATTATTATATTTTATGAATCCATGTTTTATGATCCATGTGGCACACTTATGCATGAAATGAAATGTTTAAGAAGGGTGTGCCCTTATAGCGCTCCAATGCATTGGATAAAGTATAGTATCAGGATACGCCATGTGCAATGAGTGTTGACTCATGGTAATTAAAGTGAAACTAGTGTTTACTCGTGCTTTATTTTCAATGCAGATTTACTCATTCTCCATGTGCAATGAGCCTTGGCTCATGCTAATTCCATGTTTAGTGTTGTCGCCACATTTACATGTTATGATTATCATCCCTTATCATGCCTTTATGTTCAGGTTTTTCTTATGCTATATTGATATTACTATTGTCTAACATGTATTTTTCTCCTCATGTTATTCCATGTGTACTCCCTTACTAGGCTTTATAGCTCACCCTTTTCTTATGCATGTCCTCAGGTTATCCCATGCAATGCTAAGTACGAAGGAATGTAGTGGTCATGTAAAGTATATTTTCAATAAAGATTTTTTATTTCATGTTTTAAGTTTTTATTTAATGATCCTAAGCCCCAAAGAAAATAAACCTCTCGATCTTCATTGTTGTATCAAGTGATGTTTTATGTAATAAATCATGTTTAAGTTGTAATAAAAAGCAGGGTTGTCATAGTTGGTATCAAAGGATAGGTTCAGTTATTTTTGGGATTAGGATTAGAAAACCCTAGTAAAGACTTAGATACAAGACTAAGTAGAATAAAAACGTCCCTAAGTTTTGGTGAGTATTGAGTAAGTGGGTTATCAAGAAAATACATCCCTGTCTGGATACGAGCAGGTAGAGGCGGCTCTAGCACAGATGTATCCAAGTGGTAAAACCTGAAAACATCGCTTTGAGCTAGACTTGAATGGGAACTAGTGCACAACAATGGGCATTGCTGCACTCTTGGTTGCAACACTCCCGAGGGATATGATTTGGTTAATTCACAAGCTTAGTATGAAACCTTATTAAGAGAAATAAAAAATTCCCCTAAGAATATATGTTAGAAAGTAGATCATGAATAGCCTAGATTGGAGGCTATAGACTCATGAGTTAAGGAAATGAAATTTTATTTATAATTTATCAAATTTTGCCTTTGTATTAACCTTTATGTGTTACCCCTAACATTCCTTTTATTCCATCCAATGGCCGGTAATAGGAGGACTCAGGCTAATAACCGATGTGAAGATCAGTGTGATGACTGTACTAATGAGATGCCTAATCCAATGGGAGCGGGAATCACGAACATTGTCACGCTTCTCTCTCAACTAAATCAAACATTGAATAGAAACACGGGTCAAGAGGAATTTCCAAACCCCCCTAAGAATGAAAAAGTCGCTATCGAGAGCTTCATGATACAAATTCCTTCTACTTTTAGTGGATCATCCAATCCCACGATCGCTGAACAATGGATCAACTCCATTGAAAAGATCTTCTCCATCCTTCAATGTTCTGAACAAGAGAAGGTTATTCTGGCAGCTTATCATATGGAGGGTGAAGCTTATCAATGGTGGACGTTGATAAAAAATACGAAGCCTGAGGAGGAGATCTAGGTGTTGGAATGGAGGGATTTAGAGAAGATGATTTTCGATAAATATTTTCAGTGCACCCTCTAGCTTAAGATGGAAAGGGACTTCCTTTCCCTCAAGAAAAAAAGACGAAAAATCTGTTGGAGCGTACGAGGAAAACTTCACATGGATTTCATGATATTCTTCTGGCTTTGTCATTACCCCCGAATGCATGGTTGACCACTTATTTGGTGGGCTGAAGCCTAGCCTGTAGAAAGCATTAGCGATCTGTGACTTCGACAGCTATGGGGAAATTTTCTGATGTTCCCTCAAGGTCGAAATGGAGATTGGAGAATCACAGGGGTATCATGGGGATAAGAAGCATAAGGTGGAATTCAATGCTGGTGGGCCGATGGATAAATCCAACGGTTCTAAGAAGATTCAGCACCCCACATTCCAAAAGTGAGGAAAGAAGCACCCTAGAAATTGCCTTAAGGGGACGAGGAAATGCTTCAGGTGTGGAAGAGAAGGGCACCTAGCTGTTAACTGTCGGTAATTGAAGATGTTGGTGAGTATGGAAAATGGGGGAATCATTGAATCCCATCAATATAAGTCCTCCCATATTATAATCTATTTATTTAATTTCCTGGTGAACCTCGTCATACTCCCTCTGGTGGAATTTGATGCAATTCTTGGCATGGATTGGCTTTCCTTATATAGAGCCAACATAAATTGTCGGGAGAGGGAAATCACAATATCAATGGAGAATTGACCCCCAATTCTTTACAAGTGTAAGGAGGAAGATGAATATCCTTGTTCTCCATCATCTCAAGCGTGGATATTACTGCCTTATGAGCATGCGTATCTAGCTCAGATGATTGAGTCCATGGAAGAAACCATCATTGAAGAAATTCTTATTGTGAGGGAATTTGCTGAAATATTTCCCGAGAAACTGCCTGGTCTTCCTCCTAGAAGGGATGTTGAATTCTAAATTGAACTTATACCTGGGGCTTTACCAATATCCAAGACTCCATATAGAATGGTCGTTGTAGAGCTTGAAGAGATGAAGAAAAAACTATAGGAGAATCTCGATAAAGGGTTTATATGCCCAAGTGCTTCACCATGGGGTGCACCGGTCCTCTTCGTCAAGAAGAAAGATGGGTCAATGTGGCTTTGCATCGATTATCATGAACTTAACAAAATCACGATAAAGAACAAGTATCCTCTCCCAAGAATTGATGAATTGTTTGATCAGATGTGTGAAGCACAATCCTTCTCCAAGGTAGATTTGCGGTTGGGATATTATCAAGTAAGGGTGAAGAAGGAAGACGTCCCCAAGACTGTGTTTCGTACAAGATACGGGCACTATGAATTCATAGTAATGCCTTTCAGACTCACCAATGCTCCATAAATCTTCATGGACTTGATGAATAGAGTCTTTAGAGATTACCTAGACAAATTTGTGTTAGTCTTTATAGATGATTTTCTAATATACTCCAAAACCATGGAGGATCATGAGGAGCATTTAAGAACTGTACTAGAGACTTTGCGCAAAGAGAAGCCCTATGCAAAGTACAGAAAGTGTGAGTTCTGGTTGAAGGAGGTCTCATTCTTGGGCCATATCATCACAAGCAATGGGATATTTGTGGATACCTCCAAAATAGATGCAATTGAGGGATTACCGAGGCCAACAGTGGTAAAAAATATCCGTAGCTTCTTGGGGTTATCTGGATATTATCGACAATTTGTGAGAAATTTCTCACGATTGTCCAGACCTCTTACCAAGCTAACTTGAAAGGGAGTAAAGTTTTCTTTGAGTGATTAATGCGAAGAAAGCTTCAAGGAGTTGAAAAGGAGGCTTATCACTGCGCTCGTGCTCACTTTACCCACAATTGGGGTGCTTTTGTTGTATTCAATGATGCTTCGAAGATAGGCTCAGGATGGGTGCTGATTTAGAATGATAATGTTATATCCTATGCCTTAAGGCAGTTGAAAATCCATGAGTGAAACTATCCAACGCATGATCTGGAGTTGGCGGTGGTGATCTTTGCCTTGAAAATCTAACAGCATTATCTCTATGGAGAGAAATGTGAGATATATACTGACCACAAGAGTCTTAAATATATATTCACATAGAAAAAGCTTAATATCTGCCATAGAAGATGGATGGATCTCATCAAGGATTATGAATGTTCAATCCATTACCACCCTGGGAAAGAGAACAAGGTGGAAGATGCCCTAAGTAGAAAGGATCTAGTGATTCTATCAATGATGAGAATTGAGAAGGATCCAATCTTCTAAGACATGATGAAGATGGACATGGGAATCATAGAGAAGGGAACATCATCAATCCTTTCAAAAAGTATTGGTCAACCGTCTCTTTTGGAAAGTTTAAAGGATGGGCAAAAGGATGATGTGGGAATTCAAGAAAAAGTGGGAGCTGTCAAAAAAGGGAAATCCTCGGAGTATAATGTTAATGAAGAAGGAATTGTGCGGTTTGGGAAAAGACTATGTGTTCTATCAAGTCTGGAGCTGAAGAAGGAACTTTTGGATGATGCATATAGTTCAAATTTTATTATTCACCCAGAGAGCACAATGATATATCGAGATCTCCGAGAAAAATTTTGGTGGCATAATATGAAGAAGGAGATTGATGAATATACATCAATGTGCCTGGTGTGTCAGCAAGTGAAGGCATAGAGGCAGAAGTCTAAGGGGATGATGCAACCATTGACCATACCAGAATGGAAATGGGAAAACATCACCATGGACTTTGTCACCGGACTTCCGAGGACATCCAAAGGCAACAATGCAATATGGGTTTTCTTGGATCATCTTACAAATACTGCACAATTCATTTCTATTCGGGGGGATTTCTCATTGGATCAACTGGCACAGATATATATCAGGGAAGTGGTAAGGTTGCATGGAGTACCACTATCAATTGTGTCTGACCGAGATCCAATATTCACCTCTATGTTTTGGAAGAGTCTTCAACATGCTCTGAATACTGAACTGAACTTTAGTACGACCTATCATCCTCAAACAGATGGCTAATCCGAGCAGACTATCCAAACACTTGAGGATATGTTGAGAGCGTACTCAATGGAATTTAAAGGAGGATGGGATCAACATCTTCCTCTGGTTGAGTTCTCTTATAATAACAGTTTCCACACAAGCATCCAAATGGCACCATATGAAGCCCTGTATGGGAAAAGGTGCAGAACAACGGCATGTTGGGATGAGGTCGGTGAACGTAAGATTCTTCGACCAGAAATGGTTGAGGAAATGGTAGATAAGGTGAAAACCATTCAGCATCATATCAAGGCAGGCCAGAGTTGACAGAAGAGTTATGCAGATAATTGTCGATGAGACCTTGAGTTGAAAGGTGGATACATGGTTTTTCTACGCATATCTCTATGGAAGAAGGTCATGAGGTTTGGAAAGAAAGGGAAGTTAAGTCCAAGGTACATCGTCCCCTTTGAGATTCTTGATCGTGTCGGGGTTGTGGCCTATCGACTAGCACTTCCGCCTACTATGGCCAAAGTACATGATGTATTTCATATATCCTTCTTAGGGAAGTACATACTAGACCCTTCACATGTACTCTCTTCTGAGGTGGTACAATTGGAAGACGATCTTTATTATGAGAAGAAACCAGTAAAGATCTTAGATCGTAGAGAAAAAGTTCGATGAAATAAGACAATGCCCCTCATCAAGGTGTTGTGGAGAAACCACAAGTTTGAAGAAGCAACATGGGAATCGGAGGAATTGATGAAGCTGAGTTACCCACATCTGTTTTAGTGTGAGAAAAGGAAAATCTCGAGGGCAAAATTTCTTAAGGGGGGAATATTTTAACGCCCCAAAGTTTCATTGATGGAAAATCCCTCTTAATCTTATTAAATTTCTCTTTATATAAAATGTTTTTTATAAAAGGTCAACTTAATTGGTTTTATGATAAGAATTGTGACCGTTACTTTTATAGTCATTAAACAGTGATCACATGATTAGTATAAATATAGGGCTTTACCACATCTAATTTTACATAAACAAAGGAAGCGATGACCTCATCCAGTAGAATTTCCCCATACGAATCCAATTTATTAGAGCTCAGAAAAGAGGTGGCACCCTTGGGCTTCGCTCTTGACCAATCCAAATCTGAGCTTCACCATGTCAAGCTCGAACGGGACCGTCTACGGGAGAAGTGGAAGTTGATAGAAATTACTACTCGAGCGATGTTATCCGAGCCACCCCAAGAGTCTGTCACCATCGCACACCTCACCCTAAGGTCTTCTGCGGCTGTTTTAAGGGGTTATGTAACTAATCTATAGTACTATGTTCATGTACATTATTTTTGTATATAATAATGAATATAATTTCTTGTCATTATTGAAACATTGTAAATAGTTTTTAAAGTACAAATGGTGTTTTTAGTTATTATTTATTTAAAAAATATATTTTATTAAATTATGGGATTTTTGAATTAAATAATATTTTAATAAAATATTATTATTATTATTATTAGATTAATTTTATTATATATAAATGATAATTTAATAGTATGAATGCAATTATATTTTTTATTAAGGTTTGAAAGCCATTTTTGTCAAAACCCGGGAATTTTTTATAAATGTTGCTATTTATTTTAAAATTGAAAATTAACATATTTATATAATTATTTAGATAAAATAAATGTTATTTTTTCAATCAGGACGTCGAAATTATCCAATGGTGAATTTTTCGTAATTTTCTGAGACAGTCAAATTTTTGAGTAAAAATTAAATACCGTTTAAATATATAATGTGTTTTATGACATCATAATGACCCAATAGTGATGTAGTATAATAATATAATCATTATGTTCGGCCAATATATGTTTTACCATTAAAATAATGGGATTTTGGGTTTCTTTTCCTTACTTTTCAATGCATTAATGGACCCCTCAAGAGTTATTAAACACCTTGTCTTTTAAAATTAATTTTCATGGGAGTGTGACTCACCTCCACATAAGCAACCCTAATATTTTAAGAATTTTGGACCTTGGACTTATAAAATATTATTTTATTCATCCCTTTACCAAAAACCATCGGCATAAACAATGGTATGGTTTGTGTTTTGGATTAATTTAATATAAGGGGTCCCAAACCTATATAATAAAGAATTCCCTCATCTTTCCTATATAAACCCACCAATGCTCCCACTTCCTCCTCACTAAAATCCTTTGGAGTTCGTCCAACCTCTATCTTACTCTGTCTAGAATCCTCCCAAGGTGACCCAATCTCCCAAGAAGCCTCTCACAAGCCTCTCTCTAGCCATTGGAAGCACACGTCCAAGTAAGGGTTTTTCTTCCTTTCTCATTTTTTTCCAATATTCATTAAGTTGTTTTTCCCTTTTAATTTCAATTATGAATGTTGGGGTATGGTTTCACACCTCCCTCATACTTCCCTCTTTATGTTTTAATTATGGGAGACCCCTTTATCTCTCATTAAATGCCTCCCATATCCACCTGTTACTATGCCAAAATTCTTAAAGGAACTTCTCTCTCCTCTTTTACATTCAAGAAATAATTTTGTATCATGAATATAAATTCCATTAAAATTGTTGGGACATGTATCTATATGACCTCCATACTTTCCATTACATGTAAATATGATGAGGAACCCTTTTCTCTCTCATCAACCATTTTTATGAATTCTTATGTCACGTCGTTACGCTGCCGAAATCGCACCGATTTTCTAAGCCAATGTCATTGTGTACTGAATACCATGCCTATTTCTCCATCAAGGGTATTCACGTTTATTGACATTTGGGTTGATTGTAATGATTTATGTATGAATTCCACATTTCTTTATCATGGAATAAATTATTACATTTTATGAATCCATGTTTAATGATCCATGTGGCACACTTATGAATGAAATGAAATGTTTAAGAAGGGTGCACCCTTATAGTGCTCCAATGCATTGGATAAAGTATAGTATCATGATATGTCATGTGAAATGAGTGTTGACTCATGATAATTAAAGTGAAATGAGTTTTTACTCGTGCTTTATGTGCAATGGGGATTTACTCATGCTCCATGTCCAATGAGCCTTGGCTCATGCTAATTTCATGTTAAGTGTTGTTTCCACGTTTCCATGTTATGATTATCATGCATTATCATGCCTTTATGTTCATGTTTTTCTTATGCTCTATTGATATTCCTATTGTCTAACATGTATTTTACTCCTCATTTTATTCCATGTGTACTCCCTTACTGGGATTTATAGCTCACCCTTTTCTTATGCATGTCCTCAGGTTATCCCATGCAATGCTAAGTACGAAGGAATGTAGTGGTCATGTAAAGGAAGTTTTCAATAAATATGTTGTATTTCATGTTTTAAGTTTTCATGTAATGATACTAATCCCCAAAGACATTAAACCTCTCGATCTTCTTTTTTGTATCATGTGAAGTTTTATGTAATAAATCATGATTAAGTTGTAATAAAAAGAAGGGTTGTCATATATGATATAATCCTGGGTATAGATTGGTTGACAGTGTTTAGTGCTCACATCGACTGTTATAGCAGAACAGACAGTTTTTCAACTTAGGATGGTGTCGAGTATCTCTTTAGAGAAGAAAGAGTGGAGCAGGTAGGTGGAACGGGCTTGTTAGAACCAGTAGTGGAAACGATCTCTTACTAGTTGGCCATGTTAAACATGTAATTGATGGATGAGATCGCGAATAATAGTTTTCCAGTAGTCGTGGATCAATTTTATGATGTGTTTCTTGAAAACTTCTCAGGGTTACCACCTGTGAGAGAAGTGTAGTTTACGATTGATCTCCTTCTGGGGACCACTCCTATCTCACTTCCATCTTATAGGATGGCACCAACATAGTTAAATGAATTTAAAGTGCAATTGGATGAACTGGAAAGCAAAGGTTTTATTCATCCAAGTGTGTCTCTGTGGGCATCACCAGTTCTGTTTGTAAAGAAATCAGATGGAACTTTGAGGCTATGTGTGGATTATCGTAAACCTAACCAAGTTACGATAAAGAATAGATCTCCACATCCACACATTGATGAACTATTTGATCAATTGAGAGGAGCTCAATGGTTCTCCAAGATTGACTTGCTGTCCGGATATCACCAGTTCCGAGTTTGGAAGGAGGATATTCCAATTATTGCCTTCAGAAGAAGATATGGCAACTACGAATATGTAGTCATGCCTTTTTGTATTATGAATGCACCAGCGGTCTTCATGGATTTGATGAATCTGATATTTCAGTCATATATGGATTCTTTTTTTGTAGTTTTTGTGGACGACATATTGGTGTATTCAAGAAAAAGGGCTTAACATGAGCGACACTTGGCGACAGTGTTGGAAATCTTGAGGAACCATCAGCTGTATGCCAAATTATCAAAGTGCAATTTTTGGAAACAAGAGGTACGTTTTCTGGGCCATGTCATTTCTGAGAAAGGAATTTCAGTGGATCCAGAAAAGAGATAAGTTGTTCTTTCTTTGAAACTGTAGAAGAATTTCTTTGAAATATGAAGTTTTCTTGGTCTAGCTGGTTATTACCAATGCTTTGTGCATGACTTCTCACAACTAGATTCTCTTATGACACCATTGAAAAAGAAAAACAGTGCATTTCAATAGACTAAGGAATGTTAGAAATCATTTCAAGAGTTGAAACTTCTCCTTACATAAGCACCCATCTTGATCTTTACTGAATCAGGACAGGGGTATGTAGTGTACTGTGATTCTTCGAAAACAGGGTTTGGATGTGTTCTCATTCAAGGAGACCATGTTGTTGCTTATGGTTCAAGGCAGTTGATGGTGCATGAGAAGAATTACCTAACACATGATTTGGAGTTAGCTGCAGTTGTCCATGCCCTGATCACTTGGTGTCATTATCTCTTTGGGGAGAATTTTGTTGTGTTTACAGATCACAAATGCATGAAACACATTTTCTCATAGCGATATTTGAATCTGAGGTAGGGGAGATGCATGGAGTATCTTCAAATCTTCAAATTTGACTTAATTTATACTCCAGGTAAGGGAAATTCAGTGTCTGGTGCATTAAGCATGAAGTTGTATGCTCAGTTGGAAAATGAAGCTTCAGACGAATGGTAGTTGATGTCGGTCTTATCCGACATGCATGTGGAATTGAAGACCAGGGTGATGTTGTGTTTTTCTTTCCAGTTGCGCTTGTTCCTAATTTGCTGGAGATAGTAAAGGAGGCACAAGCATCCGACCTAGACTATGTTGCAATGAGATCAAAACTCAATGGTGGGGAGACCATTGAGGGATGTATGCTAGATAGGAGTTCAGTTTTATGGTTTTGAGATCGGATTGTTGTACCTTTAACTTCTTAGGAACAAATCCTTCATTCTTACCAAAATTCAAGATGGGTTGTACATCCGGGTACACTGAAGATGTATAAGGTTCTAAAGGCGTAGTTTTTGTGGAGCGGAATGAAAAGGAAGGTGGCCGAATTCGTCTCGCGATTATTAACTTGTCAGCAGGTTAAAGCAGAGAATCAAAGACCAGTTGGTAAGTTACAGTCTTTACCTATCCCAGTGTGTAAATTGAAGCAGATAGAAATGGATTTTGTTACAGGTCTTCCAAGAACAGTCTGGAAACACGTTTCCATTTGGGTGATAGTGGATCGTCTAACCAAGTCGGCCCATTTTATCCCTATTTGTGAAACTCATACGGTGGAAGATCTTTCAAAAATTTATATCCAAGAAGTGGTAAAGAGGAATGGTGTACCATTTCCAATTGTCTTAGATAGAGATCTGAGGTTCACATATCATTTATGGAAATCCTTACAGAAATCCCTGGGAACTCAGTTGAATATGAGTACGGTGTATCATCCTAAGATGGATAGACAATCTGAAAGGACGATACAGATGTTGGAGGACATGTTGTGGGATTGTGTAATGGATTTTGGTGGCTTGTGGGAAGAGTATGTTCCTTCAGTGGAGTTCTCATACAATAATAGTTATCATTCCTTGATACACATGGCTCTGTTTGAGACATTGTATGGGCGTCCTTGTCGTTCTCCACTATGATGGGTGGAAATTGGTGAAACTTCACTAGTCAGGCTGAGCCTTTCCCAAGAAACAATGGAGAAAATTCATTTGATTAGAAAGAAGGTGGAGATGGCTTAGAGTCATCAGAAATCTTATGCAAATCACCGTCGAAGACCGTTGTCGTTCGTAGTGGGTGATCATGTCTTTTTGAGAATCTCTCCAAGTCTTGGACATCGTCATTTTCAGAAGTTGGGAATGTTATCTTCTCGATATATAGTCCCTTTTGAGATACTGCAATGTGTTGGAGAGGTGGCGTATCGGTTGGCATTACCACCACGGTTCAGTGCAGTGCATAATGTGTTCCATGTATCTCAGTTGAAGAAGTATCAGCCCGATCCTGACCATGTGATCAGATGGGATCACGTTGACCTAGATCCAGATGCTTCATTGGTACATATCCCGGTGTGGATTGTGGATACTCAAGATAAAGTCTTGCGTGGAAAAAGCATCGGCCTAGTGCGGGTTTGTGGAAACATGGTCAGATTCCGGAAGAGACTTGGGAACGCGAGAATGAAATGAAGGAGAAGTGGCCAGCACTATTTCAGTCAAGCAATGGTTTTATACTTTCTAGGGACGGAAAGGCCAATGGTGGGGAGAATTTAGTACCCCTAGTTACTAGTATGTAACCATTACTTGATGCTTTTCTTGGTTTTAAAAGTTAAGGGTGACGTTTGGGAGAGTCGGGGGATCCTGGATTGAAGTTTGAAACAAAGGGGAAGGCGCACGAGCGGTGCATGGTTTGTCAAACTGTGTGGCCAAACCATGCGTGGCTGATAGGGGAGGCAGTGGCGTCCACATGGTCAGTGCACGGGTAAGGGAAACCGTGCGATGATTCCATGTGTGAAGGATGGCCGAGGAAGAAGCTAATGCATGGTTTTTCAAACCGTGTGGACTAACCGTGCGGTCACTTAAAATTATATCCTTAAATTTTGGATCTAACTCGTTTTGCCTCTAATTGCCTCATTAATTCTCCTAAGCAGCCCTAACTCGGGATTTTGGTTCTCCTAAGGTCAAAGAGGGTTCTACCATCATTTTTGAGGCAATCCAAAGGGTTCTCTTGGCGAATCGAATCCGGATTCATGATGTATGTGATTTTTCTCCTTTGTTCTAGAATGGTTTTTTAAATCTACTTAGATCTACTTCTCCTCTTCCCTCTTATTCTTCGATCTATGCCCGTTATGGGTAGACCTATGTATGTGGATGCCAAATATGTAGATATTTAGTCTCAGTTGTGTTAGGATAAGAGAACCAAGGTGGGTTTTTGTAGATTTGACCTGGTGTTCTTGAGCATTCTTCATCTGTTGATTGGTTTCTCCTTTTTTGTAGGTAGGTGGCTTCACTCTCGACTCCTCTCATTATAATTGGTTGTCTTAGTTTATAATTGGGTATTTGAATGGTATTGATTGTGAATAGCATGAAATAAATATTCTTTATTGATGATTTATGGTTTTCATGAAATTGTGAAATCTTGGTGAATTGTTGTGCAATGTGATTTGGATATTTGAATTTAAAATTTTGATTTTAAATTATGAAATTGATGAAATTGTAAAGGGTTTGATGAGAAATGGTATTTCAATAAAAAGGGTGTTTTATTGAAATGGTTTGAGATTGAAATGACTTTGACGGATTTGGTATTCAATAAAAAGAGAGTTTTATTAAAATGGTTTGAATTGGTTGAACACACTTGGTTTTGATGGAAAATGGTTTTCAATAAAAGGTGTTTTATTGAAAGGATGGTTTTGGCATGATTTTTTGGAATGTGTGGTGTGTGTTCGTGTTTCATATGTGAGGCTTCGTTGAAATGGGACCTTATGCTCGGTGCCAAACATTTAATGGAACTTGGGACTTTTAAGTATGAGGCTTGGTTGAAATATGACTTTCTGCTCTGTGCCAAAGGTGTAATGGCACATGGGAAATAATTACCTTGTGACGACTTGGTATATCGATGAGAGACTTCTCATGAGTATGGAACTGTTATAATGAAGCATGCATGGTTGATTTCACAGGTTTTGAAATGGTTGGGTTGCAAATGGTGATGTTTGTGAAATGGTATAGAAATTTGTATGGTTTTTTTTCTAGAAAAATAATGTGTAGGAAAAGCCGGTTTAAATTTCACTTTGATGCTTTTGAGCATGGATGGTTTTGGAAGACTAGTTTATATTTTTTATAAACTGCTTTGGTGAAAATGTTTTGTATAAATGGTTTTTATATAAATGTGTCTAACTCTTCTATCCTAGTGGCATGAGTAGGGAAGTCATTTGGGAAAACATACTGAGTTTTATACTCACCCATACTTTGGAACTTTGGTGCTTTTGCAGATATTGTATTCCGAGACACAGGTAAAGGTAAAGCATCTCATTACTAGTGACCGCTGGTTATGTGTGGGAGATGTTGTCGAGCTTTTAGCTTGTGGACCACTGAGTCGTGGTGTCTTTTGAGAGTCTTATGTTATTCTTCTACTGTGTATTTATTATGTTTGGTTTGGTTTTCCGCAGCTATGTAGTCTGATGTGGTTTAACATAAATGAAGTTATTGGTTGGTCTTTATTTTGTTCATGCATCATATAGTGAATGATTTTTGGATGGGTTTATTTCTTAAGGGCAAATCATCCCCCAACTTATATTTTAAACCCTTCAGCATTTATTTCCAGCCTTTGGCATCTTGGGGATGTCTCTTATGTCCTAGTAATGACTTGTTGCACTCTCAGGGCAATGGGAATTGGAGGGTCATTACATTAAGGAATAATTTCCCCATCATCCAATTAAAACAACAAAAGAATGAGTCTTCAATGTGTAATGGTCATCATAGATATCAAAACATACTTAATTTATATCAACACGGAACTTTAAAGTTTCAATCACCCATTTTTATTTAAAAAAGTAAAATGCATAGACTCTTCTTCTATTTGGCCACGTGAATAGTTTTTATTGGGAATTATTCATCCAATACATACCATAAAACCCCATGAAAAGAATACAAAAAATTATAGACCAAAAATCATAAGAATTAAATAATATTTCAAGACCATAGAAGTGAAAACACTTAATATTGATTCATATATTGATGGAAACCATCATAATGGGTGAGTATTATACATAATGTTCTTCTCTTACTCCTATAAGAGAAACCCCCATGGTTTTTATATGTTTTTTATTTACAAGGTGGAACTTACAAAATTTTGGAATTTTATACATGGATTAATTTTTATGGAGTAATATAATATTAACAATAAAAAATCAAAGAATAAAAAAGAAAAATAATATTAATCCAAAAGAAGGACATGCCTTTGATGATTTCAGAGTAAAACCATGGAAGAGAGAAAAAGAGATAGATCACATATCAGTTCATCATGATAATGAAAAAGGGAGGATATTCCCAACTTTTAATCTTTTTAAAAATAACTAGTATTCTCCCCTATTCATTTTCATGGGATGTAGTAGAAGAGAATTTTTCAAAATAATTGTCTCTGAGATGTGGATTCATAACACATATGTTATTTAATGTAAACAATATTAGATTTATTTTATTCAATACATGAGGAATATTTCATGTTGTGAAAATAAAATATGTATTGATAATGTTGAAAGGTAAAAAAATATATGATTACTAAAAGAATGGTATTTATTCCTAGAGTGTTTTAATCAGATACTATAGAACTTGAGCATACGACTATGTAGACTGATTTTGTCGATACGTTCTCGAGGTTCCTCATAATTGACATTGATTTAAAATTAAAATAGTTTAATCCAGAGAATTTTAAAAAGTGGTTATAGATAATTATAATTATAATTCTACTATTTTATATTTTTATAAAATAAAATTTAATTTTATAATCTATTTTTAACTACTGTGAAAATTTTTATAAAGAAAACAGGAGAATAATAATAATTCATCATCCATTTGATTGCAGGAGAATTAAATTTGAGGCACATCATAATTTTAAAATTCAAGTAGCAGTTAAACATAGTTAAAAAATAAAAAATGTCATTGGTAGGGAAAATATAATATGCTTTGACATTTCATGATGTACAATCAAATAATCTCACACAAATGTTTTTTTATAAAAAAGAAATTGTACGTATGATAGTAATCGAAAAAATGAAGAACATAAAATGTTACGATCATTTTATGATGTAAAACTATTGCATCATCAAAAGGAAACATAGAATGAGTTAATAAAATAAAACTATAGAAAAATAAATGAAAATCTATTTTAAATAATCCAATACTATTAACTATAATAAGTAACAAATACAACTCAATATGAAATACATCCAATACAAAATGGTAACTATGTATTCTTGAAATTGGTGTACATTATAATTGAACAATAAAAGTCTAATATGCATCAAAAACTATTTTGTACCTTAGTATACTATTTGTTTTCATTAAATTAAAATAGAAAATAATAAATAAATTTTATATATTAGTATAATTCCAACATTTCACTCACAATTTGTATGATATAAAGATGGAAAACACTTAAATTATTATTGAATTAAATTTTTTTTACAATTATTAAGTAGATGTGTAAATTTATAATGAAATGAACTTTAAGAAATTCTATTTTATATCATCCCCAAATAGCCCCCATTTTCATGACTTCACGAACTTGTACAGTGGAAAATGTGTTTGGCCGTTTATGTCAGCTTGAATTATAACACCCTAGAATGATAAAGGGTTGAATGACTAAATGATATGACTCTTTTCAACAAGGTTAGCCATCCTTTTCAAGAGCCTACATGATTATAACCCCACATTTATTCAGTCTTATCATAATGTAGTGATTAAGATGGGTGAACTTCTAGGATGTTTCCTAGGGTCTGTGTGAGTGAGGAAAAATCACACTAGAATGGACATGTGTCGGCATGTGGGAACAATCATTAGTCAGATGACCTGGTGAGGCATGCGGGTGGGACCTAGTGAGGGTACCATGTGTCAACATGTAAACTTATTTTTCTGAGTGAGGATAAAGCTCAATATAAAGGACATGTGGCGTCCGGTGAGGATATTCATTAGTCAGATGACCTAGTCTCACTAGTGGGTGGGCCCTAGGGAGCGGACCACATGTCTTCAGGGAAACAGGTGCTACCTAGTGGGTTGGGACTCGATAACCATGTTATGGAGGGGTGTATATGCTATCAGCGGGTCCTGGTTGTTACATTTGGTATCATAGGTGGTACCTAGCCATAAGTATGGTACACTTATTGGGTTGAGATTTAGGGCCAACAATTAGGACTTTTACTCTAAATGGGTTAAACGTAACACCCTAGATTGTTAAAAGGAGAAATTAATAAATTATATGACTCTTATAAATAAGGTGAACCTTTTTTGGGAGATTACATGATTAGTACTCCACACTTAATAGTGTTTATTTAGAAGTAGTGATCTGGATGGGTAACCTTATGGAAAGTTCCCCAGGGTGTGTGTGAGTGAGGACAAACCACAATAGAAATGACATGTTTTACCCTATATGTATAGTCATTAGTCATATGACCTACTCAGGCACATGGATGGGCCCTTGGTATGGGACCATGTGTCTATTGAAAAATTGAAGGTACTTGGTGGGATAGGACCCGAAGACCAAGTTAGGGCGCGTGTGTGTGATATCAGTGGGGCCCAGTTGTTATATGTATCATATCGGATCCTTCAATGTTAGAATTGGGATTACAGAAATAAAATCACTATGTAATAAGTAAAATCATATCTCATTTCATGAAGTTTAATATGGGTAGTACCTTGTCAAAGATGGGAAACACATCCTCTTAGTGGCTGCAAGAAAATTACACAATATTTCCATTGCATCCAGGCTCATGTTATCCTAATTTATTGCATGATAATGTCAAAATTTATAACCATAAATGACCAAAAACATAAATAAATCATTTCCCTTATTTTATCTTCATCCAAAACGAAAACGAGAAAAAATAAAAGCTTAGAGATTGTACTTATCATATAATTTACCTAGTTGTTTTTAGTTTGAGTCTTTTAGTCTAATGTAGATAGAAATTTAATGAATAAAATTGTGTTACAATGAACAAAATTATCAAACTGAAATTCTATGGTTGAAGAGGATGAAATTATTATGAATGTTTTGGTTGGGAATTTGAAATCTTGTCAACGCAATTTTCAAAAATTAGAAGTAGATTTTAATGGTTGTAGATTTGTAAAATGGATTAGCATATTCATAATGGTACAACATATCATGTTTTCTATTTGTATGCATACTGTGTTTTTAATAATGTACAAATTATGGTCATTTTTTAATTTTAATTTTATAATCTATAAATTATAGTGGTAAAACAATGCATTCTTTCAGTTGTAAAAATCTAAACAGTTACCATGGGAACCTACTAAAGAATATAACATTATATTATTACACTGATTGGGGATTTAAGAAAATCCAAATTCAAAGATCATAAGACATATTGTGGACATTATTAGAGGATAATAATTTTAATACTTTTTAATATCATAACATCATTTGAAAAATAAATGCATAGATATTATAATCATTATAGATGTACTAAACTATGAAAATTGTTAAATATGTATGGGATTTGATGAATTCTACATGTATATATATATAATGATAAATGAAAAATCTATGAGATTTACGGTTATGTATATTTTTAAACCCATATAATGGAAAATTGTATGAATTTTTATATAAAATATATTAAAATTATAAGATTAAAATAACTTTTGAAAACTGACTGTAGAAATATTTTATATCATTATATTTTTAATCATCTATAAAAATTTTCAAATATCTATAGGATTTGATGAACCATCTCACAACCAATCCCATCCATGGGGTCTCACCAAGGGAATATGTATCACTCATCTAAAGGTGTAGGAAAATACATAGCGATCCCATTCATGGAATATATATTATCTCTCCCAGTTTATTTACAATTCTTTGAAAAATTCTAACTAAGGCACAAAGAGAACATTCATGGAATCCTTAAGTTGGAAGCCATGTATCACTCTCATCATATAACAAGGGTATTATTTGTCTATCAAAATCATTCCAAGATGCAAGTAAAGCATGCACAACATAATAAATAATTTGTCTAAAATGATTAATTATTAAATTTTTATATGGCATGATGTGTTGGGGCCTAACCATGGAATACCATTTCTCCTGGATCAATTCATTAATTCAAGACATTAATTATAAGGGAAACACACCCCAAACCATTATTTTTCCATTAGACAACATTCCATGCTTAAAATAGAGGTTTTGAATATTAACCTAAAGTCTCATACCTCTTTGAAAATATTGGACATTAAAACCTCAACTCTTTAAAATAACTCATCCTTGAGTTTCCCTTCTGAGTGTGGTATAATGTAGTATGTGAACAGTTCCATCATTGATCAGATACATCAGACTCCTACTCCCATGTATCATCCTATATATGGTAATTCTTCAATAGCACTCAGAATAATTGATGGACCTGCCTCGGAGGGCCTTCATGCTCTAATCAATTATTTGTATCATATTCTCCTCAAAAGACTCATCTGCTTCCATATCAATATCCTTAGGGTAAAAAGAATGAGACACGTCAACATGATACTGGAAAATATATGATATGTGGAACACACTATGAATGGAATGGTGCCTTAGAGGTAACTATAACCGATAGGCTACCATCTCAAATCTCTTCATGATCTAGAATGATTAGGCGTACCGGGGTGATAGATTTCCCTATCTCTGGATTCATCCATTTGTAGAAGCATATAAAAGGCCCTGATGTCCGACCTCAAAATCTAGAGGTCGATGATGAATATCGTTATAATACTTATACCTGTACTGGGCTATATCCACATGCATCTGAATTAGGTGTACATTCTCTAAGGTCTGATGAATGAGATGAGGACCCAATATCACTGCCCCACCTACCTATAACTAGTATAGAGTTTAATGTAAAAACCTACTATAAAGGTCCTCATATGGATCCATGTGAATAATTTCTTAAAATATATTATTATAGAAAAATTCTAAAAGAGGTATTTGTTTCCCCCATTAACCTCTAAAATCAAGGATGTATTCCTAGAGCAGGTATTCTAATACCCAAATCATATACTCAGGAATCCAATCATTTTGAGGGTGATAAGTTGTACTCAAGAGATAATGTGTACCCAGTGGCCTCTAAAGACCCTACTAGAACTATGATTGTAACCGAGAATCTTAGTCTGATACGATAGAATGGGGAACACCATGAAGTTGTTTTATCTCTTGGATATAAATCATTCCTAGCTTATCAACTGAGATGGTCTCCTGAATTGACATAAAATGTGAATTCTTTTTCGACTTTTATATGGTCACCTAGACAATATCACTAACTTAAGGGGATCCTGGAAACCCCATAATGAAATCCATTTCAACTTCATTCCATTTCTACTCAAAAATATATGTAGGATGAAAATGTCAAGTAGGTCTATGGTGCTCAGATTTCTCCTGCTAACAGGTGGAGCACTGAACGATAAAACCTATAATCAGCCTCCCCATACCTCAACACCAATATTGATAACGTATGTATCAATACATCTTAGTAACATAAAGTTAGACTTTCTAAATAGAGGAATGATATTCCTCAATCAACTCTTCATGTATATCAGTAGGCACCAAAACACACTCATGGAAGAGAGGGGTATAATTATCATAAACAACCCAACCAATATGTGTGTTCTCCCTTAATATACTCTTCTTTAGGATGATTCCCTTGAGATCTTGTAGTTTTCACATCCTCACATTCTCTGGAATAGAGTATGGAACATCTAGAGTTACAAAAATAGTTTTCTTGTGTTTTTCTTATACCTCCAAGTGATACTTAGAAAATAAGGCCATAATTTTTCACTCACTTCCAGCCTTCTACATGGAATGTGTGTGAGTATTTCTTCTCAAGAAATCATCCACTATAATACCATGTATAATAAATCTCAAAATCAAATGACTACAAGTATTTTACCAAACTGCAATGCCTAATATTTATGTCTCTCTAAGTAGAGATGTCTTTGAGACTCTTTTTATCCATGAAAACAATGATTCTCACACCCAATAAGTGGTCCATCAAGATATGAAAGGAATTAACAAGGTTAGTATTCTTGATTTCAGGTATAGGGTGGTTATGCTCAAGAGATCTGAAAGGGTGGGACTTGTATACTAAAACTCGATCACCCTACATAAAAAATGCTCCTACCTTGATAACTGAATCAAAAAATAAATACTATATCCTCTTCATGAATTTGTAAGAATTAGGATCATAATTAAAGTTAGTATCCCTCCCAAATCCAAAAAGGATTCCACACGGAATTTAGAATAAAGTATTTTCAGACATTTTTATTCAATCCTTTAAGAGGCACTACTAAGAAGGAGAAATCTGAGATGTATTTTTAGTAATAGACATATATCCACAAGAAGTAGTGTATATACAAAATATTTGTGGTCTACTCTTAGGAAACCATTGTGATAAACTTTTCTAGGTCAATAGATACTCCTTCCTCTAAGTTTATATGACCCTAGAAGTGAAACTTACTGATCCAGAAGTGGAATTTTTTGAGATTATAATAAATATGATTCACTCTTAGTGAATTAAAAAATGTCTCTATATGGTTGGCATGGTCGTTTATACTTTGAGAATAAACTGAAAAGTCATCCCAAAAGACTACCACAAATTAATACATGTGTGGATCAAATGACTAATTCTTTATGGTTATAAAAACTTTTGGAACATTCGTCATTCTGAATGTCATAACCAAATATGTGTACAATTCAGAATAGCTCTTGAACATTGTAAAAGCTATGTATAATAGCCACCCACACACCTGATGGTAGCTAGACCTCAAATCAATCATAGTTAAAACGGTCACTCCTCGTAATTAATCAATGAGGTTGCCTATAAGAGGCAGTGGATATGGTTTTGTCCCCATAAGTTGGTTCAACTGTATGTAATACACACACAATCTAAGGGAACATTACACCTTCTTGGAAAAAAGGATAAGAGAACCCCAATGTGAGTTATTGGAACATATATAACATTTTCCCACTAGATATTCAATCTTATTCTTGATTTCATAGAGCTCTATAGGTTCCATGCTATATGGAGGAATGGAAAAATGGTTCCACACATGGAACTACCTCTATGATGAACACAAATTCTATAACAGGAGGAAAACTGGAGACATAATCAAGAAATATTTACCAAAATCAATCTGCAATAGAGGTAATTATAGAATCTATATTCCCATATCACTCATAAAGATACTAGAATCTATGTAGTCACCTTCCCCAGACCATGATGATCGGGTCCTTATAAATATTCCTAGATATCTCATTCTCCCATATGAATATAATAACATTACTTAAGTTATGTAATGGACACCAACCAGTGATATAAATATATATGAGTATGATAAGGGACAAGACATTCCATAGTGAGAACAACATCGAAGATGGTCATCTCAAGGATGAATAAATTCAATAGGAAATTTTATCCACTTATCTCAAGGGGAACTCCTTGAACTATCCTATACCCTCTGATATAACCGCTAGTGGTGTATCAAGAGTCTTCATGCCCCTGATGTTCTCTTTTTCAAGGCCAAGACTTTCAAAAAAAATGAAACAGATATTAAGGACTTGTGTGATACACTTGTATCATAATAGAAAAAAACTGAAGTAGGGGATTCCATAATTGCACCTCATGTAGCATAAGGATATAGACTAAGATCATTAGGTGTAGGATACACTGCATAGATATTTTCTGATATATATATCTAAGATGCAACCTGATTGTCCTTAATAGGTCTACTCTACTAGCACTAAACCATAGATTTATGACTACCTTGACCACTACCATATCCTCATACTGATCGGATGGTACTATAACAACTCCCTGCCTAACATGGATTCCATGATACTGTACCTAGAATAAATGTCAAAATAGATCCCCATTCACTAGGTACTAGAAGAAAAGATTAGAAAAAACACTAGAAGATACCCATCTGGCTGCAATCTCAGCATTTGATCAGGTTCCTCATACACTAGGGATTTTTATTCCCAATCCTTCTATAATGGTGACACACCAAATAGATGTTGGTGTGTTCCATCTAGACATAATTTCTCCCACATACACTCTCAATAGTATGTTTTTTACAACTACATGAACCACCTCCATTCCAAGAAGCTGAACTTCCTAGATCACACTATCAGATTCCCTCAGATTATGCTCAATGATGAGGGCCTAATTCACTATCTACAAAACTATGGCTAGACGAGATACATTAAATTATATTCAGATGTTGTATGAAAGACCATCCTCAAACAATATTTTAATCATCAACTCATCACCAGTCAATGTCAGTGAAAAACTCTATAATTTAGTGTCTAGAGCAGAGTATTCCATCAACATATGTTTCCCTGCTGGAGGAAAATGAACTCTCATGAATAGTCCATACTCAATTTCTATGGGATGAATTATTCCAAAAAAATTCTATCTGGATGCCCTCCTAGACCATACCCTAATGTCGAAAAATATAAGTGATTAAATACTACCAATTTTTAGTAGATTCATGAATAATATAGATGTGTAACATTAACCGATTCTCTAGAGGCATCTCAATATGCTCAATGATAGAAAGAAAGGCCTCTACCCATGGCTTAGTAGGCTAAGGACTGCCATCCCCCGAGAAGGTGGGAGGATGGAGTTGCTGGAACTCATGATGTCACCTTATATCATGGTAGGGGAAGGTCATGGAGCACCCTGCACTGATTGCATGAAACAAAACAAACTGTCTCAGAAATGAGCTTCCACACCCAGTGCAATATCAACAGGATGTTCCTCAGGTGGCACGTCCAGAGGTATCACTAGTGTCTTAGGGACCACTACCTCTATATCAGGATCATTTCCATATTCTTTATGTATAATGTAGGGATATCAGGGTGGCATAGCTTTAAAATTTTTAAACACACTCATAAAATAAATTTTATAACAAACAGTGAAAGTGAAAATAAGAATGAAAAGGTACAAGACTTTTTGAAACTGAAACACACCTCTTTGATGACTCTTAAATCTAGGTATATGTTATAAGAAAGAGTAACCAAATGATCAGGGTACACAACCTACTACTCACTAATAAGGTCATTTAATCTTCAAGGTCCCATAAAACATGGAATATATTCTTTTATATGGAGTGTAAAATGTATGTTATAAAAGAAAAAACCCTTTACATTGAACTTCTCATCCCCATCCAGCAGTAGAATTTTTACTTTAATGATTTAATTCATCAATATTTAATCATATCTATTTATATATTTATATCTCATCCTATTTAATTATGTCCCGAATTCCCAATTTATAATGGCACATATTCTTTAAAAACTGATATTGGTGCATCATGTAACTATGACATGGAATGTACATTTGGTATTTGGATATAACAGGCCATTCATAGTGGTTTGATTTAATGGACTACAATTTCCAGTTTATATAATAACTCACCTCGTAATTTTAAATTGTCATTCATTAATTAAACCAACTAATATCTAAGCCCATGAGCTGATGGATCATGGCTCAAATATGATATAATTAGTTAAATAAGGTGTCATCATCAATATATGGAAGAAATCACTATTTATATTTACGTATGAACATTAATTAATACAATTATGTCATTACATAAAGAAACACTAGAACATAGCAAAACATATCAAATAAGCACAAACAACAAGCACATGTAATACTTGCAATGAATGTTGAAATATAGGCATGGCATGGAATACTGCATGAAATTTATATCTTATGGTGTCAAGTGTGATGCATGAATTTTATACACCCTCATATCATTGGACCATGAAAGAAGATATTACATAATAATAATAATAACACCAATAATAATAGAAACAACACAAAATAAGTGAAACATCAAATTGTGAAATTTATGGAACTATAACAAGTATAACCAATAACAGCATCAACCCATTTTAAGTAATTTGGGATTCCCCTATACATTGATTATCTACTACTATGAATGGTATCATTACCAAATTCCATTACTCCTAGTCTCCTGTATAATATCCAATAGTATTAAAATAGGAAAAAATGACTATGTTACAACTTTGTAGCATCCTACCTCAGATGTCAATTAGTAGTGAAGTAAAATAGTGGGCCACAAGACCACAAGAATGCCTCCCCATACACCATAGGCTACCAACTAGAATAAATGGCCTAGGGTGTGTCTGTGGGGAGACTATTCAATCACAGATCAGAGTGGAGTATAGTGGTGGAAAATATAGGTAATTAACAATAACTAAATAAATAAAAAACTTCAGAATAATAAAAAATATGAGGAAGCTAAATTATAAATAGATACCAAATGATGATCATCATCATTTTTTAGTATAAAAAATGAGTACACAAGGAATAGACTATATCAGAATATGAGATATGCTATCCAAAACAAAACAAAAATAAAAAACCTACCACTTCTAGAATCTGGAACATATGATTGATCCTATAAACCCGTAATTCATCCAAGAACTATCAATCAAATATAATAACCTGGATACTTCCATTTTTAATACCTACATTTATGAAAGTATTCTTTTGTACTAAAGTCATCCCATGTAGGTTGTGAGATATACTAAGTAGGACACCACCAATGGTGTCAAGATCAATCCAGTACATGCATTTTAAATGATCATTATGCTAATAAATAATAATTGTAGTGGAAAAATAAACAAACACATCAAACTATGTTTCTTTTGTTATGCATGTCCGAATATTCCTTCTTTGGCCTAAGTCAGATGTATCAGAATTGATTTAGCCTACAAAATTTTGTAATATGATGAGTGCTTCAGTATATAAAGTTTTAATGGATGGACCATCCACACGAATGTGATTTGGTTTGGAGGGCGTGTTTGAGGAGTTTTAGTTCCACATTATTACTCTTAAATTATATTAAAATATTTTTAAATTATAAAGAAGAACCATGAACACAACCAAGGATATCCCAAGGGATCCCAAAGTATCTCTCTATAGTATCACCCATCACATGATGGTGATAATAAAACAGACCTCTAATTCCATATGCGGTATCTCACATACGGGTATTAGTATCTCTCGTGGTATGGTGGCACCATCTAACCACTGATCCCCTTAATGGGGTCTCCTATAGGGAACTGGTATCACTCATCTTGATGTATAGAAAAAACACATGGTGATTCCATCCAAGTAATACCTAGTATCACCACTAGATTATATACAATTCTTAGAAGAAATTTATGGCATGAAAAGCCTGTCTAAGGTTGCCTTAAGTCTAGACCCTAATATCACCCCCATCATATAGTAAGTTAATTATTCAGTTATCAAAATTATACCATAATCCATGAAAACCTTGTATAACATAATTAACAAGTTGTCCAAAACATTTAATTATGAAATTCAAGTATGTATTGAATGTAAGGGGACTAACCATGTCCTACCATTTCTCTTATCTTGATTCATTTATTCAAGTAATTATTTACAATGAAAATACACCTCAAGGGGTGTTTAGATCATTTGGGATAAAAGGATTAAATATTCCTCTGATAAATAACTCTACCATAAGTGTAGATCAGATAATTCAATCAATAATGGGTTGATTCTCCACTCGAGAGGGTCATACTAGAAATGGTAAGGCAATTTAATTTAATATATTAGGAAATTTAGAGGAATATACTTAAAGTTCCTACACAAAGAATCATGGAGAATAATATAGAATGCATTTAAACATAGGGAAAGAATCTAGACCACCTACCTTTGGTCTTTAGAACTCTATATATCCAGTGTGATCCCCTGAATTGATATAGGATGTGATATATCGTAGAAATATTCAAATGCCCTAAAAAATGGGAAAATGTGGTTGCACAAAAATAGAACAATAGAGGGTATGAGAAAATAGGAAAATAGGGAAGAGTATCATTGATATTTATTAAAGGATTCCAATGCATCTAGTGGAAAAGGATTTTAAGATCTTTTGAGGGAGACAACAAATACCAAGCAGGAGGATTTGAGAAGATTTAGGGAGTTCCATCGAATGGAATTGAGGGGGAGGAGAAAGAAAGTTAGGTTAAAATTTTTTCAAGGGAAAATGTTCATTTACCCTTCATTTACTAGGATTCATAGTTCAACTACAAGGTTGGACAAACCATACACCAATTGTGCACCCCATACAACTTAAGGGGACTCCTCGCACAAGCTAAGCACACAGTCTGACTAATCATGTGCAAGATGTGTGGTATTCAACTATCAAGGTGGACCTAAAATTCCACATGGGCATGCGTCTCTCCATGCAAGGTTTTAAAATAAACCATTTGGATTCCCCTTTACACTAGTTAATGCACACGATTGAGGTGCATGGTAAGAACTAATAATGCCTTAACATTGAACCTCAGCTTTACATCCTAATTTCTAAGACTCTGGTATCCAAATGAGACTTAGACTCATCGGAACCATTCTTTATCTATGAGAGAAAATCTCAAACATAAAATTAACATTTTGGAATACTAACCTAATGGTTCGTACCTCAATGAAAAGTTGGGTGTTACATGTAGTAAAATATAAAATTTTATAATTAGGTATATCAAATCCTTATACATGTACTAATATATGAAATTCTGAAAAATTGTATAAAATTTAAATGAAAAATACAAATCCATCTGTAAAATAATATTACTAGAATCTATAAAAAGCATATGTGAATACTATAAATTAGAAGAATTTTTAATAAACAGTACATAACAATATGGAAAGTTAACATCATGAAATATGTAGTATTATATATTAATTGTTAAATGTGTACATATATAAATACATATTTATGTTAAATATATTAAAATGTTTAATGAATTTTAAAAATATATATGTAATATATGACTAATTAAATTAATTCAACTTTAAATGATTTGTATAAGTCTGTGCATATCTAAAATGAATTGTATATGGCTATATGAGAAGTATACATACACACATAAATGTAAAAAATTATGTAATATATATTTTCTAAAATAAACACCATGTATTTAGTAAACATCAATTTTATTCAAAGTGGATCCAAAGTAGCACTGCTCTCTTTAATTACCCTACAAGTTTTGCTAAATTCTAAAAACCAAACCATTAAAACAAAATAGAACATCAAAATAAAAACATAGTTTACAGTTTGGTATAGAATAGTGGAAAATAAATAATATTTTCAATGCCTAATATGAAATATATAATTTAATATTATTATAAAAGTTATACTAATGGATGATTAATCTAGATGAATTACATAGAGGGAAAATAGTCTATCTATTTTCGTAGAATTCATTTTTTTTAAAATTAAGGAAGATGCTATTTGAAATTGAACATCATCATTTTGTGAGGTCCTAATATGCAAATTTCTTCCATCACATCCACTTTCATGGTTTTCAACATGTTCAAAATCATTTAGAAAATTTCTCTTCATAAAAATTTTAATCATCTTTAGGGCATGGCTATACAATATTTGTTCATAAATTATATTTCAGTGTTAAAATAAATCCATCATATATCCAAAAGTTATTGAAATTTTAGGATCATCAAATTTGAAATGAAATTAGAATATTGTATAGTGGTTATAGCACTGGAGGGATACATGTCAAAAAGTCATTCTTATTGATTTTTTATTTTTTTAATCCAAAATTTTCAACATCCTATATAATAATATTGAATGAATATATTAAGTATATATTTATTTTTCTATTTTTTAAATTATTTTATCAATAAAAGTGTAAAAAATTATAATATGAAATTTATATTTACATATGATTTTCGAATCCTAACAATTGTAACTTTGTTATTATAAATAAAAAAATGTAATAATATAAATAAAAGTAGAAGTTGTACCTCATTTTATTAGGAAAGACCTTCATGAAGTTTGATCTAGTATATATTAACTATAATAAAATCTACCTTGAATGTATTTTTTTCATAGGATAGATGTTATCTTTGGACATTCAGATCTGGAGTCCCAATATTTATTAGCAATGTTTTATGTTTTAATATGTTCCACTAAAATTAAAAAACAAAATCTTCATTTTCCAGTAATTAATATATGTTGGTTATTAATAAATGTATAAATATTATTAATAACATAAAAAAATAATGAGTAACATTAATAATATTTTTTTATTATCAAATTTGATGATTTAAGTAGAAAATTTCCCTAATTTCTTCTCAAATAGGATAATAGACATACATCCAGTACTGTCACTGACCAATAACTGCAGTTGGTATCTATAAGTGATTTCTGTTTTCTATATCAATTAACTATTTCATTAAACCAAATATTCATAAATAAATAGCTATAAAAGTGTTAAGGATCACCTTATTCTATGTCTTCTATATGTAGTAAATGTCAAATTAGATTTCATTTGAAAATTAAATAAATATTGGTCCTGAAAAACATATCATTTAAGTATTATTAATTTATAATAGGCCTCTATGTACAATATTTTGTATAAAAATATAAATGAAACATTTGGATATATTATGAATTTAATAGTTGTGTGACATAACATTGATGAAATTAAAAATCATTTTTTAAGGTAATAAATTTAAGAAATTGTAAATAAATTGTTCCTTCAATAGTTGAAAGTAATAATCAAGTGCATACTTGAATTTTATACAAAAATACATCATTACAATAGAACAATGAATTAATGAAGTTGAGATAATACTAATATCATTGGTCATTGGTTGTGTACAGGTATATGGTGTTATATTATTTTCATCATTGATATAGTTTCTTTAGGGATAGATTGTTCAGACATTTATGTATGAATTATTCAAAAAATATCCGTTATTATTAAAAAAACACATAGTTTATACATCTATAATCTAATAGAAAAATTGAAACATAAATATAGAAATAACGCCATGTTATTCTATTCTATTAGAAATTATGGAAACAGAATGTTGTAGGATATCAAAATATGTGACACTTTTTTATTAATATACCCTCTTGGAAGTTGGTTCCTACATTACAAATATGACATTATATTTTTTTAGTAAATTTAGACTCACAAAAGAGACAATTTATTGATCTTTTTTTTGTAAATTTAGAATAAAGAAGTATCTCTTCATGATGTCATATTATTGAATCATAACTATCATAAAACTATGGAACCACTATTATAGATAGTGGGATAATATTTTCTAACAGATTTATAACTCTTTTTTCACTTCTATTAGTTGAACTAGTATAACGTCGCACACTCCAATACTGTGAAACATTTCCTATAAGAAAAGAAAAAAATACCAACCACGTAGTGTATCCTGAACTTTTTATTATGAGTTGAATTAGTATTTAACATATAATTTATAAGTATAAGTTTATAAAGTGAATTAATGGTACCATTTGAATTCATGTTTGAAAATGGACTTTGATCTACAAGTTTTAGCATATTGTGATCTAAGTACAAAAGGTTTTTTTGATCAAAATAAACATCATGAAGTTTTATTTTGAATAATCATGATCACCATATATTCTAGTAAAAGAAAATATATTTCATGTTTATAAATTAATAAAATTAAATCTCGTTAAGATTGAATAGTGTAATAATCCAACATTACTATAATTAGAGTTAAGACAGACCTACAATCATAGAAAACTTTTCCTTCATAATCATCTTTCAATGATGTCTTTCCTCCTTATATATAAAATTTTTATTGTCAGATATATATATTAAATATTTTATATGCTTCTTTTAGAAGTTCGAAAAGTGATTTTCTTATAAGAAATTTATTCTATACAAGTTAATGAAATTTAAATTTTTTCCTTTTTATCTAGAAAAGTTAAGTTTTACTAACTCAACTATGTGGGTTTATTTATTTAGTGAAAATATTAATTCATTTGATAATGAATTAAAATTTGTGAAATATAATAAAAAATAAATGTCTGAAATGAAAAAATCACTTTTTTAACTAATATAAAACATTTCATATATGGGAAAAAGTATAAAATGGATAACTAATAACAAAAATAAAGTGAATAAACCAGGTTAAACCCCAGAAAAAGTAAATGGGAATGAATTAAAATACACATCACTTGAAACTGGAACATAAAATATACTAATGAATTTACCATAGAAATTTTTACATAAATTAAATAAAATTTATTGGAAATTAGAAATAATTACTAGTAACACTCCATATTGTATCAATCTTTTTAAAGAAAAAATAGTTTAGACCAGTGGGGATAGAAACCCGATCCGAACAACCTTAATTAATAGTTGGTAGAAAAGGAAACAAAAAAATGTTAATAGAGGGATGGTCAAAGCAGGAGTGTGACATAATGTTGCACATATGGTTTTCATGAATAAATCAAGGTATAGTGTGGTACAAAATACATTGAAACTTCTCATCTACTAGTACGATAGAACTATTCAAAAAGTAACTGATGTGAACCCCAATATTTTTTTATGTGTAGTATGGGAAACAATGATCATGGGAATGAAATGATAATGGTTAGTAAATTTAAGGGTGAGATTGGGAGAGTTGGAGACATAGACCTGGGAAATAGGGATCAATTGAGAAAAGGGACACTGATAATAGGATACTGGGGATAGATAGGGAGAGCATGATACATTTATACGATTCCATAGAGAATATCATGTGAGAAAAATGAATATTCAATATCTCTGGGTGATATTCAAGGATCTGTGAAAATGGAGACACCGTGAGTGATGCCAAGTAGATACTATGATGATGATAGCGACAGAAACAGTGTTAATGATGGTAAATAATAGAGGGTGAGATTTGGGGAGTTGTGTAAGTAGAGATAGTTGGAGCAGACAATTTCTGAGTAGAACTTGTAATATTGAGTTGGAATAACAGAGGGTGAGATTCATGTAGCATTACAAATGGAGGTGGGGGGGACAAATATAGTGAATCCTAGAGAATTTTACCATAAATAAGGATACATAATTGATAGAAAGGGGTAGTTTTTGAAGGTTAAGTATATAAATAGAGAAAAATGCATTTTCATTGAATTGGAAGTAGGAGGGGAAATAGTAATTGGGGAGGATTTCATATAGATAGGGAGCCACCAGATTTAGTAATAATAATATATAATTAATATTCATATAATTATAATTAATTAAATAAATTTATAGAATCATATATAATATATAATAGAAATATATCACTATATATTTTAATTATCCAACTTATAACACTTATGTTTTTATCCCATGTTAATATAAATAGACCTAATTATTTAAGTAAAAATATTTATAACCCAAATTGTGCACCAAACATATTAAAATGTATATTATATAATGACACATATGATAAATATTTAAATTAACCATTATTAATTATGTGAGCATACTAAACACCAAAAATAATAAAATAATAATCTAATAAATAATTATAACCTTCTTCATGTTGTCCTTACGAAAAAATGAAGTTTTTGGTCTACCTAAAGACATGAATGGTTTCCTTACCTGGTCACTACGACCATGACCACCAATCATACAATTTTGAGGATTTTTTTAAAATTTAAAACATCACTACTTCATTCCTAAATTATCAATAAAATAAAAATGTACCAATCAATAAAAATTTGTGTGTCACAAAAACTGTATGATCCAGGACTTCCTTTGAGGTATCTTCTTATTTAATTCCTTTTTTAGGTCTCTATAATTGGGTTAAATAAATTTTTATTAGGTGTATGAGGAGTCTCATTAGTGTTCTGAGGGTTCAATATATAGAAGAGGGTTGAATGTGCCCAACCAGTTCATGAGGAACAATTGGTGAAAAATTAGTAGTAACTATTCTCACTACACCTGTTAGCCTGAAGGAGTGGTGCACGGTTTAAAAACCCATGCAAGGGGGAGGATAAACTATGTTATCTTTGACATGTCCATTCTTTACATTCACTACATAGTCTTTCAAACTGTGAGGGATTTCAATTAAACTATGTGACTTAGAACCCTTTTGGACAGAGGTTGGTTCATATTTGTTGAATGGTTTGTCCAACCATGTACCCAAACCATGAAACCCATTAAAAATGTATGATTTTACCATTTCCTCCCTCAGGATTTAAGAAACCTCACATTATTTTCTCTCATATTCTTACTCCAATAGCAATAGTGAAAAACCAAAATCTCCCAAGCTTCTAAATGGACAATATCTCTCATTTCAAAACTCTTTGGAGATCCATTGGGTGTGGATCGAATATCTATGTGATTACAACACACATCGTTGAATCTTTTTATTTAGTAAGGCTCCTGGAATCATTTTTATTCTTCCAAATCCCTAAAACCAACTTTTTTCAATGTTTTCTAGGTTAGATATTTAAAGGTGGTTTGATTGAAAATCAAATTTTAAGGTTGAGCATGAAGTTTCCTTTGGAATCAAGTTAGGTGGTCAGAAAGTTATATCACATGGTCTAGTTGATTTATTCATCTGTATTTGGTAGTTATTTGGTACTATTGTGATTTCTGTTGGGGTTTCCATGTTATAATTGAGGTTTTAATTGGTTACTTGATTATTTGAACCGATCATGATCCCCATGGGATGTATCAAGGTTGATTAGACTATGAAGAAGGACACCTATGGGGTGTTCCATATTCATGAACATGGGTTTGGGTAATTGATTCTGAATTTTAAGGGTCTATGAGATAAAACGTATGATATTTACGTTTATCATGTTATCACGGGTTTATAAAATAAAATTTATGAGATTTTTGTTTTGTTTGTTAACATAAATTGTGAAATAAAATTGATTTTATCTATGTTTAATTGATAACATTGAATAAGGGGGGTTTGATATAATGTTAATGAAAAAATTATTCGTGAACTATAAATGGATAATGTGTTAATGGGTTAATTCATGAAGGGGATTTAAGTATTGAATTAATGGAATTTAAATGGTGTGTGTGTTAAATGAGTATGATTTGTGAATTGGTATATGATGTAACTGATTAAAGAAGCATGTGAAAATGTCTTGGTGGTATGTGTGTGGTATTGGACTTGTGAATCAATGCCAATGGGTCAGGTTAGACTGTAACTCTAAACCCCACCCCTTTAATGATGGGGATAGGGTGTTGGATTGAGTCTCTATTACCCTAATGGTTTCATGTGATGATACTAAAATTAATGAGGCTCCAATGTAAGTATTATGCATTTAATTGTGAAATTATTATCTTAGTTATATAGGGAATAATATTCTTCAAATTATACATTTTTTATGTGACCATCATGGACTGAAGTGTATTTGATGAAAATACATAACCCATGGAATAAATATTTGAAGTGACTCAATTAAACCTTATTAACTTATGGAAAAAAATTTATCTCTTAATTATCTCATTTATCATTTTCACTTACTTACACTAAATGTTTAGACATGATATTTTATAGACACCATTGGGGGTGTCCTAGTAAGTTTTACTGACTCCTTATATAGGTCACCACTGGGGAACCTAGAAAACATCATGGGTTTGGGTTAGGACAAGGGAAAGGCCATATACTATATGGTTTATTTGACTGTGGGATGTAAATTAATGATTTAAATATACCTAGATTCTGGACCATTTTTTGATTTCATTATTTTACATCAATTTGGGTTTTCCTTACACTTTGAACATATTACATGACATAGCATATTTACTATTTGGTTGTTGGTTTGTATCCAGTTTCGGGAAATGTTTGGCAATGCTTGTCCATTTCTTAGACTATTTCCTTCATTTCATATTATCATCTATTGTGGCCTACTCTGATAAATAGGGTATAGTCTCCCCACACATCACATTAAACCCTCACTACTAGTTAGCAGCATCTGGATTATGGGGTGGTTCACCTGCGGTTATATAGAAACTCTGCTAGGTGCACCATGTATAGTGGCTATTAGGAGGAGGGAGTTATAATGTGGTATTATTGTATGTTATTTTTTATTACTATTTGGGTATGGTAGATGGGACACTTGGTTGTTTCGGGCTTTAAAAATGAGATCGTGCATGTGAGTAGCTAACTTAGGTATTTGGGATAACCCAAGTACTCAAAGAGGGATTGTTGCTAATGATGTGTGGTGTTATAGTTTAATTAGATTTCACTATTGGGTGATGAAATTGTTTTTTTACGAGACTATTTTATGATATTTATCGTGTGTCAATAGTGACTGGTTTTCCACATACATTCATCATTTTTGCCACCTATGGATATAAGTGCCTTGAATCACGATAGGCATACACAAGGAAGATGTGCAGGACATCAGGGATGGAAATATTTTCATTTCATTTAAAAATTTGGAAGAGGTGGTGTATAATAAAGATGACACAAATGGGTAAATAAAAATAATGTGAAATAATGGTTAAATAATAGTCACTAATGATTATAAATGAATGTGTTAAATATTTGGTAATGATGAGTTGTAAAGACAGAACGCTGTGTTAATGAGAATGATTTATTTTATGTAGGTGAAGTGGTTAAAAATGGTGTCTAATGAAAACCATAACACTATATATGTTGGTTTACCCCATTTAAACTTTATTATGTGGTAGATATGGTTATGGGTAGTGATAGAGAGTTGACTGTATCAGTTGGGATAACATGTGTGAAACGGGTTATTTATTGCTAGGGTGGACTTGAGTGTTGAATGTGATGATTGATGGAACTTAAAGGGACAAGAGAAGTGGGTATCCCTAGTGTTATAATCCAACCCTGTGTATGGGTGGTTTGGGAAGTGAGGGTGCCTTAGTTTCAATACCTTGAGAAGTTTTGATGTGTGGGATAGAGATGTGTTCCTTGTTATTATCTCGAAAGGGATCTGACCCTATGTTTTTATGTGTTTTTAGATATTGTGAATGTGGTAACCTTGTGGTTTGTATTTGTTCATGTTGTATGTTGGACCCTATGAGTGGGAGTCTTGGGTTTTGGTGTCGTTAGTGGTAATTGTGTTGTTATGGGTTTGTAACCCTGATTAACCATTTCTTTTCTGCGTTAAAGGTAGAATTTATCAGTACGAGAGACGACATGATGTCGTGGGTAGTGTATTATTGAGGTTTGATATGTATTTTTATAGGGATAGCTAGTGAACCTTTCTGGATGTGACTCCAATTTAAATAATTTTTTTTGTGCGACCTTCAAGGATGACCTGTGAGAGGGTTTGGTAGGTATAGTAGTGCTTTTGGTTATATGAGGTACTGGAGGGAACTTTGGTTGTGATAGTGGTGGATTAGAAGTGATTCCTAGAATGGGTTTGACCTTGTGGGTGAATTTGGAATGTTAATGGTTTTGGATATTAAAATTGAGTTGTGGTTATGAATTTGTTGTTCTTTGGAAACAAGGGTAACCACAAGGAAGGTTAGACCAGTGTTGTAGGTGCCTTGGGATGAGGAGCATGGGTTGGTTCTACCGTGGAAGAATAAATGCATGGTGGGTGAAATCAAGTTTTTGTAAAAATATGTTGATTATTTCTTGGTTTATATCTTAAGGAATAACTAGAGCATTTGAGTTTTATTGTAAGGTTAGTTTCAAAGGGTTAGATCATTACAATTATAGAAACAATGGTTGATAATGTTTGATATATGAATCAGGTTGAATTTGGTGGATGAGATAGGGTTGAATGAGTCATGGATGGAAACGTTTGATACGTGCATGACACTTATGGTGAGAGGTGTTCATGTCATAGGGATTTTTGTGTGAAAGGTTTGGGTGTTGGTTGGGAATGTTGAGACTAACTCGAGTCCAATGAGGAAAAAATACTATGAGGCATGGTTAATTGTGTGATCGAATGTTTGGGTCTGGTGATGTATGTATTTTGAAGTCTAGAGTCGGCTTTAGCATGTGTTATCAAGAAAGCGTGAGACCACGAGGGCTTTGATGTGGTCTAGATGTGGGCACGTGTTGGTAAGGCATGATTTTGTTTGGTATGGGTGAATTATTGGCTCAGTATAAGCTCCTATCATTTTCTTTGAAACCAAGTGGGTGCATGGTTATGGAAGATACCATTGGTTTTTCATTAGTGTGATGGATCTTTTTGTTTCTATCACAAATCTTTGTGTTGATTCTAGATGAATTTGATAGGTTTGGACCTAGTAGTTATACAAGATGTGTTGGATCACTGCTTCTTGGTAGAGAGTCACAAAGTAGTAGTGAGTTGGTTAGATAGATCTTATAGGGATGGTTTTGGTGGATGAGTGTTGATGAGATATTAGTGGGCCGGGAATCCTAAGACTTAGGCATGTTAGGTTGTCCCTATAGTAGGGGTGACATCAAGAATAGATAACTTGTTATGGTATTTTCTGATGAGTTCTACGTGTTCTTCTGGAAAGTGATGATCATGACAAAAATCTTTACATCATCTAGGGTAGGCTAAGAGAGTTTCAGCTTTATGCATAGCTACCTAAATGTTTTTTTGTTTGATGTGGGGCCTCTTGGAGGTTACTCTCTTGGAGTGGTTTATTTAGAGTTGTGTGGTGGGATTTACACCATTGATCCACTATATGTGAGGTCCTCGAAATGGACGAGATGTCGACTAATGTCGCGACTTTCGTTAAAAGATGTTTGGAATGGGTTGCAGTTGTTGATATTTTGTTGGTCTAATGGGATCTAGACAACCATATCCAAGTATTTGGGTTCAACTTGTTATTGGTGTGTGAACAATGGTGGTTTTATTTTCTTGATGAGGTAGTTGATAATGAAACTCCTAAGGTAGGGAGTGGTTTGTAATTATTGAATGTGTGGTCCCAACCATGGGAAGGATATTTTATCATTTCGATTCCAATAAGAAACCTATGAGGTTCATGTTTGGGATCCTCCAAAAAGACCATGTGGGCCTTGGATATGGCGGTCAATTAAGCCAAGCATTGGATTTGGGATAAGTGTGGTTCTAAAGGAAATCTAAGATGCATGTGTTAGATTTATTGATGGTTGTGATAGGGCACATAAATGGTTTTTGGTAATGGAGGTGTGGTGCTAGAACCTCATTGGATGTTGGTAATGGATTTAGGAATGTGACTTTGGGTGAACTTGATATGTATTTAAGTGTTAAGGCACCCTTTTCATGTGATGTAGTGTCATTAAAATGGTGAAGCTAGGTGTTCTAGGATGAGTCGTCTAGGGACATCTCAACTCGGTTATAAAGAGATACAAACGTTGTGAGATGTAAACCTCGTTTTGTGAATGTTTTGGAATGAAAATTGTTTCTCTATAATGGAAATGGGTTTTGAGGAATATATTAATCAACTTTAGTCGATTTAGAAATGGATTAGGATCTCATTTTAGGAATTTTAATAAGTTCAGTGGGGAATGATGATGATTTTAAGATTTTTGGTGGCCTTGATGGTGGAGTTTTATCATAATTTGGGAAATGAATCCAATAGTTTCATTGAATGATGGTGGTATGCCTTAAGTGATAAGGAGCCATGGGAAGGTAAAAGGGGTAGAGTGTTAATATATGAAGAATGTAGTTTGGGACATGCTTGTCGGGGATGGTCCGACATGGTATGTTTAGAGGAAAATATGGGGTAAGTTTTAATCCACCACCGGTTTGATGTTTTATGCAATGTCAATTTTTTAAATGAGGTAAATATTTTGAGCAGTCATGTAGTACATAGTCTACAATGGTGGGTGCATTCATGTCCTTTATAGTTGATTTTGAAAGAAAGGTTTTATTCCAATGTTTGATGGAGTTATCATGGATGTTTGAGCATGGTGAGTAGGGAAATCCATCAGGTATGTTTTGACAGTTGAGGTGAGGTCTATGTGGTCATTTCGATGGTAGAAGTTCCAACACTATAAGATGTTCTTGGGGAGAAAAAAATATATTTAAGATAACCATACTAGGAAAGTGACTAGTATTGATGATGTGACCAGTATTTTGGGTTGGATGGCCTTAGGTATGTTCCATTTTGGTGTTTCAGTTTTGGTGATGATCATTGGTCCAAGTTTTGACTATATTAGTACCTTGATTTGAAGGTTTTTCATGAATTAAATTTTGTGTGTTCATATATGGATCATGAACCTTGATTTCTAGACTGATTTATGTTGGGAAATTTGGTTGGAAAATCATATGATATTGGGTGATTCCTTGTTGGGTCACATTGGAAATTTCTAAAGGGGGTAAGATGGTGCCAAGTGATTTGGGTCATAGGATGTTGATATATTCAAGCTAAGAGAGTTTATATTGGATCTTCCAAGAAATATTGTTGATATTCATGATGTTTACATATTTCATTATTTAGGAAGTGTTTCCTTATCTCTCTTATGAGTTCCCTGTGGTTGATGATGAGCTTGAGGTCGATGCCACTTTTGGGGAGAATCTAGTTCATATTTTGGATTGTAACGAGAACACCTTTCTGGGAGAGGTCATGTCTTGGGTTCGAGTGTTATGGATGAATTGTAATTTAAAGGAATTGACTTGGGATATGAATATGGACATGCAGACCAAGTGTCCAAATCTCATTACTTTGGAAGCTTAGTGATTATTGGGAGTGTGATTCACGGATGATGCATTATAAGGTAGGGAAGTTATAAGTTCCTGGAATTCCTTTGAGGTAATTTATTATTTAATATTTGGTTTAATTATATCTAATTTGGTTAAATAAATTTTTACAAGGAATATGAAGAGTCTTGGGGGTGTTCCACTAGTTTTAGATAAGAAATAGTGGATAAGGTGTCCAACCTATGCATGTTACACTATTGTACACTATTAGTAGTAACTGTGCACCCTATTTGTGATTTCTAGAGAAGGGGTTCAGGATTTAAGAAACCATGCTATGTAGAATCCAAACCATGTGGGAATTTATAGATACATTTTTCATGGCAACCACATAGTTTGAAAAACATGATGGATTCCCAGGAAACTATGTGACTTAGACCCCTCTTGGATAGAGGGCGATTCATGGTTGGTGCAAGGTTTGTCTAATAATTTGGAAAAACCCTTGACCCTATTAAAAATGTTGGATTTTTTAATTTTCCCGCTCTATATTTATGAAATATCTCCCAATTTTATCTCTTATTATTATTCCAATAGCAAGCGTGACTAACTAAAATCTATAAGGTTTCTCATGGGTTAATCTCCCTAATTTAAAAGTCGTTTGGAGCATCGTTGGGTGTAGATAAATTCTCAGGTTGAGTCTAACACTCTTCCTTCCTTATTTTTATATATTGGGGATTTTAGAATCATTATTCTTCTTATAAATCCATAAACCCTCTTTTTCCAGTGGATTCATGGTTGGGGTATAAAGTTGGATTAAATCTAAATCAATGGCAACATTTGAGTGTGTAGTTGTCTTCTAAATCATGGTAGGTGGTCTAAAATATCAATCATTGGGTTTTGTTGATTTTCTAATGTGTATGTGGTTTTTATTTAGTACCTTTACACTGTTTATTATGTTTTAAATGGTATAATTTCTATTTTAATTGTTTAGTTGATGAATTGGACCACTCATGATTCTTATAGGATGCATTGAGGTTGATTAGACTAGGAAAGTGGCCACCAGTGGGATGTTCTATATTCGTCAACATGGGTTTGGTTAAGTAAATCTCAATTTTAAGGGTATATGGGATAAAACAAATTATAGTTTTGTTTAGCATGTTAACATGGGTTTATGAAAAAAATATGTGAGATTTTTTCATTTGTTAACATGAATTGTAAAAATAATGTGATGTTAATTCTGTTTAATTGATAAAACTGCATAAGGGGGTGTTTTTTATATTGATAATGTGTAAATGAGTCATGAATTGTAAATGGTTAATGTGTTAATGGGTTATAGCATGATGATGATTTATGTTTTGAATGAAATATGGATTGTAAAAGGTATGTGTGTTCAATGAGTATGATTTGTGAATTGGTTAATGTAGTAACTGATTTAAGAAGCATGTGCTCAGGGATTGGTGGTGTATGTGGGTATTTTACTTGATGATATATTCCCAAGGGTCATGTTAGAATGAGGATCTAAATCCCTCCCCTTTAATTCATGGGTTAAAGAGTCATAATGAAGCTTTATGCCCCTAATAGTTTCATTTGATTAGACAACCAGGACTGAGGATCCAATGTATGTTTTATCTATTGGTTTGTGAAATTTTTTCCATAATTATTTAGGGAATGTGATTATTTCCCCTAAAACATTTTTTATGTGACCCGAACTGGAAAAAATTTACTTGATGAAAAATCCTAACCAATAGAATTATTGTTGAAAGTGACTAATGTGAACCTTGATAACTAATGGTGCGTGGTTTACCAATTTCTTATCTCATTTCTCATTCTCACTTTCTTAAAAAATATGTTTAGACTTGATAGTTTTAGGCCCCATCGGTGGTGGCCAACTGAGTTGTAGTCACACCTTGTTTGGGCTCCATTAGGTACCCGAGAAGACTTCACTGTTGCATGTCAATACAAGGGAAAGGTCTCTATGCAAGATGGTTGAGTAGGGAATGGGATGTTCATGGAAGAGAGATCAATACCAAGATTATGGACCCATTTTAGTATTTCATCAGTTGTCTTCATTTTGGATTTTCTTACACATGTCATAATATTAAATTACATAGAATATTTATTATTTAGTTATGGGATTGTACCTAGTTTTGAGAAATGTTTGGTAAGACTTGATCATTTTTTACGGTGTTTCCTTTTTATTATTGGAATATTCAGTGGATTACTTTGATGATGAGGTTATTTTCTCCCCACACATCCCATTAGACCCTCACTGCTAGTCAAAAGACTATGGCATATAGGAAGGTGCAGCTAAGGTCATCTGGTGAATCAGCTTAGTGCAATGTGAATAGTGGATACCGGTTTAAGGATGTTACAAAAATATTCTTCTAAAACACAACCTAGATCATGACCACAAAATGGGAACCTATGCATCATAATTTATATTGTGGAATAATCATCCTCTAAATTGGCCAAATTCAATTTGTGAACCACTTCACTAGAAAAATTACTAAATAGACATTATTACTACTACAAACACAACAATCCTAGAACAATAATGGTGTACCGAGGGTAGCTTCATGGCATGGTATCATTAAAAATATAAAAACTAATCCCCCTAGTAAACCACTAAAAACTCTACTTGGTCACCACTAACAACTAAAACACACAAAGTGGATGTCTGGGAAATTATGAGCCTCTATATTAGATGTCTCTCAAATTATTCTTATCCATGAGAATTAGAAAAAAAACATGATAAAGAAACAAACATCCTAAAAACGAAATCACTCCATGAGATACCTCTAAATTAAGGATCACATCATCCAAAAAGAAAAAATTCCACACAAAATATTAAAAACTTTCATTCGTATCAGTATAAAACAAAACTCGACATCACAAAAAAATTAAAAACTCAATATAAAATTTGGATTCTAAAATTGTATCAATGAATCTATCTCCCATAGACATTCTTCTAAGTCACCTTGCCTCTACCTAACATGAACCATGGTCATGAAAAATACTATCATCACCTTCTATTAATGATATTATATCTTAAAATATCACTCCATTAACATCACATACACTTAATTATCTAAATCACCCCAATCAATGATATTGGATTCATCATGAATATGTATTCGAAACTAAAACACATGGATGTTTTCATGAATATTATTAATCTATGAAATAATATAAAATTGATAAACCACCACACTAGCTTGATCCAAAGGTCTAAAAGCATGGGAAAAGTTTACTACCTTTAACAAATATCTATATTCCAAAATTAGAAAATACATTTAGAAACAGATGATTACCAACCTAAAACTCTAAATATATCTACCTCTGAATATCATAATAATTTTGATAAACCTAATTATTATTCATCTGCTCATGGTTCACCTATAAATGTTTTGTTAGGATATGTATTAAATCTATTCTAAGAATCACCAACTCTCTAACCACGATCTGGAGAAATAGAGATCATCATGTTTATCTATACAAAACCACATATCATGCCATACCAAATTAGGGGTAATAGGTATTGTTATAGGGAAACTCAACCAAATGAAAATTATTCAGAAATAAATCTGTAATTTTTTGAGAAAATGCATGGAATATATCTTATGGTGTCTGATCATCTAATTTTTTGACCAACCCTATAAAGATGAAAAGTAGAGTTGGGGTAGAATTATGAAGCAAAACCATATTAAAGACTCTTCCAAGATATCATGTTAGTCCAATTTCTCAATGAATCATTATCATCCTCGGAACATTATTGAATCTTACCACATGCTTTATATAGGTCCTTTCTAAAACATCCTCCACCATTTCTTAATTTATCGTCAATAAATGAACTAATTTCATCACCTAATTCATAGTTTACTAGACTGAATCATGTCCACCAAGATCTCAAGGAAAATAAGAAATAAAATCCATTTATATATCCTCCCATATTCATTGATTAAAATATACCTTCTATAGATGACCAGTAGGAACTCTGTGATCAGTTTTCACTCACTGATAGAATAAACATTGAGATATAAACTCCTCCACCAACCACTTCATCCCCTACCACAAAAATTTATCATTAAAATAATTCTAGAAAATAATCATTTGTAATTCAAGAGGTGATCTATAAAACTCACATTCAACTAACAAAATAAAGATATTCCCCTAAAACATAACCATATATTGATAATCCTTGAAGATAATATCCATGTATAAAAGGATCCCCCCAGACCACTACCTTAGTATATCAAAAAAGAGATTCCTCTACTTATCAAGACATAAAATTATCCATTGTCATTTTTTATAAATTTACTACACCAGTAACATCCCCTATATCTATATGAAATTTTATATGTTTTTTATCATGATTAATTCTACTTAAATCACTTGAGAAACATCATCACAAGTCTTTATAACCACCACATTAACCACCACAATCCCTTTCCTCAGAGTGTAGGTGGACTTGAAGTTAGAATCCTAAAAAATATCCATCTATATCCGGTGAATAAAATTAAAATCTCACTGAGAGAAAATATATCATATGATATTGTGGTTTGGGAAGAGAAAATAATGGTATTCATTATTGTAATGTCACCATTGATTCAAATAGAACACTATCATCACACATTCAAGATCGTGGGTAGCATACATTCTCTCATGGTGATGTAACTATTAAGACTTATAAGATTTTACAGTTCAGTATTCGATCATACAAGACCTTAGTAAATGAGGATAAGAAGACCTCAAACATAACTCCATATTCTAAAAATGTAAAGAACCTTAACACTAATCATCCTCTCCTTTAGATAATTAAACACCAATGGATAATGATATATTCATATAAAACCATGGTCTATCCTATTCAATGTTACAAAAGGTTTAATAATATAATGGAAAATAGACACATACCTTCTGTAATATCTTGAAATATTAAGGAAACCACAAATTGTTGAAATATTATTAGGTGCTATAGAAGAGACAATAACCTAGATCCTTGATGGGTCAATAGAAACACCCTACTAAGAAACAAAATTCCAATGAAAAGAAACCATTACCATCTAATACTTTCACATGGGACACTTACCATATATTTTATGTCATCTAAGTACCTTTAGAATAGATCTTGAAATCTCAACAGGATCTCCATATAATCTAAAATACACCATGATATCATTGATTAACATAACCATAAAATGGTTTAAAAATTCATTAAGCACTGAGTTAATCATTTCCATTGGAATATTTTAAGTGTATGTGACTATAAAATTCATAATCATGAATTAAAAGGTTCAATAGTGACTATATAAAGTTATCTTTAAATTAAATTCCTCTTTCACACTCATATGATGATACTATGTCCATACATAAATCATTATAAACCAACTATCTCCCTTAATAGATTGACTAAGTGTATGATACATTCAATTGTGTATAATTTCTTCACCTTCACCCAGTTCAACTAAAAATAATTAATGAATAACAACAAACATCCATCTACCTTATTTTTAAATAGCACAAGAGCTTTCCAAAGAGACACACGTGGATAGATAAAACCCTTTTGAAACATATAATTGATCTTAATTTTTAAATCACACATATTTGAATCTATAATCTTATATAAAAATATAAAATTATAGATATTCATGGTTGTAACGTTATTCCCATATTGATGTCATGTTGAGGGGTTAGTTCTGTAATCACATAAGGAAATATATTTATAAAATCTTCTATGACTCTTGGAAACATATTCACTGAAATTTATACTAAACTCAAAATCAATCCCACTATTCGAGAATAACGAGACATCAAATATTTGTAATACATCTGATGATTCTCCTCTCTAATGAAAACTGAATGATTTCAATATATATCAAAGATAAAAACTATTCTTTAATGGAAATCAATAATTTCTCACATGGAATAAAACCAATCCATACTGAAGATGACAACATATTTTTGTATCTGTAATAAAAAATGTCAAAATGATGGATATTTACCCAACATTATCCCACATCCCAAAAAAATCTCAAACAAATAAAATAGAATTCCAATTGGAGTAGTTAACATCAATGGTGTTATAAGTCTATCCTCTATGAGTTCCAATGCTTGCATAAAGAATGATCCAATAAAGGAGTAAGAATATATTGAATCAAACAAATAATAAATTATGTTATAATAGAGAATCAACAGTATCTTAAATAATATTTTTTTCTTCCAATATCTAATAAATTCATTATATAAAACTGATCACGCTCTGCTTGACTACTTCAGTTCTTCTATTGATGTCCACCAATATATCCACATTTTTCCTTGGGTACCCAATGATGGAGAACATCCTATGTATTACCATTTATTTCTCTATCTTCCGTTCATGATCCAAAAACCCAAGAGTCAATCTACTACTAGTAAATTAAATGAGGCATCAACTACTAGAGTTGTAACTAAAACCATCATCAATCCCATTCTGGATAGATGGATGTATTGGACATTAGAATAGTCTATGGCCTCGACATCTATAAACATAAAAAACAACACTAGGGCTCTCATTGGAAGAATATGAACTTCCATATCTCTATAAATTATAAGAATAATTATATGACAGAATTATAAATATATAAAACCTAGACTATCTAGAAAAATGAGAACCTACATCCACAAATCTACTCCTCAAAAGATTCTAATTACTTCTTTTCCAAGAAGAAATAATTTTCATCAATGGTCTCTTGATAACCCCAAACTTCATTACACTTAAATATATCAACATAATGAAATGGTTATTATGATATTATATCTCCATAAACAAATCCTATTCATCATTTTAAGCCTTACCTTGTAATTTTGGATAAGATGTAGAGTTTAACTAAGGATATTCATGAATTTGACTCCAAGATCCCACCCAATCATGATACCCGATTAGAAAGTTAATAACATTGTATACCATATTTTCTTCTAAAGAAAATATAGGAGCTTAGCTAAAAATAGTTTATGTGACATCTCCCATGTCACCTCTTACAAATTATGATCACTAAGATGAATGATCCAGCAATACCTATACACAACTTCTAACAAGATAACGATCATTGGAATCTAATGCCCATTATGCCCTTTAATGCCCAAACTCAACCATAACCTCCAAAAACCACCTAAAATTTATATAATTAGATACCTACCACTCATACTATATCAAAATTGGATGTTGAATCTCACAAAAACCTTCCTCTAAGAATCATAATCTGCAGGATCATCCTTCTTATGATCAAACATAGTTTCTTGTTACACCACACCAACCTAAACCACGCATAGAAACTAACCACATACAGAATCGATAAATTATAATAAGAACCCTTTTGTCTAATATATTAATTTAATTTAATACCTTCTATTTAAATTATATTCTAGTTTCATAAAAAAGTTAATTCATTTAAACATAATAATAAACAAGTATGATACATATACCATACCGAGGCCTCTACCCCACAAATAGAATAATCACACTTCAGAATGTTCAGTGTGTATAAAGTCCCTAAAATGGATTACAATTTCCATGTTTGAGTCATAGAGAGTCTCCTTTTTTGACATCACATGGTTAAACAAAATTATATTATCATGTTTCTAAAAGAATAAAATCTTTACTAGTTTTTAACTCCAAACTATATTCCATCACTTAACTAAGGATTAGATACCACTTCATCATGACCTTTCATTACCAGAATTCCTCATGGGCGCATAGTGAAGAAAAGAGTGGCCCTTGAATCCCATCTCAAATAGGACACGATTGTATAATTAGAAACAAGTCTATAAAACACACAAAATAAGAGCTAAGAACCTCATAATTCCAGAAACAAAAGAAAAAACACCCATCAAATCTATCTTAATAAATAAATAATCCTATAATTACAACGTAATTCATGAAATTTTATACATAAACATGGTCTCAAAGATAAATATAGAAAATTAAACTCATAGGGTAGTGATACTGAATCCAGTAAACCATTACACCATGAGAAAGTAAAGTCTACCCAATCACCAACTTCATCCTGAAAATTTATAAAAAAATAAAAATAACTAAGATTGAAAAAACTATTATACTAAATAAGAACCTCCCTACAGACAGGTATTCTCATGTAGAATAAGAATATTAGTCCTGGTGGATAAATAGTTAAACTAACTCCTTACCTATCTGAATTCAATTGTAGCTCATCCTTACTAATTCACACTAACTAAATACATATATTAATATACTAATATATTAATTGTGAATATATATCAATGAAATATACCATACCCACTACCCAAATGATCTACTCACCCAATCATCCAAAAAAAATAATTTGTGGAGATCATGTCCATTCTTTACCCATGTACCATAACCACACACCACCTCACAACCATACATACAATCCACTTAACTAGTTGACAGTATTACTTCCATATAACACATCAATATCACATAACCACATTACATACACATAAAAAATCACTACCACATCACCAAAACACTACCACACCGCCTCATGGTTATTGTATTCCATCCCCACATAACTACACTATACCTAAAGAGAGACCATGATACATAGAATAGTCGGCCATCTATATCACTAATATCCAAAATGCTTGGTATAATCCTAGAACCCAAAAACCTTATACGGTTGTCGATCACATTATCCAACTCGGGTGATGGTGCATGAAAAATAAAAAACTAAAATGTGTATATATATATATATAGGGAGAGATAGATAAATAGTAACATAAAAAACCAAATCTAGGTTCCATTTCCTATCACAACACATCTATAACTGCAACCTATCACTACACATCACCACATCAGTACCAAACAACAACAATATTTTCCCATTTATTAATTAATTCCACATTTCATCACTACATAACCACACTGCACCTTAAAAATAGATAATGATAGGGGGAGTAGTCATCTATCTATATCATCATCTTATTAGGTATTGTGGGTACACTAGGAACACAAATCCTCATATGGGTGTCAACTATGTTACCTATCTCTGCTAGTAGTGAGTAGAAAAACACAAAACTATTATGTATATATAGGGGATAACCCAAAAACAAAACCTAGGGTACACTTCCTATCAAAACACATCAACAACCATATCCTATCACTACACCATCAATTCCACACAGCATCAAAAATTTCCACCTCTAAACACATAAAACACCCACAACCTATAAAAAACAACAACATTGCCACATGAATATTTTCTAATTTAAATTTATTTAACAATTCTTAATTAACTCTTTATTATCTATATTCATTAATTTTCTACATTTAATTATAGAAACTATACTTTCAGTTTCAATATTTACCAACCCCATTATATTCATTAATAAAATTATATTATATCCATCTTAAATGATTAAAATTTACAACATTTTATTCCCACAAAAAAATATTCAACACTTGATTTATTCATCATAATATATTCTATAATTTCCAAAAAAAACTCATAATGATTCCATAATGGTTGGAAACTATACCACATCATCCACTTCAATCCACCATAATAAAAAAACATATCCACACATATTCCACAACCCATAACTAGAAAAAACATATTAAATTCTTCTAATATAGAAACAATCATGAGGAAACCTACCCTATTAACAAATAAAAATAATAATCAAATATTTTCACATTAGTGAAATAATTATTCTCTATAATCATTCTTCATTTACAAATCATCAAATCATGCTCATTATTTCAATATAATTCAAAAAATTCTATATTTCTAGTTATTTACTTCATTACAATATCTATAAATTCCTTGACCAAGTTATATCATGTTTATTATTATCTAAAATAAAATATTAGGATCTTAGAAGAATGGTAACCTACCAATAAATCAAAAATCAAAAAATTAATAACATATTAAACAATTAAAATATATTTGATTCATTTTATAATTTTATTTCATTCAATCTATCTTATTATAATCATTCGCATAATATAAACACTTCATGAAAATAAAACAAAAGATTTATTAGTCAACATTAACACAGAAATAATTTAGAGTGAATATTAATGACCTACCTTAAATGAAGTACAAACAACATTGCATGGAGAGAGGATAAAAAATGATAATCAAATGGAAACAAACTTTTTGTGATCTCCTACTCTACAAAACTATTTTTTAATTTTCTAAAAGAAACTTTAGGGTTGAGTGGTAATAACGCACATGAATATTCAAATACAAACATAAAAAAAATCAAATACTAATTCTCTAGAAGACATAAAACCACCAAGAATAGATTCAAAAACACTAGATTAAAGGCCATCAAGGACATCCAAGATCACAGAAACAAAGATAAATAGAAAATTATGGTTCATGAGAATGAAAATAAATAAAAAGGTATAAATAAAACTCAATTAGAACCAACCATGGAATGGTGAGTGACTATCCATAGTGTGTTTTAGCTCAATCAATGTTGATCTAAAACACATGTCCTTTAAAATGAATTGTGCCATTAAATATTATTGGATGTTTCACTCCCTCAAACACTCTATGTATATGGACATGATGAATCCACATAAACCATGATGTGATACTTTTTTCTCCACCTTCAAACCATAGACCACTATGATGAGGAACCTATAAAACCATGAAACTGTTATCCCATGTCCACATACCTCCATCAAAATACCACGAAATGGTGTTAAGAAAATTATTTTTTCACACCATGATGACTTAAATGTGATTTTACACCCCCCACAAAAATTTCATATAGAAATTTTTTTAAAACATAACCCAATCCATTAACCGAAATATGGCCATATTTATATCATAGTTCTAGATTGTGGCACAATCTTCTTCCAAATTGGACAAATTCAACTCATGAACCTTCTATTGAAAAAATGGTAAAACCATTATGACTAAAACTACCATCATGACCAACCCAGACTAAACATGGTGTATTAAGGACACAACCATAATGTGGTTTCCTTAAAAATCTAAAAACCCATTTCTATTACCATACCATTTCCAAAATATCTTTCACCACCTTCTATACATAAAATATATAAAGTAGATATCATGTAAAATTAATTACTCTATAAAATATAAAATCATTAATATCTTATAAATAATAGAATAACACGTAAAAAACTAGGGTAGAAAACCTCAGTGATATTAATGGATGGTGAAAAACTACTAATAAATATTACAATTATGAGACAAATTGTTAGTTTCAAGAAATATCATATTCAATGTTTACCAAAGTTATTTCACTTTTTATGCATTCATCACTACATATTTGATAGATTTATCCATTAAGTTAAGAATAAACATGAGGAATTATCATATTTTCCTATATATCATAGATAACTACATTCATTGTTCTTGAAAATGAATCAACCAAATGAAAATTTTTATTCATCCCCTTAAGGGAAACAATAATAATTTTCATCCTCATTTGAAAATTTTTTGAATCAAAGAATTCATCAATAATGAGAGTAGATAAAGTAGTTATATGAATCAGAATATTTCAATCCATTCTAATAAATGAATGTTATATAGACATTAATCATTTGAAATATTGATATTCTATTTTATTTTAAGTAAATTCACTGAAAACATGTACTAATAAGGGAGTTAATACATGAATTATATTAAAAATAGCTGGAGAAAGAGATAAAATTGTTAAGAGTTGTCTCATATGTTGGTGGGGATCGAAATAATTTAAGTAAAAATGATTTGTTAGATATTTTGTTAGCGTTATACTCTAGGTAGAAGGTGGATGATTAGGAAGGATCGGTGGTTTCTACAATAAGAGGAAAATATAGAAGTGGTGGTGTGTGATAATATCTTTTATAAACCCATAAAAAGTTATTATATAGTATATAAATGTTTAAATTTGTTACATGGACATAATTTATTAAACTACCACATCAAGTACCACATAAAAACCATCATATTTTGGAACCCCATACACAAAAATCCATTGAAGCCAAATTTAATAAAGAACCTACAGTGTTGTTCCCAAAATGTTTACCCAACGTATGTTATTCCATTTATGTGAATATCATTTTATAACCTCATATAGTTCAAAAAACATATCAAGTTTCCACATTTTGAAAAATAATGATAATATTATAACAGATTAGGAATCATAATTTAGTTCAGGAAAAACTAACATTTTCTTATCAAATACCATGACATATTAGTATGAATAGACAGTTACGAAATTATAATCTAGATATAATGAAATTTTAATTCTCTTTAATTTTTTTCTTGATTAATCTCTTCCTCCACCAATAAAATATCCACACATAAATTTAGTTATTAATAATTATCCTTCTTAAATAATTATCACAAATAATCTTCTATATTATTAAACCTACCATTTTTTAATGTACCTAAAAATATTGTCTCAATCATTATTCTTTACAATATTATTATTTAATTAAAACCAACCTTATAATTTGATGTATTTTAAGACATTATGGTCTATATAAACATTAAAATGCCTCCACAACTAGTATTGATTAGTGTATTATATTAATAAAACGAAAACCATTGATTTCATTTAATAAACTTACTAATCCAAATTTTTAAGTGATAATTATTTGATGAAATAAGTTACTGATTTAAAACATTGCCATTATTTTTTATCAAAAATCATCACACATCACTTTTAAAAACCTTGAAAAAAAATATACATTGTACAAGTGTAATAGTCATGTGTTTTTTAACCTTTCAAATGAAGCTTGAGTCTCTTAAAATTACTCTTATTTATCAAGAGGATATAAATTGTTTAACAATATTCATTGAAATTAACCCCCCCCCCTCCCCCACCCTCACCCCTCATCTTATTTAACATTCCTTGATTTATTGTGGTTTTTAGACCTCTAACTACCAAAATGACTACCATTCAAACAAATGTTTTAGGAAATAATATAATAATATCCACCAACTTTTTTATGTTTGATGATTATGATGGGTTTCAATAAAATTTGAACTAATTTGAAGTGTTGATTTATTATTGACGTGTGTTTGGAATCTCTTATTAGCTTCACTAATGGCCCTATATTCACATTAGAATGGAATTTTTTTAAAGAATATTTAAAATAATAATAATTTGGTGTATATGTTTTTTATGGCACTAAGACTGTCATGTTTCAAATGATTTGGTACTTAAACGTTCAGGCTAATAATGCATATTATTTGGTGCTCTCAACTATTGATAGGAGAGAATCAATTGAATTTTCCATCGAAAAAACCCTTCATATAAATGTGTATGCACCCCCTCCCATTCATTTCACCACAAAACTATTCATTCTCTTTACTGCATAATTTTTTTTCAAGAATCCCATGGAGTCTTTAAAATATTGCAGTCTTCAATATTTAGTAGTATTTAATTTTATATTTATGTTTATTTATTATTATTATAAAATATTATTTAGTTTCTCATCAATTTGTTTAATATAAATGTATATATTAAATTTAATAATATAATATTTTTCACCTCAAAAACTTATTCTTAACTTAAATATTTTTTTATTTTTTTATTTGGTAGTTATTTATATAATTTTTTATTGGGATGTTATCAGGTTGAATTTTTTTTATGTGGAAGGTTATTAATTTTCAGTTCTAATTTATTTCAATTTTATTTATTTATTTAGTTTTTTATTTTTTAGTTTAATATAATTTTTATATTTAGTTTGTTGTTTAATTAAAAAGTTTTTTTTTTATAACAAAAAATTTTTGTGAATAAATAAATATTATTTAATGAATTACAGTTAGTAATTAAATACTAATTAGTGTTAGTTAATTTTTAAAAATTTATTAAATCACTATATATTTCATTATTTCTATTTAGAATTAATATTTATTAATTAATTTCTATTTACCTAAAAATAGTAATACTATTTTTTAATTAATTAATTGTATGTAATTAATAATTAGGCATAGTCATTAATTTAATAATTATTAAGAATTAACTACTACTTAATATCACTTAACTACATGTTTGTATGAATATTTATTTCTTTATTAGTAATTATTTACTAAATATGGATAATAATTTGTAATTACTATATATTTAGACTTTGTAATTTAAAAAGTATTTTGGGTTAATTAACAAATATTTAATATCACTTAGTTATTGATAATTATTAGTGTTAATATTTTTTATTAAATACTAAATAATGAATGAGTATGAATAATAATCTATAATTAATTAATAATCATCCTTGGTAATTTAATAATTATTTTGGATTAACTAACATATAATATTACTTAGTGGTTGTTAATTACAAGTTAGAATAAATGTTTATTATTTAATATTAAAAAAATAATAATGCTTATGATTAATAATTTATAATAAATTAATAAGTATTGTTAAATAGTTATTAATAACTGTAAAGGATTAATAAATATTTAATATCACTTAGTAGTTAATAATTATTAGTTATGTTTAAATTTTTATTAACAAATTAATATTTAATTGATAAATATGAATAATAATTTGTAATTAATTAATAATTAGTGTTACTAGGTAACTTAAAAAATATTTCAAATTATTTACCATTTAATAAGGTAGTATTTTTCTAATTAAAAACTTAATAATAAAAAATCTGAATAATAAAAATGGGTCCAAAATTTATTTAATAATTATTAATATTTATTTATTAGAAGATAATTATTAAATGATTTAATAAAGAATAAATAATTAATATTTAGTAATAATTTGTTATTCATAAATATTATTAACTAATAAATAATAATAATTAGTCATCAATGATCATAATTAATTATTATTAAGGTAATTAATAAATATTATAACTATTGTAATTAATAATAATTAGGATTTATTAGAAATTTTTTAATTTTTTAATTCGATTTTTAATTAATATCATGTTATTTAAAAATAATTATAACGTATTCTTTGTATTTAATAATTAATTTCTAACTAATATCACAAATTAATATCACTTGGTGCTCAGCAAAGAGGCTTACCTACATAACACTTGTAAATATTTGGAATATAAAAATGATTATTTCATACCTTAAATCATTAGATAAAACACCAAGTTAAGTCTAAAAATAGGAAATGGATTCTAATATTTATGTAAAGTAAAGATGATATGGTTTCCCATGTAATGAAATCCCTGTATAGATACCTCAAGTGAATATATGTTGTGGAATAGATGTACCTAAGGGTAGTAACCCTTAAATTGGAATATTTGGTTTTTAATCAATAATTACACAGTGCATGAAAAAAATCTGAACATCACACCTAGTTTGACACACTTGAGGGATATGCTTTGGATATTTCATATTTTATGTAGGAGGCATAAAATATTAGAAAACCCCAAGTGTAAGTCTAAAAATTAAGAAAAAATCCCGAAATTTTAGTAAACAAAAAAATATCGTTTACCATTCAATGAAATACTTATATCGATACTACAGGAGAATTCAGGCTCTATCTATAATTCAACAAGGGTTAGTAACCCTAAAAAGATCATATTGAGTATTAACTCATCCATCACTCTGTGCATGATAAAGTGTCTTAACTATGCACTTAGCTTGACATTGTCTTGGAATATGCATGGGATAATTTATATAGTCATTATAAACTTCAATAAATTATGAAAATTATGTCCATGAAATATTAATTCTCTAGGGATGAATGTAAAAAAACATTTAAATTTCTTTATAATTAGGCCTATAATTAAAATGAAAATTTTAAATATTTTAAAATTATAATTTTTTTGTTTGATCGGGTATAATTAATCACCATGTCTAATTATTTATAAAAACATATGAATGCATATATTTATTACAATGGTCTTTTAAATGAAACTGATCATAGATGTACTTCTAGTAGATAACCAAAAAGCATTGTTTTTCATGGATATTGTAAAACTTTGGAATTTATCCAGAGAAAAATTCAATGAAGGTTAAAACTGAGGGATAATCATGTTATACGACCCATTGTAAGATTGAAAAAATGATATAGATTCTTAATTACAAGAGGGGTGAATAGAAAGTTTAAAAACATTTATTTTTAACATTAAGAAAAACTATGCTTAACAATTTTAAATAAGGTAAATTCACAAAGCCTCTTTCAGTTCAACAAAACAAACTATCTATGTTCTAGAAATATGATTCTGAAAACAAAACATAAGAGAAGTTTACAAGGAAAAGATTCTACCTTAAAGTATATAGAATATTACCTATCAGAGTATACAAAAGAACATGAAATTATAAGAAAAATATACTTCCTTTCATTATCAAATTTTATCAGAAACAAACTTGAAACAAAACAAGTAACTAGTACGAAATATTTTTATCCAAAGAGTAGTGTATCAAACAACCATGGATAAAGGTCCCTTGATTTTTACCTTCAAAAAAGTATGTCTTAACCACACTTGGGTAAGCCCACGATATGAATATCAAAATCTGTTTTTCTATCCCTGCAATCCCTTGAACTTTAAGGTATTAGAAACCTTTGTCTTCCAATACCTATAAGTGCTTGATCATTAATGTAGTCGGTACCTTGGTCTTCCTATCCCTAGAAGCCCTCTATTTTACTCAACAATAATCAGAGTCACATGAAATAATCTGAACAAGATGTTTAGAACCATTAAATGTATGAGAGTATCTATCTCTCTCAATAAATAAATTTAGCAGCATCCAATCTCTTGAATGATGGAACAGTTATTGAGATCGTTAAAATTAGCTCCTATTTATCAGCACTTCTCCAATTGTTGGCTCCCTCCTCCAACAATTATATTTTTCTTTGATTCTCATAGGGACCTGTACACATTTCACTCAAATAACTATATGTTTGAAACATATTTTACACCATCATTTCATAATATGTGTAAGGAAAATTAAGTTGTTTAACAAAATTTTTTATCGGAGTCTAGGAAATAATAAAGTTTTGTGTCTAACCAAATAAACATTTAGAGTCTATAAGACATGGATATTCAGATTCTACCTTAAAAATAATTCAGAATCTGAATTTTATAGATTCCACAGTCTGAATTACAATGAATTAGGAATATTAATTCTAAATAATTGGGATTTTAAATTCTGAAGAATTTTTATTTTCAATTATGAGGAATTTGGAGTCAGAATTCTGAGGAATTAAGATTCTAAATTCTGAGGAATTTGGAGTCTGGGTTTTAGAGAATTCAGAGATAGAATTTCAAATATTTCAGAGTCCGAGTTTGAAGGAATGTGGAGTCTAAATTCTAAGGAATTCGGAGTCTTATTTTTGAGGAATTCTGATTTTGAATTCCAAAGAATTCATAGCCTGAATTCTAAGGAATTCGGAGTCTGAATTTCAAAGAATTTGGAGTCCGAATTTCAGAGAATTCGTAACCTGAAACAGAGAATTTAGAACCAAAAAACATACAATTCGAAACCTAAAAACCAAATACCCTATATTCAAGGATTTATAGGATTCCAAGGTTTTATATATGAAACCAAATTTTTTTGTAGAAATAAAATGTGTAAGATTTAGGGAAACTATAAAATGAACTATGAAAACATGGGTGAGGATAAATATTTCCTTAGAGAAGAGAAATTTTTATCATTAAAATAATATTTAGGGGAAAAACATTTCCTTAAGGTAATGTGTTTGTGATTTTCAAAACATAGAATAATGGAAAATTCATAAGGAATCCTTATTTATTCAACAATCTCCCCCTTTTTGCAAAGCACAAACATCCTTTCGAAAAAGAATATAAGGATGTAAAATTTTGCTTTATGAACATAAAATAAAACTTTATCTCCCTTTAATTATAGATCATGGTGAATATGACTAACTTCCCCTTAGGTTTTGAAATCCCTAAGGATCATATTCTTGAATTCCTTAAAGGTATTTTGCTTTATCTTGAATATGGAAATCTTCTTAGATAAAACTCCCCCTAGGATAGACTCCCCCTTACATAGGGAATTTGTTTATTTAATTAGTATTGTTTTTTATCATTACTTTCTCCCCATTTGTGATTTTCAAAAAGAATAAATGTAATGGAAAAAATGATACCTGTAATATTAGTACAATAAAAAAATTCATAAAGGACAATAAAAATTGTCATTATGATTGAAAGAATTTATAAAAGGAAGAAAATACAACATAATATCAGATTGTGAGAAAAATCACCCTTCATTATCCTTTGACATTAACTTCTTCACGATGGTTTTCATCTTCTTAATCTATGTATGATCTTCTTCAAAGAGCATGAGAAACTGTTTCTAGTCCTCATTTTTCTTCTCTAGAACATTGATTTTTTCTTCGTGAGACATATGAATTTCATCCTTAGTCTTCAAAATCTCTTCTTTCTTGATGAACTTTTCTTAAAAATCTATTCTAAGATCCCTTTCTCTCTTTAAATTAATAGAAACTGAATTATGTTTCCCATTCAGATCCCTGACTTCCTTCTTCTGAACTATCTGTTCAAGATTGATCTTCTCATCAAAACTTTTAGTAAGGTCTTTGATATTGAAAACATTGGTATCAAAAGCATCCTTTAAATTTTCTTGAAAGCCATCAAAAATTCTCAGCTCATCAATTGTCTTCCTTGACCACTTTTAATTTCTTTTCATGAATTATTGTGATCTTAATACCCAATGAAGAATTATTTTAAATGAGCATCGAGCCTATCAAACATAGCTATAATCATGGAAATATAACCCAATTTTTGAATAAATGAATGTTGAATAATCTGGAACCCCGATTCTATACTCAAAAACAATGGAATGGTATCAACCTACTTCTTTAGTGATTGAACCAAAAATTCATGTCCCAGAGAGGATAATAATGAATCAAATTCTCTGGTTGGTGAGGATTCTTTCCCTATCTCTTCATCTTTTCTCATTGACGAACCACAAATATCTTTCTTTGCCACCATGACTTTCCTTGGTGTATAAACCAACACCTTTTTCCCTTATCAGTTATTGGAATGATCTCTACTGGTTTTGGTGATTCATGATCACTATCTGAGAGTTGAAATATTTTTTCTTCCTCAACATTTTCTTTCTCAGCATCTGCTATAAGGTCATCTTGTTGAACCATTTAATGATTTCTACTCTCTTCTTCAGTTGGTTTATTTACTTCTTTATGACCATCTTCTTCCTTTCTTTGGGTAGCAAGTTTATAATATTAAGCTTGAGAAGTTCGGATTGACAATTTCATGGATTTGGGTGAATCTTTGTGTAATTTATCTTTATTATTTAGTATGAATACTTTGAAACAAAATACGTTGAAGTAGGAAACTCTAGGATTTCTACCATTCCAAAACTTATAAGGGTTTTTATTAAAAATAGGTCTAATCAAAACATGATTTATATTATAACCATCAGTACTTTCAACTTCATCCCAAAAGTGTTTAGCTATAGAATTTTTACTCAAAATAGTTCTAATTATCTTCTGAATAATTTAATTTCTTCATTCAAAAACACCATTTTGTTAAGGGGTACTTAAAGCTGAGATGTTTTGAGTAATTCCTTTTCTCCTACTAAATATTCAAAATATGAATTTTGAAATTCTCATAGATGATCACTATGAATAGTTATCAATGAAATATTTTTCTCATTTTTAAATTGGTCTCTAAAAATTTTAAAATATGAAAAATATTTAGATTTATTTTCTAGAAAATATACCCACGTAAATCTAGTGTAATGATCAACTAGGACAAATACATAATATTTTCCTCAAATACATCCAAAGTTTGTTGGAACAATAATATCCATATATACTATCTATAATGCATCAGTAATTGAGACTTAACCAATTTATTTAAAACTTGATTTATGTTTCTTTCCATATTGGCATGGATAAATTTTTTTTGATGAATCAAATCTATGCTCTGGTAGATCCTTAACTATTCATCTATTTGATATTTTACATAAGATCCTAAGATTAAAGTGGCCTAAAATTTTGTTCTATAATCAAGATTAATCTTTCATTGCACTAAGACAGGGTTTATCTTGGGTCTTATGGTCTTCCAAGTTTAGTGTGTATACATTCTCTTGCCTGTGGCCAAAAAGAATAAACTCTTCCTAGGAATTTTTTACTAAGAATTTGTCATTCATAAAATTCACAAGGTAACCTTCATCACATAATTGAATTATGCTAATGAGGTTGTTCTTAAGAATGTTAAAAAATAAAATATTTGAAATTAATTTTTTTCCAAGAATAACAATGTTACCTATACCAATAATATCTCCTTGAGCATTATCTCAGAAATTTTGTTTTCATCCTTACATCCTGATAATATTTTTAAAGAATTTTTTTTACCAGTCATATACTGGGAACATACACTATCCATGTACCATGTATTTTTATTCCTACATTCTTTATTTTCCTAGAAATAAAATAGTAATACTTTCATAACCAAAATTTTCTTGGATCCTGAAATTCTATAAATCAATATTTTAGGTATCCACATTTTCATAGAAAAATAAGCTTTATGGAAACCTAAAGATTGGGTTTTTTTAAAGAACAATTTTTCTCCCGATGTCCACCATACTAACGTTTTGTGTAGAATAGATCATAGTGAGGAAAAAAGTAGTTATTATTTTAAACTAGTTTAGAATTGTTATAACCAAATCCAAAACGATTCTTTATAGGTTGAATTTGGGAATACATCTTGTCAATGTTTTCCTTACTAGAGGTAAAGTTTGAAAACACTTCCTCAAGGAAAATATTTTTGACCTTAGTTTTATAACCAAGTTTTTATCCTAAAAACATTAGTTTTAGAACTAGAGTTAGTCTCAAAATTTGTTTTCTTAGAAATCATATTTTTAAGATCCTTATAATGTTGAATCTTTTCAAAATTAAATTTCTCAAGGTTTTTGGAAATCCTTTCAAAATCAAAATTAATCTTATAAAGCTCTTTAGAAATATATGATACTTCTTTATTTAGAAAATATATTCTAGAATTTTCCTTATCCAGTATTTTCTTGAATTTAGAATTATCATTCTCAATAAGATTAGTAAATTTAGACAATTCTTCATAAGAAGGTTAATTATTATCTTCTGATGAAGATGAATCATCATCTGAAGATTCATAATATTTATCATTAGTACAATTTTAATTTAAAGATACATTAGTGATAGATTTTGAATTGTATACCTTGGCTATTAGACAATTATTTTCATTGGGAAGTTCGGCTAGTAGACTAAGATTCTTCGACATAGAAGATTAATTATTCAATGATTCATCTGAAGATTCACCACCACTGGCACTCCGGGTGTCTATATATTTCAAAAATTTCTTAGACATTGCCTTTTAATTCTTCTTTATATTCCTCTCAGAATTATTTTCTTTTCTATACTTTTTTAAGCATAAGAAAATATGGTCTGATATGCCCTACTCTTTTGTGATCATAATAACTGACTTCTGAGTCTTTCTTGAATTTTATTCCTTTATTCTAATATCTATAATAAAATTATTTCTTTCTAACTATATTTTTCATCCTTAGAGAAATATTTGATAACTCATTCTTATACATCTCACATTCTCTAGACTCTAATAAAATAGTGATTTTCTTTGACTTAGATCTGTTAACCCATTTAGGAGTCTTGAATTTAGTCATAGTAAACGCTACACTTCCATTACCATTCTTCTTCTTATTCATATCAGCACCCCTTTTCATTCTTGTCTCATGTTGAAGAAGAGTTCCAAAAATCTCATCAAGAGTAATTTGAGACACCTTTATATTCTCATTGATAGCTATTCATTTGGATTCCCACTCATTTGGAATAATGTCAATAATCTTGTCCATAAGATCTTCATCTTCAAGAAATTTCTCTCCCATAGATTGTAAACTATTGACAGTAGTTATAAATATTTGAACCCTTTGCAAACTGGTTCTCTATATGGAAATAGAAATCCATGATATTATGCTCTCATCATAGATATTCTAGTTTCTATAACTGTGGATGTACCAAAACTGGTAACTTCAAGTTTCATACAATTGGAGTTGGCTACTTCAAAAGAAGAAATTAGACTATATAAATTTATAGCCATAAAACACTACAAATTATTGTGTACCTTGTAATTTAGTTTATATTCTATCTTTTCTTGGTTGGTGAAGGTTTTTACTTCCTTGTTAGGAATCTTATAACCTCTAGTAATCATGCCAATATTTTCTACTCCAGTATTAATAACAAAAGTCTTCACATGATCTCTCCAATACTCACAATCATTACCATCAAATATAGGTGGTCTAGTAGTATTAGATTTTCAATCTAACCAACATTCATTCCTACCATTCAAAAATAAATATTTCCTAAAAAACTTTTTAAAATTAAAAGATTATATACGAAGATAAAAATCCCTAAGAAAGGATAAAATTAGAACAATGAAAACTTGATCAAGAAAACATATATGTGAATATAAGTAACTCAGATACCTCCTTTGATACAAATTATAGGATCAAAAAAATGATGTACATGGCCAATTATAATAGGGGGTGAATTATAAGTTTAAAAAAATTGTTTTTAACCTTAAGAAAAAAACATTTTTTAACAAAGTTATGCACGGTAAATTCACAAAGCCTCTTTCGGTTTAACTAAAAAACCTGTTATGTTCCGAAAATATGATTCCAAAAATGAAACCTAAGGGATGTCTACAATGAAAATATTCTAACATAAATTGTATAGAATATTACTTATCATAGTATACAAAAGTACAAGAAATTATAAAAAATAATACTTTATTTCTTTATCAAAATATAGTGGAAATAAACTTGAAACAAAAAAAATTGCCAACTATGTAATCATTTAACCCAAATAGAAGGTTTTCCAACAACTATGGATAAAGGAACCATGATTAATACTTTAAAGAAATTATGTATTACCCACACCAGGGTAAGCCCTCAATATGAATATCAGAATCTATCTTGTTATCCCTATAATCCCTCAATCTTTAAGGTAGTCAACACCTTTTTCATTCTATCCCCAGAATTCATCGATCTTTAAGGTAGTCAGAACCTTTTTCTTCCAATCCCTGTATGCCCTCGATTGTACTCAGAAACAATCAGAGTCACATGAAGCAATCTGAAAAAGTTGTTCAGAACCACACAAATCATGAGAGTGTCTCTCTCTAGAAATCACTTCAGCGGCATGCAATCTCTAGGTTGATGGAATGGTTATTAATCTCATTCAATTAAGTTAATATTTATAGGCAGTTATCCAATGGTTGGCTCCCTCTTCCAATGATCATATTTTTTCATGAATCTCAGAGGGACCTGTACATGTGTCACTCAAAAAATGGTTAATTAGAAACAGATTGTATGACATCATTTCATAATAAGTGTAAGGAAAATGATTTTTTTAAATCAAATTTACTTTTCAGATTCTAGGAAAAAATAAAGTTTATATTCTATCCAATTAAACATTCTGATTCTATAATACATGGATATTCTGATTTTTTTTCAAATAATTAAAAATCTAAATTCTATAGATTTCAGAGTCTGAATTACAATGAATTTGGAATATGAATTATTTGGAATTTGGTGTCTGAATTATAAGGAATTGGAATTCTGGATTTTGAAAAATTGGTAGTATGAATTCGGAGGTATTCAAAGTCGGAATTATAAGAAATTCAGAGTCTAAATTTTAGAGAATTTGGAGTCTGAATTTCAGATAATTCTGAGTCTGAATTCTAAGTAATTTAGAGTATTAATTTCATGGAATTCGGAGTCTGAATTTCGAGGAATTCAGAGTCTAAATTTCAGAGAATTTAGATTACGAATTTCAGGGAATTCAAGTTTAAATTTCAAAGAATTCGGAACCTGAATTCAGTGAATTTGGAACCTGAATTCAGAGAATTCAAAACCTAAAAATATAGAATATGGAACCTGAAAACAGATAATTCAGAACATGAAAAAATAATACGCCATATTCAAGTATTTATAGGATTCTGTGGTTTTAGATATGAAACCAAATTCTTCCTTAATAATCAAATTTTTTGTATTTAGAGAGACTATAAATTGAACAATGAAATCATAGGTGAGGAAAAAAAATTCCTTCAAGAATGGAAATTTTCTTTATGAAAATTATCCTTAGGGAAAACCAATTTGCCTTAAGATAAACTGTTTGTGATTTTCAAAACATATAAGAATGGAAAAGTCATAAAGAAACCTTATTGACACAACAACCATCATATAAATATAAAAATAATTTAAAAATAGGTTTTTCATATAGTCTATCAAATTACTGACGTTGTGGAATAGGTACACATATTGTTATTGGTTAAGAATCAATCTAAAAATCAAATAATAGAGTATAATGTCCCCATAACAACAATGGAATAAGTTATATCATCATTGGATATTTTTACATCATAGATTCATAATACAACGTCATATCAATAAGATGAAGTATCTCTAGAAGTTCCATCAGTAATATTATTTGGTTAGACGTAGCCTCAGGATTCAATGTTATATCATCATGCAGTGGAATGTCATATAGAATATAACACCCAAACCCTAGTTTCACATAGCTAGTGCATTATTTCATTACATTGGAATGATTATAAGAAAGTTGTTTCCTAAAGGAATGAATAGTTTAGTAGTTTTGGAGAACCAAATACATACATAAGTTCAACATTACAACTTGAAAGGTAAACCAATTTAGAAACTCCTTCGACAATATCCATAACTACTAGGTTATTTTTTCATGTCATTCCTAATACACCTCTTCATTTCCTGGGAAAATGAAACATAAGAAAGGGGTGTGATCAAATTCTCAGTAAGGATAAGCAATACAGTGGAAGATATCATAAATATAAACATTAGGAATGGTGAATAACTAAAAACCCATTCCATTAAAAATGATCTTGAACACGTTATGGCAGGAATAAGAGATCAATGTATAATTTCATAATAAAACATAATCATGGATATTATACTAGTCTAATAACCACATGAACTATAAATTACTAGTTTTATAATGAGGGAATTCATAATTAAGTACATCATAACCATACCATCAATGCATCGTGCCAAGACCATAGATATCCATTTTCTCAAGGCCTCGTGCTAAGGCCATAGTTTGTCTCGTGAGACCTACTGATGAATTGAGGGGATATAACGAGGACCAACCATAATATAATAATTCTAATGCATTCCTCTTAAGAATGGGGATAAACATAAACAATATATAAATTCATATTGAAACTAACATATTAAATGTAAATTACTTTCCCCGATAATTAAACATAAACTCTAACTATTCAAAATAATATAGTGAATGGTTTCAAGATACAACATATATATTCAAAATAATTAGAAACCCTTAAAAATATTTTTTAATGATATGATAGGAGATCAAAAAATAATGAATACAAAACTAATTTAAGGATTTTTACATAAATAATGATACTTTTAAATGACACCATTGAAACATTCTTGAAGAAAAAATCCTTGAACATTCCAATGGGTCTTATACCACCTTGAAACATTCAAATCATAATAACTTAAAATATCATGAGAATAAACATAATTTTGATATGATATACCAAGGGGTATTACATACACCACATGAAGGGAATAAGTAGTGAACTAGGCATATATATCATAAAAGTTAATGTGAGGTGAGAAAAATTTATTTCACTTTGGAAAGATGAGTTCTTTTGGAAAATCATTTGTATTTGTCATAAATATGGTTTTAATATTTTATATCCTAGAAAAGAATAGGGATGTACATTGAGTTTACATTTTTGTCATAAATGATGTCCTATTTAAGTGAAATCATGTAAAATGTATTTTTAAATAAACTTTTGAATTAAAACATTTTAGTGAGGTTTAAGGTATTCATTAAAGAGATTTTAAAGTACAAAGGAATGTTTTATTTGAAAAAACCATAAATGAACCAAAATATATTTTTAATTTTAAAATATTTTATTTTAGAAATATTAATATTTCTTAAAATAGCTTATTGATTGAACCTCAAAATTGGTACGAAATCGAGATGTCCCTTGAATCAAGTTTGTATTTCAGGAATAATTTTCGAACAAACCTTTTAAAACATATAAATCCCCATAAAAGAAAGAATTATTATGGTTCTTAAATGTAAGTATTAAATTAATACCTAATTTATGATGATTACATAATAATAAATAAGAATTTCATTGAAGTGAGTAGAGAATAAAAGAAACCCGAATGAAAATGGAGGTTCGGGTAGAAAATATTCACAACATTGTAATCAATTGAATCGTATGCCACAAAAATAATAATAATTAAATAACATATTACATATTTTTAAAATAAATAGACTCATGATATGAAACATCAATGGTATGTATACATACACCATACATAAGTAATATCAGTGAGTAGGGAATATCTCACAAAAATGGAAGTGAGATGAAGAAACCCTTACCTTTAAGTCTGAAGGTGTTCCCCACTAGATTTTAATTACTTGAATAATAAATGTTAGGTACATTAATTAATAATTACATAACCTTGTCTTCATTAAATTGATTTATTATAACCTTATTAAGTTTACTCATGGCATTTTTGATGGGTTAAAAGGTTTAATTTCATTGTTTGGGTCCTTTTGCTTCATGATCAGTATACATATATACATGAATGGAGAATCATGTAAAATGATGATGGTTGTCCAGAATTGAAGTTATATTTTATTAGTGAACTTCCATAAGGTTACATGGTTGTAAATTTCATTGGATTACTTGTATTGAAGATAAATCATTATATAAATTAGTTAATGATAACTGTTTGGGTTAATTGGTGATTTTTGAATACAACGAACTCATTTTTCATTATAAATAAAATCCATGTGTAAAAAATGATTCCATAAACATAGATAATACATAATGAAAATATTATAGCCTAGTTCAACCATAATAATGGTTTCACACCCAAATTAAATAAGATAATATAAATTTAAAACCATTTGTCTTTGAATGTGGTAAATTAGCACATCTCGAATGGTGTTTTTTACTACTAGCATAAAAGAAGTGTAAAGAAGTAATGATATTATATTATTCCATAATCAAAAACATTTATAGTAAATTTATGGTACTAGAGTTTTAATAGCATTTTTATGAGGATAGGTGATGATAGAAAATAAAACAAGGAACATGAAAAGAACGTAAATGAATTTAAAAGAGGAATTTACCTCTTGAATTAATCTTTCTTAAGATCCTATTTAGAGGATAGGATTTGGTCATTTGAGGAGACCATGTTCATCCAAATGCGGGGTAGAATTTTTGGAGGTTATTTGGTCATAATCTATTCAATTAATAGGGCTTTAGAGGAGTGAATATAATAGGGGGTGAGTGGGAGGGTTATAGTGGAGGAGAAGAGTAAATTTTGAATATTTAATTCATTATTTAATTATTTTTCTCAAGATAAGAAATAATGTTTGATTCTTGGGACAATAAATAATAATAAGTTCATGTTAGTTCGAACCAAGTGGAATTGAAATAGCCTTACTTCACTTATGACTCAATAAATCATGTATTTAGCATTTATCAAAAATTATTATATTTTACTATTCACCAAAAATTCACATATTTTAGAAAAATTCCATAAATTCACCCCAACCATTTTTCAATGTTTAGAATTCAAAAATGAAATAATTTTTTTGAAAATAAATTTATACGAATTTTTAATATATTTTTTAATTAAAATTTGAATTTATTCAAAAATAACTTTAAAATAATAACAAATTTTATAACACCATGAAAAATTAATCAAGGTCTCATAAAATTATCTTATAACCATAATAAAATAAAATAAAGATTTAAGATTAAATTTTAAGAGAATACATTTCCATTTTAAATATTTAAATTAATCATAAAATTGAAATTAAAATTTTAATATCATACAAAAATACTAATACTTATAATATGATCATTTTTTTTACTTATAAGATGTCTAAATTTTATTTATACATTCATGGGTGAAGAATATATTTTTTTGGAAAATTTACTATTCATTACTATTCATAAGGGTATATTAATATTCATCAGAAAAACTATGTTGATTCTATCAGACTCTAAATATCACTCTAATTGCAACAGTGTATGCCATTTTTTCGAAATTCAAATCACATAAGTAGAAAAATTATGTTTATTGGCTAGGTTATAATAAAGTGTATTTTTTTAGAGACCAAATGTTTCATGTATTAAATATTAAATTTATTTTTAAATACTATGGGTGTTACATTTACCCCTCCTTAAAAAAATTTCATCCTCAAAATTTGAAATTGAACATCAAAAGTTATTGGTTGATACTTGAAAGTTCCCTTGTCAGAAACCCACGTCAGAAATATGGTTAAAATATCCTCTTAATAAGTGGAAGAATAGAATTCCTCAATTACTAAAAACTATCCATTCTAATTGGATAAAATGGTCATGTAAGAATAATCAATCCATCATGTAATGTAATAGAGATCATGCTCAGATGAAATAACATTACCAAAAAACCATAAACTACTGTTATTAAAAATTTCATTGATATGATGAAAAAAATATGTTAATAGGACAACATTATTTTAAGACTCTTTTCTTAGAGCTGATGAATTATTCCACTTGATAAGAGTAAAAATATATGTTTCTATTTCATGACACAATCGTATCTTTTGTTTGTTCCTTGAACTATCTATACATCATCTCTTAGCACCAGTTGCATCTTGTGGTGACATTACACTCAATAACCTCATACAATGATCAGCTTTAACCATTTCATAAATGGTTTAACATTCCAAAATATTAAGATCACATACATTATAATAATTCTCATATCCATCTTTACTAGATCCATGTACATAGGGTCCATCAAAATCCTCATTTATCTATAACATGATGATTGTTCATACTCAATGCATCTTCTACCTTATTTACCTTTAATCAAAATAATGATTCCCTAAACATTCACATTCCAAACATGTTAATATCTTCATCATGTGTCCTCTTGAAATATGGTAATAACTCAAATTACCATAAAAACTTATTTTACACATGCATTCATCCTTACTCATGCTATTGGATATATTCATTACATCCACAAATTTTGTGAACTTCAACAATGATAGCATAGACCACTTGTCAAAAGGTAAAAATATGTTTTGAGGTACTTAGTACTTATCCAAATCATTCATTTATTCATCATTATATTAATCATCATTAATATATTTATGGTTGTCTTTCCCTCAACCATATACTTTTCTAAGAAACTAACTTTCTATAGAGTCACTTATCCTTGGTAAGATTCATCATTCGACCTCAAATACGCAATTAAAAAGTATTGTAGTGCAATCCTCATATATTCCATAAATCTTATAACTAGTACATTATTGATAAAATATTAAAATGAAACTATTATTTAATATTCATAATAATCATTCCAATTCATCAGTTATAGTATCATTACTTGATCATTTTCCAGTAACATCGTTTGGGGCATATTCTTTTGATGCTTGAGACATTGATTCACGTAGTGTCCCATCTCCTTGCATTTGAATCATTGTTCATTGGATACCATTTTATTTCCCATGAAATCATGAAATTAGTATTATTTTTATCCTAACTTATAACAAACTCACATTCCCTTAAAGAATTTATCGGGGTGATTCTCTACATAGTATTCACATGTCGGAAAACCCTAATTTCCCTTCTTTTCTTTATCCATCTTTTTTTGGCCATCAACTTCATTCCTTCCATCCCATCAAATAAATAGGACTCAATGAATTATTTAAATATCTTATTGACACATGATACTATTTACTCATATGATGAGGATACATGGGATACTATCTTCGTTCGAAATGATGGATTAATACCAAAAGAGATATGATCCTTCTTACTCTTTATATCAAATGCATTGGGGAAGTTATCATTCCTACTGATAGGCACCATTTGTAATCAATTTGATACACTATATTTTCTCATAAAATTTTGAACTCTATATAACTGTAAACACGATATAGAACATAACAGAAATTTATACATCACAAATCATAGAACCATATACTGTGGTTACATTATAGAAATGAATCCTTCATAATGTCTTGTAATAAAAATGTGAATTATCCTAAGAATATCCCCTAGGAGTATTGAACTAAGTGTATAGTAAGGCCCATTTTAGGGCACCATGTTACCCCAGGTCATGCCTGAAACACCATTTTGGAGTTTTTACTTCTATGTACATTTATTCTAGAACCATGTCCCGTTGTAGTATCCAAAAAAAGATTTATTTTTTATGAAGATACAAATAATATATTCCTTACCAAAATCCTTGGATGTTCCTGTATATGTATCATCATGTCTATCTTAGGGTTTTTTGCCCTAATATATGTTTTCTAAATCTAGATTCTATGTTTTCTACCAAACATCCTTTGATACCAATAGTAACACTTGAACCCAGTTTCTTATAGCCGGTTCCATATTTCATTACATTGGAATGATTACAAGAATGTCTAATCCTGAAGGAATGAATTGTTTTATAGTTTTGGAACACCAGATGCATGCATAAGTTAACCACTACAACTTTAAAGGAAAAAAATTGTAAATCCTTTGACAACATCTATAACTCTGAGGTTATTTCTGAATTTCATTCATAATATACCTCTTCATGTCTTGGGAAAATGGAACATTAGAAAGGAGTGACATCAAATGCTTAGTAAGGGTAAGAAATATAGTGGAAGATATCATAAACATAAACATTAAGCATAGTGAGTTACTAAAAAACCTTCCTTTAAAAATGAACATGAGCACATTATGACAGGAATAAGAGATGAATAAATAATTCCATAATAACACATAATCATGGGTATTCTACTAATCTAATAAAAAAAATTAATTATCAATTACTAGTTTCATAATGAAGAAATGAATAATGTGGGACATCATAACCATAAAGTCATGGCCTCGTGCCATGACCATATATATCCATTTTTTCAAGGCCTCGTACCAAGACCATAGTTTGTCTCATGAGACCTAACAATGCATTGAGGGGCTATAGTGGGACCCACCTGTCACATAATAATTCTTATTCATTCCTAATATGAATGGGGATAAACATAAACAATATATAAATCCATACTGAAACTAACATATAAAATGTAAATAAATTTCCCCAATCATTAAACATAAACTCTTACCATTCAAACTAATAGGGTGAATGGTATCAAGATAGAACATTCATATTCAAACTAATCAAAAAACACAGTAAAAATATTTTGTACATGATATCAAAGGAGATAAACCTATATGGAATACATGATTCATCAAAGTATGTTTACATAAATAAATATACTTTAAAATGAGACCATTGAAAAATATATTGATTAAATACTCCAAAAACATTCCAAAGTGGAACATACCACCTTGAAACATTAAAATCTTAATCCCTTAGAATATCATGAGAATAAAGAGACTCTTGATATGATATACCAAGGGGTATTACATGCACCACATGTAATTAATAAGTGGTGAACAAGGATTATATCTCATAAAAGTTAATGTGAGGTGATAAAAATCCATCTTACTTTGGAAAGAGGAGTTCTTTTCAAAAATCAATTGTATTTGTCATAAATCTAATTATAAACATGTATATCCCAGAAAATAAAAGGTAAGGAAATTTATATTCCATTTGGCATATAAATAATGTCCCATTGAAGTTAAATCATGTAAAAATTGTTTTTAAAGAATCTTTAGAATTAAAACATTTTAGTGTGGTTTATGAAATTCGTTAAATAGATTTTAAAGTACAAATGCATGTTTACATAGATAGACCTATAAATGAACCAAAATATAATTTTCATTTAAAAATTTGTGATTTTAAAATGATAAATGTGTATTAAAATATATTATATAGTTACCTTTAAAATAGGTAGAAATATGAGAAGTTCCTTTAATAGAGCTTGTATTTATGGAATAATTTTTGAAAGATCCTTTTAAAACATATAACTACACATAAATGAAAGTAGGATTATGGTTGGTACAAATAAATATAACATTCACATATAATTTATTAGGAGTACATAATAATGAAAAATAATATCATTGAGATGATTAGAGAATAATAGATACCCGGATGAAAATGGAGGTTTGAGTATAAAATACTTACAACATTGTCAACAATTTCATTGTATGCCCCAAATTTTATAATAATTAAATTATATTTTTAATATCATGAAAATAAAGATATTAATTATATTAAAAATCAATTGGAGTTATAAATACACCATACACTCGTAATAGAAGTGAATATGTAATATCTCACAAAAAAAGTAAGTGAGATGAAGAAACCCTTACCATAAGTCTACATGTGTTCCCCATGTAATATTAATGACCTGAATAATAAAATTTAGGTTCATTAATTAATAATTATAGAACCTCCTATTCATTTAATTGATTTATTATAACCTTGTTAAGTTCATTCATGGCCTTTTTGATGGGTTAAGTGGTTCAATTTCATTGTTCGGGTCTATTTCCTTCATGATCGATATACATACATAAATGAATGGTGAATCATGTAAAATGAGTATGGTTGTCTAAAATTAAATATATCTGTTATTAGTGAACATCAATAATATTTCATGGCTATAAATTTCCTTTCATTACATGAATTGTAGATAAATCATTATATAAATTATTTAATGATAATCGTTTGGGTTAATTGGATTTTTTGATTACAACGAACTTGTTTTCATTTATAATTCAAAACCATGTGTAAAAAGGGATTCAAGAACACCATATGAGAAAAAATAAATATATTATAGTCTGTTTGAACAACAATAATTATTTTAGGGCCATAATTTAATACTATAATAGAAATTAAAAACCCATGGTCTTGAATGTGGTAAATTAGCACATCTCAGATGGTGTTTTTTTTACTACTTGCGTAAAAAAAGGGTAAATGAGAGATGATAATAACTTATCCCATAATCATAAAAAAATTAAAGTACATGTAAGGTATTGTAGTTTTCATAACATTTGTATGAGGAGATATGAGGATAGAAAATATAATTAAGGAACATGAAAGGAATGTAAAACAATTGAAAAGAGGAATTTACCTCATGAATTAATCTTCCTTCAGAGACTCTTTAGGGGAGAGGATTTGGTCTTTTTAAGAGACCAAGTGATTTTGGACATGGGTTATAGTCTTGGGGGATATTTGGGAAGAATTTAGGCACATCTCAAGGCTTTAGATGAGGGAAGAGAAGAGATAGTGAGTGGGGGTTTTATAGCGGAGGAGATGAGTGAATTTTGAATATTTAATTATTTTTCTCAGGAAGAGAAATAGTCTTTGATTATTGTGACCAAAAATAGAAATAAGAGTATGTGAGTTAAAAAAATGTTCTTAAATCATTATTACCTCAATTATTACTCAATAAATCATGTATTTATAATTTATCGTAAATTATCCTATTTTACTATTCACCTAAAATTCAAGCATTTTATTAAAATTAAAAAAATTCACCCCAATAATTTTTTGACATGTAGCATTAAAAAATGAAATACATTTTTTGAAAATAATTTTCATTGTATTTTTTATTTAATTTTTAAATAAAATCATAATTTATTCGAAAACAAATACTTTAAAACTATAACTTGTTTTATAACACCTTTAAAAATTAATCAAGGTATCATAAAATTATCTTATAACCATAAGGAAATTAAATAAAAATTTATGATTAAATTTTATTAAAATACATTTCCATTTTAAATTATTAAATTAATCACAATATTTTATTTAAAATATTTATGACATACAAAAATAATAATATTTATACTATGATCATTTTTTCACTTATAAGATGTCTCAATTTCATTTATACATTCATAGGTGAAGTTTCTATTTTTTGGCTGATTTGAAATTCATTACTATTCATAAGGGTGTGTTACTATTCATAAGGGTATGTTACTATTCATAAAAAACTAAGATAATTCTATCAGGCTCTAAATATCACCCAGAATGAAACCGTGTATGTTAGTTTTTTGAAATTAAAATCACAAAAGTAGAAAAATTTTATTTATTGGCTGGGTTATAACAAAGTTTTTTTTGTATAGACTTAGTGTTTCATGCATTAAATATTATATTTACTTATAAATCCTTGGTGTGTTACATAGAAAGTGTTGTTTTTATAGATAGCCCTCCACATAATTTAGATTTGATGATGGAAAATTTTGTGGGTAATGAAAATTCAAAATAATATGACGATGAGGATGTGGGATAGTAACAAAACATTTTGATGAAAATTTTGATACCACCCCTATGAGGTCCCACCATCCATTGAATCGTCCTCCACAATTATAATGATGGTCGACTAAAGGCATGAAATTCTTATGAAAATTTGATTGGTCAATTATTACTCTTATTATAGAATTTACATGAATTATTAGTGGCACAAATTCCGTGTCAGTTAAAGGTGTTCTATATATCATAAGAGAGTTTGATAGAAGAAAATACATTAAAACTATAATAAAATAATTTCACATTAAAGAACATTATAGTTATACTATACAAGATTCAAATATATCTCTTTATATAATTCAATGTGAAATGTTTGATTCTGGCTATCAAATGCATTTATAAGCTATAACTGATAACAATTCTAAATATTTGAATAAAAATATATTTACTCCAACCACATGTGTGGTCCCAATCCTATCACTAGATCACTCAGCATAAAATGATGAATTCGTTTCGACTGTTATTGATGAAATAATAAATGTAGGTAAATATGTTCCTTTAAATCTAGTGGGGGAAAGAATTAAACAACTTTTTGAGTGTCAAATCCCTTAATGGAATTACTGGTAAGCATTATATAATTTTATTAATAATTTTTATGGTCTCTAGGATTACTCTTATCATGTTTTACCACAACATATTGAGCATTTACATCACAACAATCATATCAGTCGCATACTATTGAATATGTTAACCAACATAACCATGTTGATCTGTAAAAGGTATAATTTGATAGATTATTTTTTTCATTTTTACCATGTATGGAGTATTTTTTATATTCTATGAAGTTTATCTAGATAAATGAAACATTTCTATATGAAAATTATATCGAGACATTATTTATTTCCCCCAAACAAGATGGTGATTTAGCCCGCATGCCTTTGGAATTTTCTATTGTTGAGATGGAGAACTTATGAACATTGATTTGGTTCCTGAATTTCCTTAGGTATTTTATGATATACATGACAGGAGTTTTTTTAATTTTATACTAGCATCAAGCAATCAAGGAGGTAGTATAGTCTGAGGGTCTTTTATAGATACCACCCCATTTCTATCATCGATACTATATTCGACACATAGCATGAAAAATGTGAATGAGGTTTATGGATTATTCCATGTGAAATAAATCATAAAATATGGTATGAATCTTAATTTTGTTGGAAAATAATTATATTAGTTATTGGTATATATGTAATGATTGGTTATTCATTATTAGCATACAAATATTGAAAATAAAGGATGGATAATAATTTTTATGGTATTCATAGTGCTAATTAGAATGATTATGATTAAATATTTATAATTCTATAGATTAAATTGTTGTTGTTTTATGATGATTGGAGGAGATATGAGAACATGATAACTAACATCATAGATTCTGTTATTGGATTTTTCAATAGAGTTTAGAATCTACCCATCATAAATAATTATGAATGATATATTATATTTTAATTAGAAGACCCAAAATTATAATATAATGTTAATATAATTTTTTAAATTTTTATTATCGATTTAGTCTATGATACCTTTTATCACAATTTAATGTATTTTGTGGAATGAAAAAATTAGGCCGAAGAGGGTCTAAATAGAGGGATGCAATATGATCATCATTTCCAGTACGAGATTGATAGTGTATTTGGACCAGAAATTAAGCATAACAAAAAATGAGGATTGAATATTATAGTGTATTTGGAAGACAAGGTACATGATTATAAAACATGAAACCAAAATTAAAACATATTTTATAAAATATCCATTATGAGTTATTAACTCAATTTTAACTCTTATAACCATATAAGATAAACTAGGAATATACATAAACAAATGAATGAGATAAAAATCCCAGTAAAGGAATAAATGTGGGAATAAAGCATAGAACCTTAGTTATGAAGAATAACAGGATTACATAAAACACATGGATCATGAAGAAACATGTGGAAGTATAACATATAAACCATTTTATCATATGATCATGGCCATATTGGAATGTGGAAACAATATATAACATGACATAATCATGATTCATGGCAAACTGCCAATACTACTTCATATGGTGGACAAAGTCCCATATGGGATTATGTTTACTCCCTAATCCCATTCATTGCGTCTCATGTGACTAAAAAATCCCCAATTCACTAGAGTAATATATGGGCACATCCATCATAACATTTTCACACATATGTGTTCCACATAAGGATTCAATAATAAGGAATAAACATAAGGATTATCCATGGAAAGAAATGGGCATCACAATGACATCATAAGGAATAATAAATGGGTGTATCGTAATGGTATCCATAAAAGTAGGGATTAAATCATTTCTGGAAAATAATAATGAAAACATAATAATATATCATGAATAATTATGTTCAAATTAATTGAATAAATTAAAAAATATTGTTCAAGAAATTTTAAAAATGATCAACTTTAGTTCGGTTTAGGGGATAATATTATATATTACTTAAAGAGGAAAATGGCATAATAATTTGTTCTAAAATAAGAAATAAAGAAAATTCATGATAATTTTTTTTAATTTTTAAGTAAATGGTTTCTTAAAATATTTTATTTATTTTACTTGAAAATGGGAATGAAACATAGAAGTTCCCTTTAATCGGGCTCACTTATCGAGAGGAATTTTGAATGGAAACATCTAAAACATGTATTTCACCATAAAAGAAGGATGAATTGATCTGAAGACATAATTTTAGACTATATAAATATAATTTTTGAATAACTATATAAGTAAAATTAATAAATACATTGGTGTAAAGTGAGAGAAATAATAACCCAAAGGTAATTTAGAGGTTCAGATAGATCACATACCTTATGTATGAATAAGTTTTGAACCTACACATAATTTCCTTTATAATAAAATTAGATTAATGAAATACATAATTAATAACCTCTTCTACATGTATTATATTTTTTGTAATTTTATAAATTTCATTTACAACAATTTTGATATGTTATAAAGTTAAATTTCATTGTTCTAGGAGCATTCATTTTCATGGTTCCTTGGTCGATTTAATTATGGAAATTTTTTTCAAATGGGAATAATTATATAGAAGTTAAATTATAAGGTATAAGTTTACTAATAGATTTTTAACGTTTCCAATATATAATGTTTTCATGTTATGGGGTTGAATCATTTGATAAAATGTTAATGATAAATGTTTAATTTATTTTGGTTATTTTTTGATCATTATGAACTAGTTTAATTTTCTTAAATATTAATTCTATAAGTTAGTTCCAAAACATGAAATAAGTTATAATATAAATATGAACATATTTTTTGTCCATAATAATGGTTTTATGACCATTATTTAAGGTGATACTAGGAAAAGAAATCTTATCATCCCCAAAGGCGGTGAACCGACATATCACTGATGACGTTTTCATTTTTAAAATAAATGGATAAGAGAAGATATTTAAAGATATATATGGATTTAAAAAATAAAATTCTATATACATGATATTTTTACTAGATTAATGTTACTATGATTTTAGAAACTAATATAAATTACAGTATCATTTCACACTTGTGCTTACAATATGAACTCTTGTATCCTTATGAGTGGAGAAATTCATTTGTCCACTTTATCGACTAGAGAGTATTAATGATTAATATAGCTCTCTATAAATTCTTATAGGAGAATATCATAACTTTGATCTGTCTATTTAAAAACTTATGCTTCTACAGAACATGACTGAGCTATGAGAAAGAGTGACTTTAAGGTCAACCCATGTTCGAAAGGAGATGGATTGGCCCAGTGAACAGACAATTTCACAAAGGTGTTGTTTATACATCCAGGAATGTTACATGTGGACATGTTTTCCTGTATTCATTGGGTACTCATTGAGAAATCAACATGACAAATATACTCTAGTGATTAATGTAAATTTATTTACATAAAATTATTAATTTAATTATTATCATAAAATGTGATAAAATAATCACTCCTATATAATTTCACCGATACCACTATAACGAAATATGGATTTCTAGTTTTAATTAATAAAAGAAACCAAACATAAAGACCATATTAGAAATACCATACATATGTTTTTATAGAAAATAAATTTGGAAACTAATATTATAATATATTTTATACCAAGTCATAAAACCAAGTATGATTTCATCAATAAGTGTTTTTTTATAAATATTAAAATGAATATATGTGAGAAATTAAAGTTTCCTCATTCATTTAATTAATAAATAATTTCAAAAATAGTGAAATCATTAATAATATCAATACATCACAAACCATGGGTTTTAGACTATGGTCTCCAAAATTTCATCAAAATAAATTAAATACAAAGTATAACAGAAGATTGATCAAAAGTCCGGTAAAACAACTTTCAAAACATTTCAAAGCAGTTACTCATATATGGGAACAACCGCCATCTCTACTTCTTGGGTTATGACACTAATTCCATGTTTTTGTTTGTCCCTATGTATTTTCATCCACTTGGTAATAATTCAGTGGGATGGAATCCACATGGAACGGTAGATCATGTTCTCCATCTGGACCTAATCCCTCCGAATATTCCTTCTCAGGGTTTCTCCTTATTACTTTCTCAATGGAATGATTGATTACAAATTCATAATGGAAGAACTAATTTCTATTAGATATGTATAATATTTCAACAAGAATAATGAAATATTTACATGAATTAAGTGGAGTTTAGGGGTGGTCTATGCTCAACACCATTCATTCCTTTGGGGGTTCAAAGGAAGCCTCCGCTTCTTCATCATCTACTGGTTTAGAATAAGGTGAAAGTTCAAGCTAGAAGTTTTTACCATGGGTGAACATATGAAATTAATCATCATCAATGAGGATATTCTATCTCTTACTTCTTCTAGTAGTTTTCATATTAACGGTCATCATATAAGAACTATCTACTTGGATTTATTATAGGTAATTGCCTACATATTGTTCTTTCCTTTACATGTGTCCATGGGTAAGGATAAATAATAATGTAATTACTTATCTACTTTCTCTTACAAATCATTCTCATATTCAGTTTTACCATCATAAACATAAAAATTTTCATACAATGAAACAATGTTTCTATTAGGTCCAATGGTATATTTTACATTAGTTTCCATCAACTACTCAGTGTCCACTACAACAGAAATATCCACCCATGATTTCTTTATACATGATGACTATATCTCCCCATATCCACCTAATAGATGGTAACCAAATGACCATACTAGTAGAAAAATTTAAATCCCCTTCAAGCATCTAAGGATACAATTACTAGGGATAAAGATCTAAAAGATTAACAATAACCCCAACAACTTCATCTTCATAAATGGATTGAATGGTATTCAATGGGTCTTAAAGTACATTCTTTTTTTGATGGAATCCATCCCCATAAAAGGTATTTTTAGTATCATGGTATCCTTAAAACACATTCCTCCTATATATCCCTATATAAAACAAAAAAATCGGAAGTAATAGTATATATATATTTCTTAAAACACTATCTTTTCATGTGACCTATAGGAGAGTAGAATGAACCAAATATAGACCTCCTATAATTAGTCCTATCATTCCAAATGATCCTACAATCCAAAAAAATTATGTGATAATTTTTGAAAGACGATCCCCAAATCTAATTCATCATCCTTAGAATAAAACATCACTTTATCAAAATTACTTTAACTCAAGTATACTTCAACAAACAAATGGGGGAAATTCTCAAACCTATCTAATTCAATCTTCCTATCCATTTTCATAGTAATACCAATGGATAATACGATATCATATAGTATTTGGGGGTTTGTGGGTTTTCCCTTTTTGTATCATCTTTTTTATTTATAATAAAATATGTTATTATAATTAAAATAATGAATCCCTATACATTTACACATAATATTACATGATATTAATAACAAAAGAAACCAATGATATTACAGTCTAGTGACTTTGGAAGACTATATTCATGATTATAAAACAAAAAACATAAATTAGAAGAATATTTTATAAAATAACTATTATGGGATTCTAACTCCCTTTTGGAATCTATAATTTCATAGGATAACCTGGGAAAATAAATAAACGAAGGGATAAGCTAAAAATTCCAGTAAGGGAGTGAACATGGGAATAAATAAAAAACCATGAGATAAAAGGAATAAAAATTAATATAAAAGTATTTGATAATGAATAAACATTTTTATGAATAACATATAAAACAAGGAATAATATGTTCATGGAAATATTAGAATGTCGTATTAATATATAACGTGACATAAACATGAGTCAAGGCTAACTAGTAAGTCGATTCCACATGGTGGGAAAAGTACCATAACAGATTATATTTTCTCCATAATCCCATAAATTAAATATCATGAGACTAAACCTTACCCAATTCATTGGATATATATATTTAGAAATTCCCATAATAACATGTTCATACATATGTGTTCTACATAAAAGACCAAACATAAGAAATAAACATTAGGGTAACCCATGGATGGAAATGGGTATCGTAATCATGTCATAAGGTATAGCCAATGGGTGTATCATAATTGTATCCATGAAAAAAGGTGTTAAATAATTTATGGTCAATAATAAAATAACAATAAGAACATATCGTGATAATGATGTCCAACATAATTGATTACATGAAAAATAGTATTTAATAAATTTTAGAAATTATCCACTTTATTGCGGTTTAAGGGAAAATAATAAAGATCCAGTAAAGAATACAATGAAATTGTTTTTTTTTTGTAAAATGATAAATTAAGTAAAATAATTTTTTATTATATAATTAGTGATTATAGAAAAATATTTTTTGATTAAAATATTTTACAGAGTGTACTTGAAATTGGGTAAGAAATAGAAAAGTTTCATTTAATTGGGCTTTCTTATCAAGAGGAATTGGGAAGTGAACGTACTAAAACATGTATTTCCCCATCAAATAAATATGAATTGATATAAAAACCAATGTTTTGAACATATAAATAGAATTTAGAATAATTGACTGATGAATAAATACATTGTTGTAAAGATAGGTAAAGTGTAACCCAAAGGTAATTAGAAGGTTCAGAGAGATCCCTTACCATATTTTTGAATGCATCCTGCACGTTCACATAACATCATAGGTAATAAAATTAGATTAATTAAATAAATATTAATAACCTATTAAATATTTATTTTATTTACTATAATTTTATTATGTTCATTTACGGTCATTTTTATGCGTTATAATGTTAAATTTATTTGTTCTAGTAGAATTCATTTTCATTGTTTCATGGTCACTTTACATGTATATAATTATGGTAGTTATTATAAAATGTGAATTATTTTATATAGGTGAAATTATATGATTTTAATGAAATTTAGAAATATTAAATGGTTTCATATATCTTTTTTTGGTATGAGGATGATTCATATGATATGAAGTTAATGAAAAATTATAATTTTATTTTTATGGTTTTTATATCATCGTGAACTATTCTCATTTTTTTAATATTATGTATATATGTTAGTTAAAAATCATGAAACAAGTTATAATATATATATTACAATTTTTTGAACCATAAAATGGTTTTATTAACAACCATGAATGTGGTAATGGAAAACTAAAACTCATTGTCCATGAAGGTGGTGACCAGACATATCATCGATAGTGTTTTCATTTTTAGATTTAAAGGAGAAGAGAAGGTATTTTAAGATTTTTATTCCATTTAAATGATACAATTATAGTATATATATAATACTGTAATTATCATTATTCCTTGTATAGGGGAGTTTAAGAGAGAATATGAAAAGAAAATTAAATAAAGGAGATGAATTGATGGTTTTACCTCTTGAGTATCACCTCTTTGAGAACATGATTAAGGAAATTGGTTTTGGTCTTCTATTAATACCATCATCTCTTAGATATGTGGAAGTTTATTTGGAAGGTAATTTGGTATAATATTGACAACTTACAAGAATTATAAGGTGTGATGAAAAGGGGTGGTGAGGGGTGGTATTTATAGGGGAGGAGAGGTGTGCATTGTATTATTATATTCATTAGTTTATTATTTTGGCTCAAGACAATTAATAGTGTTGATTCCTATGATTAAATATAGTAAAATGTTTCTAATAGTTCAGACTGATGGTTTCTCATATCATGATTACATCATCCATGACTCAAAAAATTCATGTACTTGTCTTATAATGTAAATTAACGTATTTTGATATCCAAAAAAAATCAACTTATTTAGAAAAAATCCAAAATTTTTATTTTAACCACTTTTCATCATTAAAATTTAAAAACATGATTCCATTTTATGAAACTAAATTTTAAAATATGAAAAAATTAATTTTTTATTAAAATCATCAATTATTCAAAAGGTTCTAATTTTATTATTATAATTTATTTTATGAACCTTTTTAAAAAATAATTAAGTCACATAAAATTTTATTATAATTATAATAAAACAAATATTAATTAATGACTAAATTTTCAAAAAAATATATTTTCTTTTAAATAATTATCTTAATTATCAAAATTTAAATAATCATTTATGCTTTACAAAAATACCAACACTTAATTTATCATTTATAAAACATTTATTTACATATACCATGATATTTATAAATCATGTTTTCATTTATAAGATACCCAAATCTTATTTTTACTTTCATAGGTGAGGATTCTATTATAATGGCTATATTACTATTCCTAATAGTTATATTACTATTCAAATTGTTATGTCACAATTCCAATGGTATAGGTTATTTAATATCTATAAATACCACTTATTTCATTCATTATTCAATAAATTGTATTTTTTATTAATGTTATAAATCAAAATTAAAATTATATTGTTAACATTATGTTTTATTTCTGTATCTTTGTTCATTTGTTTTTCATTGTAGTAGATCAAACATATCCAAATTTTTCCAATCCTACTAACTTATTTTCTATTTATTATGTCATTATAATATTTATCATAATTTTTTGACTAATGTATCATTATTCATTTTTGAGAATAATGTTTTTATTGGTTTCACTACTGTATGTATTTTATAGAATAAAAAGAAAAATTCCATTAATAAAATTATTGGTCTTTTCATTCTTCCCCCTTATAAAATTTCTCCCTTGAAACTTAAATTTCCATACAAAGGTGAAAACATTTGTGTGTATTTCTCCATCATCTCTTCCTCTGGTTCCCATGTCATATCATCATACTTATGGTTTATCCATAGTACCTTGACCAGGTAAGTGGTATTTTTATATAAATCCTTGTCTCTACAGTCCAAAATCATTACCAGCTACTCCTTATAAGAGATCCCATTTTCCAGTTATATCGCATCTTACTTTAGTACATGTGAGGATTCTAGTATGTACATCCATTGGAGGGACACTTGGAAATATCATGCACTTGAGTCATGGTTGGTGGAAGTGCTAGTTTATAAGGCACATCTTTGACCTAATCAATAATATATAAGGTTTCTATGTACATGTTACGGAGCTTTCCTTTCTTCCAATATCCCATGACCATCTTCTTTGTAGATATTCAAAGCAATACCATGTCTCCAACTTAATACTCAAAGTCTCGTCAATGATTATCTTTATAAATCTTATATCAAATATGGGTATTCCAATTATATTATTGGTTGGTGTTCACCTTTTCTACCATTTCCTCAATAATTTTAGGACCTATAACATTACATTCACCAACTCCATCCAATCATGAAGGTGTTCTAAATATTATACCATAAAGTGATTTATATGGATCCATTTGGATTCTTGAGTGGAAACTATTGTTGTAAGATAACTCGACCAGTGAAAGATATTGAATTCATTCTCCGTTGAAGTCCATAAAGCATAATCTCAACATGTCTTATAGTTTCTGAATATTCTTCTCATATTGGTTATCAGTTTAGGGGTGATAATCTATTTTTAAGATCAAAATGGCATTTAGAGCATGTTGGAGACTTTCCCAAAATGTAGAATTAAATCTAAATAATGATCAGATATTATTAATAATAAAAATAAATGTAGCCTCATTGATTAATTAATGTATATCCATGTAATTTGGTCATGTGAGAAGTCCCTTGGAATCACAATAATGTGTGAAGTCTTTGTAAGATAATCCAAAATGACCCATATATAATTATTTCATATAGATGTCTTCAAAAGTATAGTGAAAAATTAAATTGTGTTATTGTCACATTAACATGTAGGTATGGGTAATGGTTTCATCATCCCCTTCAAATTTTCCTTTCATCCCTCACTTACTAACATACCAGGGAATTTGATGTATATGCAATGATCTCCTTCTTCATATTTCCCCAAAAGTAGTTCTCTTGGAGATATAAATACTTCTTCTTTCTCTTAGGTGTATAGAGAATCTTTAACTATATGAATCATTCAAAAGATACTTATTTATCAATTTAATGGATGGTACACATAGACATGACCCAAGTTTTTAAGCTCCTTCCTCATCAATTTTGAACTCTCAGGATTTTTCCTTCCAAATATCTCTCATCTTTTTTGGATTTCCACATCATTTATTTCGTCATCCTTTATCTTATCTAAAATGGATGGTTGATAAATAATTTGTGAATTTAATAATTATTTACCTTCCTTTTTTATTCCCATTTCCATAATTTTCATGTCTAAAAGTATTATATACTTTTTTAATTCTTGTCATTTATAAATTTTTAGGATCCTTTCTATTTAGATCATCTACAACTTTATTTTATTTACAAAGATGATAGTGGATTTCTCATGTATGATAATTGATAATTTATAACCATAATAACTAGATAATATTAGTATATTTTTGTGTGAATATATATTTGAGGCTCTTATAATCATTATATATCAAAAAAATATCCCCGTAGAAATAATACTATAAAATTTTCAACACAAAGATCACAGCTGCCAACTCTCTATCGTGTGTGGGATAGTTTTTCTCATGAAATTTCAGCTTCCTTGAGGTTTAGGTAATCATTTTATCATTTTTCATAAGTAAACATCCTAATACATTATTTAAATCATCACTATATTCCTCAAAAAGTTCCCTCTTATCAGAAGTGTAAGTACCGGTGCAGTGATAAGCCTCTTCTTCAACCCTTTAAATTATTCTTCACATTCACTTTTCTAAACAAAATTACCCCCTTACAAGATATCTTGGTTAGTGGGTTTTAAAATGTGATTATTTCTTCACAAATCATCAATAATACCCAAAAATACCCATGAAACTACAAATCATTGTTAAATATTATGCTCAAGATTCCCTTAAATTTACATTTTTTAGAAGGGTCTACAAATATTCGTTTATTGGAGATAACATTCCACATGAAATATACTTCATCCCACCATATGTCACATTTACTATACTTTTCATATTGTTTCTCCCATCACAATGTATTTAGAACTATATTTAAATTCTCCTTATGTTCCTCCTTCCTCTTAAAGTATATCAAAATAACATCTATAAATACTACCATGAATTTGTTGAGATAATCTCTAAAGACTCTATTCATTAAGTCAATGGAAAATTATAAAGAATTATTGAGTCTCAAGGGAATCACTATGAACTCATAGTGTCCATGCCTCATTAAAAAATAAGTCTTGGGAATATATTCTTTCCTAACCATTGATTGGTGATATCCCAACTGAAGGTCCACCTTAGTGAAATACTTGGTCACACATAGTTGATCAAAAAAGTCATATATCCATCGTAGGGTATACTTTTTATTTATTATAATTTTTATAAAATTATGAAAATCATTGAATAGAATAATTAAACCATACCTATTCTTCATGAGCACAATTGTAATACCCCATGATGGAGCACCCGGGCTTATAAAACTTTTTCCCAGATTATTTTGTAACTCCTTCTTCAATTATTCCAACTCAATAGTGTTCATTCTGTAAGGATTATTCGATATGGACAGATATCCAGTTATATAATCAATTGAAAATTGAACCTCTAGTCTAAGAGGATTACTAGAAAATTCAATAGGGAACACCTCTATAAAGTCCCTCACAATTGGAATGTCTTTATGCATGATCATATCATTTGTCTCAATCATTAGTGCTATATATTCTTGCTTATGGGGAAATAATATCAATAATTTAGATGATGATTCTGAATGTTATTCATCCTCTATATTATACTTGTACAGAATTTTATGATGCGTCAAGATGTGAAGATTGATCTACCTTTCTCAATAGTTTATGTTTTAATTATATAAAGATACCCAATACACTCCCAATATAGAATAAAACATCACAAAAGGAAGTAAGATGATATTTTTTGGGAGTTCTAATCCAAAAACATTAACTCGGGAGGATTTATCTACCTTATATGCAATAATTATACATTATTTTTTCTCATATATAACTCAGCCTTCATTTTTGATATGGTAGTTGAATAGTTCTAAAAAAACTGTAACATAAAAATTAATTTTTAGAACCAAAATCAAATATTATGTTCTCTATTATTTAATAAGTTACTAGTGTACATGTCACCACATCATTTTTGGGAACCACCTTAGTAGTAGTGATAACATATTCTCTTCCAAGCTTCCATGTAGGTTGTTATTATTCATTTCCTCTAACAACACTTTTAATAGGGAATTGGATCACATAATTACCATGTTCCGTGTAGTTGAGTCACTATACTAAAATTTGCGTGTTTATCTAAAACATCCTTTCTTCTTTAGTATTTGTGGTATTCTTCAAATTGTTTGACAATAATTAGTCAGATTCCCATCTCTTCAAATTTTGAATCACCTATTAGTTCCCATTAGATAGTTCTAGGGATGCTTCTTCCCATACTTTTGACATGTAGATGTTTGGTTTTATTTCTATCAATGGATTTATTTGTTAATAATTCCATACTAAACACAATTTTCATGATTTTATATCAAATCCCATGAGACCATTATGAATCAAACATCTCAATATCAACCTTTAGGTAACATTATATAATATTCTCATAACTTTCAAAGTATTTAATCTTAAATTCTTTTCATAGAATCATCATTAATACACTAAATAAGTAATCCACCATAATTTCAGCATTCATGAAAAATCCGTAAGCGTATCATGAAAATCATAAAAAAAATTCTTTATGCACCCTGATAGATTCGTCTTCCTTTGGATTCAGGACAGGTAACATCATCTCCATATTAAGATGGAGAGTTTAGGGAAAATATTTGTTATAAAATATTTACCTCAATCCTTCCCAATCCATGAATTCAATTTTCTTCTAATACTTTGTGTTTTTGATCATTTTCCACCAATGATTATCTTCCCTATAAAAACGATTGACTACCAGCATAGAATTATCTTCTTCTTAGTAATGGAGGATATAAAAATTCTTCTTAATATAGTTAATCCATTGTTCTATTATGAGGGGATCATAATATTCACTAAATATAGGAGTCATTTTTATTATAAATTATTCAACTACGACTTTCCCTTTTTTAGGACAAGGTGGCCATTCTACATTATTCAAGTTATTATTCATAACATGAGCTATTTAATATAGTAAAATCCTGATGTTATGATCTCCCCTTCCCATCAAATTTTTCATTTCACTATAGATATTACCACATTACCTAAAAAATTGGTTATTATAATGGGTTCTATAATTTCTCTTCATTAATTAAACAAGGAGAAAAAACAATTAATGTACTTTAATACTTATCTAATGGGAATATAAAAATGAAACTATAAATATAGAAGGGAATAACATAAAAATAGAATGTATATCCTAGAATATGATTCCCTATATTTAAACAAAGTTTATTCATACTGATATAATTATCTCAAGGGTTCTTACAAAAGTTTTCTAGTCGTAATCCCAAAAAATAAATTGGTCATTATATGATACCAACTGTAGTGGCCCTATCCATTTACAGATAACATTACATGATATTAAGCATAAAAAATGAGGATTGAATATTATAGTGTATTTGTAAGACAATGTAAATGATTATAAAACATGAATATAAAATTAAAACATATTTTATAAAATATCCATTATGAGTTATTAACTCAATTTGAACTCTTATAACCGTATAGGATAACTTAGGAATATACATAAACAAAGGAATGAGATAAAAATCCCAGTAAAAGAATAAATGTGGGAATAAAGCATAGAACCTGAGTTATGAAGAATAACAAGATTACATAAAACACATGGATCATGAAGAAACATGTGGAAGTATAAAATATAAACCATTATAGCATATGAACATGGCTATATTGGAATGTGGAAAAAATATATAACATGACATAATCATGATTCATGGCTAACTACCAATACTACTTCATATGGTGGACAAAGTCCCATATGGGATTATGTTTACTCCCTAATCCCATACATTGCGTCTCATGTGACTTAAAATCACCCATTTCACTAGAGTAAAATATGGGCACATCCATCATAAAATTTTTACACATATCAGTTCCACATAAGGATTCAATCATAAGGAATAAACATAAGGATTATCCATGGAAAGAAATGGGTATCACAACGACATCATAAGGAATAATAAAATAGTGTATCGTAATAGTATCCATAAAAGTAGGGGTTAAATAATTTCTGGAAAATAATAATGAAAAAATAATAATATATCATGAATAATTATGATCAAATGAATTGAATAAGTTAAAAAAAGTGTTTATGAAATTTTAAAAATGATCAACTTTAGTTCGGTTTAGGGGATAATATTATATATTATTTAAAGATGAAAATGGCATAATAATTTGTTATAAAAAAAGAAATAAAACAAATTCATGATAAATTTTATTAATTTTTAAGTAAATTTTTTCTTAAAATATTTTATTGATTTTACTTGAAAATGGGAAAGAAACATAGAAGTTCCCTTTAATCGGCCTCACTTATCGAGCGGAATTTAGAATGGAACCATCTAAAACATGTATTTCACCATAAAAGAAGGATGAATTGATCTGAAGACATAATTTTAGACTATATAAATATAATTTTGAATAACTATATAAGTAAAATTAATAAATACATTGGTGTAAAATGAGAGAAAGAATAAACCAAAGGTAATTTGGAGGTTCAGATAGATCACATACCTTATGTATGAATAAGTTTTGAAACTACACATAATTTCCTTTATAATGAAATTAGATTAATGAAATACATAATTAATAACCACTTCTACAAGTATTATATTTTTTATAATTTTATAAATTTCATTTACAACCATTTTGATAAGTTATAAAGTTAAATTTCATTGTTCAAGGAGCATTCATTTTCATGGTTCCTTGGTTGATTTACTTATGGAAATTCTTTTCAAATGGGAATAATTATATAGAAGTTAAATTATATGGTATAATTTTACTAATAGATGTTTAAAGTTTCCCATATATAATTTTTTCATGTTATGGGGTTGAATCATTTGATAAAATGTTAGTGATAAATGTTTGATTTATTTTGGTTGTTTTTTGATCATTATGAACTAGTTTAATTTTCTTAAATATTAATTCTATCAATTAGTTCCAAAACATGAAATAAGTTATAATATAAATATGAACATATTTTTTAACCATAATAATAGTTTTATGACCAGTCTTTAAGGGGATACTGGGAAAATAAATCTCGCCATCCCCAAAGGCGGTGAACCGCCATATCACGGATGACGTTTTCATTTTTAAAATAAATAGATAACAAACGATATTTAAAGATATATATGGATTTAAAAAATAAAATTCTATATATATTATATTTTTATTATCATTTTTCCTTGAATAGGGTTGGTGAGGGGAGTATAACAAAATAAAATGAATTAAAAGTGAAGGATTGAGGATTTTACCTGTTGAATGTCATCTCCTTGAGAACCCCATTAAAGAACATGGGATTGGAATTTTTTTGAGACAATAATTTTCTGGTTGTGGGGAAGATGATTGGGACAGTAATTGGTAATAATATTAACAAGCTAAAATTTTTAGATGGTGTGAGGAGAATGTGAAGTGAGGGGTGGTATTTATAAGGGGGAGAAGATTTTTTTCGATTATTAGGATTATTAATTTATTATTTTGGAAAACAACTATAAATCCTATTGATTGAAATGACTAAATATAGTAAATAGTTAAGGATGGTAATAAAACATTTGTGGTTATATCATTGTTACGTCATCTAGTGGATTGAGCATATCCAAATTTCCCCATTCATATTATCATATTTTCTATTTATTATCCCAATGTAATGTTTGAAATTCATATTGGCATGTTTGATAAGTAATGTATCATTCATAATTTATGAGGATAATGTTTCTATTGGTTTCCCTCTTTGATGTTTGTGTTTTATGACATGATAAGATAAATTTCATTATTAAAATGTGTGGTTGTTACAAAAACTATTTTCATCACTAATATATTACTATTCAAACATTTAAGTAGAGGAGCCTTTATTATCTGCCATGAAATCTCATTTTTCATGTGATGTGTAGATATGAAGACCATTTATATGTCTTATTATCCAAATATTGAATCATTTTCACGATGATGCACCTTACATTTACATTGTTCCCTGCCTAAGATGTTCTATCTTTTATGTAGTATCCTTGTGTGACTTCAAGACTATTGATCATCATTTGATTGTTTCACTTGTTGAGAGGTTGTGACTAGGGACACTAAAATTACATCTCCCTGAGGGGAAGATGATGATTACTTTATAGAGGATGACCTAAATTCTTAGTCTACCCACACATGGATAGCTGATTATGGGTGTGACTATTGGTGACTGGGGTTAGTTCATACGACATATACTACGCATTAATGTTTTTGGCATACCAGAAGCCTTCCAGGTTCCCGATTATGAATATGTTGGATTGATGAGTACTTTAATGTGATTATATATGATTCTATTATAGATATAATTATTCGACAGATACATGCATATATTATTTGGTTCAAATGAGGCATCGTGTCTATATACTACTCCATCACCTTGTAAAACATGATGTATTTCCCATTAATTGAGGATTTTGACAGGAAAAGTAGATACATTTTGGTATCTAATGTATTATCACATCTATATAGATGACTATATATATCTTATAGAGTAGAGGCACAAAATATTCTAATATGTACGCCTCTTCTAAAAAAATTTATTGGGAGAATTTTCTCTGAATCTCTCCTATAGTTACCACACCACTTCCACATCACCATTTTCAGGTCTATCCTCAGGGGAACTCTCATTTTTCAATCATTAATTTGATTATTTTAAAATTTATTAATATCATTTATAAACCTAGATTAATTAATTTATTTTAACTATTTGGATTCGGGCTCAGTGTTATGTAAATAATTCAAGGCATAATGTGCATACAATTGTATATATTTTTTGTACTATACAACCTATTATTGTAAGTTAAGCATTCAATTGATATACAGAAAAAATAATTTTACTATTAATTTTATATGATATCATAATGATAAATTAGTAACATTATTGTGTTAATTTATGAATTATTTGATGAATAGGTATTTTAGGATTCATGGACCCCATACACCAGAATTTCTTACATGTTGATGCCACCATACTTCACAATTATGGTGAGAGACTGTGGTGAAGTGATTTCAATCATACACATCCACATCATTGAGTGGCACTAGCTCGACCAATTCATGCCATGGTTTGACTATATAAAACATATCCCCATTGAAAAATTATAGGTTTATGCGTTAAATTATAATATACTTATAGGTAAATAGGCGAAATATTGTCCACACTCTTGTTTAAGTTGCATTGAGTGTTGGGACACATAAGAATAATATAGTTTATTTCATCATGGATGTCTCATAATATGCTTCATCTAGTTTATCATGGAGAATATTTATATTGGAATCAACTCCACACTATCATGTACACTACACACTATGGTATATGCAATCATAAGTTATTATGTTTATTAACTTTTATTATATATTTTTATGTCATATTTCATATTATTTTAAATGTTATTTGATTTACAGTCTGACCGAATAGAGTATATAATATATATAATTGAACTTTGAGGGGATTAGTTTCTCTATTAATATGCACTTCACCAAGATATGGTTTCTCTCATAGATCTTATTCATTATATAAATTAGAGTGTCAATGATGAGGATAAACAGTTATATCTGGATCCTCCTAATCTAGCTAAGCCACGTGGGGATGATGATGTGTCTATTTTTCCCATTGAGGATGATCCACCACCACTGTCACTATAAACTAGATCATAGAGACATGAACATTGGTGCGGATAGTGGTAAGGATAGATAGAGCAATGCAGGATAGAAGTGCTTGTAGACTCTCTTGCACTATAGAGAAAGGATCTTGGACAATAAACAGAGGATCTTGAACAACAATGATAAGTTCATGTGGAATATATGTATAATTATATATATAATATAATATCATCACCTCATATACATATTGCGATTGAAATCTATGGTCCTTAGTTGGATTGTGACTAGAATATGATATTACAGCTTATGTAGTTATCAAGATAGACTTCTACCTATGATGACATTTTTTATGTTAGGTATTTAGCAATTTTAGGTGATGCAATCATGCCCCAATAGTCATTGACATATGGATCCAAATATTATGTCAGGAATTCCTCTATTCATAAGTATGATGAGGCATATTGAGATTTCATCATCAGTAGAGAAGTATATAGAAACATCAGTACCACAACCGTATATTCCCTCTAGTGAGGCATAAACACTACATGAGGAGGAACTCACACCTGAGGTTGCAACACCAAAGTAACAAAAATCTCAGATGAAAAGTGGGTGTGAGGTTCATATTCCATGCTGTAGTTCTGAGAGGTTTTGATGTTGATTTATTAGAATGTTACACATTATATATATATAATGTGAATATTGAGAAAATTAAATGTTTTCTTAGAATATAAATTTATATATAAATTTTAAAATATGAATCACTTAATAACAATTTTATTTTCATAATAAATTTAAAAAAAAATCATCATACCAAATAGACACATCATTAAGGCATTCCAAAGAGTATAATTTCTGGTCCAACAAAATATGACAAATTTAATACACCAAGATTTAGGTATTTTCATGACCCATTATGTACATCACAATTGGAATCCCCCTACCTTTATTGTGATATCAAATTGATAATATAAATTTTTTTAGGAATGACGAATTGATGAAACATTTTGGGACCACAAGAATCATTCACAGACTCCTCCATCATATGTTAGGATAAAATACCTTTTCATTGATAGTTCTTCTTCCATAGCTTGTAGTGAGTTATGTATTGGTATTATCATCAACATCTTCTTTAATAATTTTATTATTTACAATAATGTTCTCTCTTGTTTGAAACAACTGTGGTGGGTTGCTGGGTAAGGGTGGGCTGTTTGAATAGGTGGAGAAGAAGATGGACCTTACAGTCTTAGAGTTATCAGCCTATTAATAATACCATATATAAATATAATATTAACAATAATAATATAAAAACTTATTAATATATAATATTTTTATGAATATTGTATTATATATATTATTACATATAAAAAAAATATTATCAATATGTAATATTATTAATATTAATATATAATATTATTAATATTAATATAAAATATTAATATATTTATATTTATATTTTTAAAATATACATATATTTTAAAATGTCTTTATTAATAAATGTGTCTATAAATAATGATATTTATCATTATATTTATACAGATATGTTTATATTAAATTTATAAAAAAAGTATAAATATATATTTATAATTATTTATATAATTGTAAAAATATAACGTAAACAAATTATAAAAAAAATTATAGTTATATTTAAATTTATAATATTATATTAATAAAAAATTTATAAATATATTTTTATAATTATATGTATTTATAATTAAATATTTTTATAATTTCATATATATAAATATTTTTATATTTTTTATATAAGAAAATTGTAAAAAAATATTTATAATTAATTAAATAATTATATAAATATAAATATAATTATATTTATACACATATAAATACTTGAACAAGATTATATTCAAACCTAAACCTGATTAACAAATAAAATACCAAAACATGATTGATACCCATTTAAAAATATTAAAATATGAACCTGAATAACAATCATAATACAAATTTAAAACCTAAACATTTTCAATATATTTATAATTATATTTATAAAAATAATTTTATATTATATTTTTATTCGTTTTTTCATTCGAATATAATTTATAATATATTTATAATTATATAAATATAATTATAATTATGTGTTTATATTATAAAAATATAATTATATAAATATAGTTGTATTTATATTTTTATATGACTCTAAAAATTTATAAAAATTAAAAAATTGGAGAACGGTTCCAAATCATTTCACCCTAAAGATCAATTTCCCCCCAAAAACAAACACTTAATTAATTTAGAAATAAAAACATCCTATTTTGAAAAAAAATCGCCTAAAAATATATATATGAGGTGATTTTTTAAAAAAATAATTTTATATTTTTAGGATAAAATAATTTCATTGTCTAAGTTCTATTATTGTCATAAAAAATCAAAGAAACATTCCAAATTGAATGAAAATTGATTTATTAATTATTAGAATATAATATATTAAATAAATTATAATAAAATATAGTTTTCATGAATATATTATATTCCAATAGTTTAGGGTAAAACCTATTTATTAAAGAGTGAGGGAACTTAAAAGGGATAAGAAAGAAAGTAGTTAGACAATTAAAATGCCTTCATGCCGGAAGAAGTTAAAAACATAACAAATCCCTTTCAGAATTAGAAAATGTATGCTATTAATATTTCAAATATTTTATATTTAATTGTCACTCATTCACCTTTGGTAAAAATCATTTAAAAAAAAATACATTTTTTATGTCGTAAGAGAAATCGTAATTGATTTTTGGAACCTTTGACATGGATACCTCCATGGACACTAAACCAATTGACATTTTGGGTAAGCAATCCCAAAATTAGACTAGTACACCAAATGGAAACACATTTTTTTATAATTTATAGAAAAAAATATGGATAAGATTTTTTTACTTCAATATAATTGTCTTTATGGAGTGCATTTGGGATTTGGTATCAAAAATTGGAGAAGAAAAAAAAATGATATAGTTAAATGAGACACTAAAAAATATTTTCACATTACATTTATATTAAAAATATTCATAGAAAATATTTATAAAAAAATAGATAATATTTACATAGAATGTTTTCAAATATCATTGATAAAATATTTTTTTTATAAAATATTTATAAAAAATCATTTTTTTATAAAAATTACAATATAATATATCCAAAAAAACACTTATAAAAAAATAATCTTTATAAAATTTTAAAAAAATTATCCAAAAATAGTTTTATAAAAAATCATAAATATAATATATTTATATTGTTTCAAATAAAATATTTTTGTGTGTTGAATTTATTTTTAATTATTTGTTAACTATAAGTCATGCGTTGAAACGGATTTGTCTGTATATGTTTTTTTTGTTACTTGGAAACCATATGTTGTGAAATGAAAATCACTCATGAAAAAAATCTATGATCACTATTATTTTGACCTTTTTCTTCTGGGGGTTAAATATTTTTCAGTTCCACTCCCAATTTTTATGGTTGGGCCATCTCTTGATCACTTGAGATGGTGACAACGACACCATATTGTCATATTAGATGTCAGATCATCCCATAACGATTTTTTTTCTAATATGAGACTCTCTTATTGATTCAATATATATTCATGGAATCCTTTATAGTAATAATACTTAATATTATTTAATTCAATGATATTTTATATTTTATTTTCTTTTAAAATATTATTGTTCTTGATCGAATACCCCACACGCAACCTCATGCAAAAGAAAACTGTGAAATAATATTATTTAAATATGGATATCATATCATATATATTACATTAGTGGATTGGAAAAAGAATAAACACATTATAAAATATATTTATAATATATTTATGTAATAAAAATTTATTAATTAACTCATAATAAAAAATTACTCTATTTTCAGTAAAGTTATTTTGGGGCTCAAAAATAATTTTTATTTCATTTTGTATAGATATTATTATTAGTAACTACCGCTTTTATAAATATAATTTGTATAAGTGGATAGAATTATTGAAATTATCATGTCATAATATACTTAGGATGAATTTTTCGGTTTTTTCTACAAATAGTTGATTTCCGAGTGAATGGAGAAAAATTAAAAAAATTGAAATTTTTTTTTTATTTTCATTAGTTCAGGTAATTTAAAAATATAATTATAATTTTTTATTTGATATTAATGTATAATAAGTCCCTTTTAGTTATAAATCATATTATATTTTACATTTTATTCAACATTATACTTCATGTTGGGGTTAGTTCAATTTTGGATTTAAAGACCCATTTTTCTAAAAACTATTTTCCCTTTCATTTTACACATTTATATTAAAATTGACACCATACACTTATAAAAACTTAATCATGAAAATTTTATTTTATATTTTTAATTATGAGGTTCAAATTTGACAAATATGTCTCTTTTATTTTTTTCATTATAAATAGTAACCATGGTAATGATTTGTCACATCGGTAAGGCTAAAATAGGAAAAAGAGGGTTAAAACTACTAGATTGGGATTAAAATTCTCTCTAAAACTTATTTATCCTCTATGAATAGTTGTCTAAACCAAATAAATATTTTATTTTATAACATGTACATTTAATGTCACATTCCTTTGATAATGAAATTTATATTATTTAAAAAATGATAAATAAAAAATGCCACTTTCATGAAATTAATTTCTCATAAATATTTTCATAGGGATAGAAATAAGTTACTAATAAATAAAAAATATTTTTCTAACTTAAATAAGTTATTTTTATTTGTTTAATTTTTTATTATTTTTTAAGGATTATATAGTTACCTTAAGAAATTATGCAACATTGATACAATGTTTATGAATGAAGTATAAAAACCAATTTACTTATAAAAAACAATAAAATTCATATTTTTTGGTTGAATTGTGGTATTTCAGAAATTTAAAACATAATAATAAATTTTAATTAATGGTACATCTATTTAGATTCAAATTTCATTTCTATCCTGATGTATTTTAACTCAAATTAAATTAATATTCTCAAAAATGAATTTGATGAAACTTTTTTTTAAATAATAAATGATTTTAAACCACCAAAAATCATGAAAGATGAAATGTGGGATTAGAAATGGTCCAAAATTTCATCCTTTGAATAATTGTGAGCCATTTTCCACCATAGAAGTAGATTCATGATTCTTAATTTGTAAAATATGTTACAAAATTTTCAATGTTAAAAATAGTTAATAAAGGTGTTAAACCAAATGGAAAGTTCTAAAATGAAACATAAAAACATCTAAATTTTATTAATTAAAGTTATTTTGACCTTAAAGTTTCCTTCAATAAAATTTATGTTTATTTTATGTCACATGAAAGGATTAGGATAAATATTATATTTAAATATTGTTTTAATTTCAAGTGTTGAATTTATATCACTTATAAAAGAGAACCAATTATTTCATCTTCTTTACACTTATTGGGAGACATTTATTGACCAATACATGAAAAAATAATTTTCCAAACTTACTCTTCATGAAATAGATGATCTAGTATCATCAAAATATCAAGATATAAGGATTAAGGTGTAAGCCAAAGGTGTTTTTCAAATGAATAGATAATTCTCTTAACTGGGTGTTCTTTTTATTTCTTCTACTACCTTATTCAAAAATATTATAAACCATCTCATATAAAGAAATAATTGTATTATATATTATTAAATTTTATTTTTGTGTATTAAAAAAATTTATTCTTCTCCTTTCCATCCTATGGATAATGAAAACATTGCTCAGGTGTACGTAAAACCTATCATCTCTACGTAGTGGTGGAATTCATTTTTCATCACTTCTTTACATGGGTTGTTATAAATATGTACTTAATGAATATATATGATATGTTTGATGTAATTATGATTATAAAAATATAATATATCATCTACCTCCTTACCCTTACATCTTTTGGAAAATGATAACGTCATTTGTGCGTACGTGTGGACTACCACCTCCACTAACCGATGTGATTTGTTTCATGTCTGAATTTCATAAAGGATTCTAATTTTTATTTTATAAATATGTAAACAAGATAATTATATCATTATTTTAATTCTTTATAATATTAAACCATGACTATGTTTGAGGGGCCAAATCTATAGAACCAAATCTTGTAAGAAAAATATGACAGTTAACACTCGGGATAATGATCTCAGTAATCAATTGTTAATAAACCAGTTATATAATGTAATAAGTGAATCATATGTTTTATTATAACAATGAATGCAGTTATTTTATATATTTATATTAAATATAAATTTATTTTACATAATTTTTCAGAGTTCATACTAAGTCGAACTTTAGGTAAGGGTAATTTTATCTCATTTCCACTTTTTTAGACATGTTTATATTATGAAACTAATTTCATTAATATGGTTTATCTACTACACCATTGAAATATTATATTATTAATTCCTCTTTCTCCATGGTATATAATTTTTTCAATTCATTTTTACTCTTAATGGTTTTTTTATTCAAAAGTTATTAAAACCGTAATGAATTTATATTAATATCAATTTTTATTTTAGGATTATTTATGTTCAGATTTTTTTTGGGAAAATAATATGATCATAATATCTTAAAACAAATATATTTTATTCTCATCTATTTTTTTAAAGGTTTATTTTTAATTTATTCTCTTATTGGACAAATAATAAACAAGTGAGTTAGATTTAATGGACCTTCCTTTAAAAATATTGTTTTATGTTTTTATTTCCAACTCTTTTTCTTTCAGGTCATGGTTATTTTAAATGTTTTCAAGAATGTTATTATTTAAACTCTAATGACTATTTAAATTCATTTTCAACCATATTTAACATTATTTATAAATTTTTAATTTATCCAAACGAGTTAATTTTGGACTTTTTAGAAAAATGAGAATGGAATACTTATTTTTACATTTACCGCATAAACAGAATTTCCCACCATCATAACCATTCTTTACATTGAAACATATTCTACAATATTTCATTTTATGTTCAAAAAAACTATTTTCTATATATTTTTAAATTTTTTTAAAATTATATCAAAATAAAATATTATGATTGTTTTAAATGAATATTTTATTTTTCTGAAATGTGATTTATAAATATCTTCTATCATGAAGTTACAAGGAATTTGTTTAAAATGTATTACCTCTATATTATTTTCAAATGGATTTTTTTTCCTAAAACCCTTAATTTATGATGAATCATTGGTCTTTTATCATCCTTTACTGATAATGTATTATATATTATTTTGAGATCATTAACTTTTTAGTGATCAAGTTTTATATCACTCTCCATTACTCATTGGACATTATTTATATCCTTTATTTGCACATTTTTAATATCATGGAAAAATTGAGAATAATTTATTTGAATTTTGTGGTGTTGAAAGATTATTAAATATCTATATATGGTATCAGTTGAAGGAACCTAATTAAGTATGTTATTTTATTTACGTGGAAAATATTAATATTTAATTTTTTTGATTTTATACTGATAATTATTTACTCATAAGGTATTTGGATAATGAATTGTATTGACCATTATAAATATGATGAATTCATATGATATTAAATTTAGGGGTGGTCCTGGTTATATATATCCCATTGATGCATTGACATGTCCTATGAAACAAAACAACATCTATTCCATATTAGATGGGCACATTGGTTACACCAAACAATTTATTAAGAATGATGTATTGGGTGAGACAATTTTATGGTAATATTCATGATAACTTTTTCAAGGCCTTGATGGAATGTTCATTAATTTATGGATTTATTAATTTTATTTATTTATAACTCATTTTTTATTATATGGGTGCTTTTAATGTTTATATAATCCATGTAGGTACTTTGAACTCAAGTTGTTAATTCAAATGACATGTGTTTTGATTTTCCATTCTGCTATATTGATTATGCCTTATATATGCATTATAGATTCCATTGTACATAAACCTTACTAAGAATCAAAACTAACCCATTATTTTGTTTTATTACCCAGGATATGAAAAAGGATATTCTGCCTGAATTCAAGGATGTAAGAGTTTTTCTTAGGTTGTGTTTTTAAAATTCAACATAACATATGAACCAAGTATGTGTCTTGTCTCCCAAGAATACTAAACTGATTTATTTTTAGGTGGTGTGATATCTTTAATCTTGTACTAATATAATAAAGTAAACACCAACTCTACGTTACTGGATCCATGATTATTATAGGATTTATAAAAGGCTGTTTAGTAGAAACCTTGGGAACCTTATTTCTTGTTAACATATCTAAGATGATCATTATGATATCCCCAAAGAATATTTGATAACCTTTAAGTGATTTTCCTTCCATTGATCAATATTCTTGATGAATTCTGGATAACTAAGTGACTTCAATTATTTAGGGATAATTATTCGAGGAAACAATAGAATTAACACGTGTGGTAAATGTAGAGATTATACTGTTGGGCATACCAATATAGCAGGTGTTGAAGTTGGGTAGATCATAGACATATTACTGAAACTAACAAAATTTATGACTAGTATTTTTAATCATATAGAACAACCAAATATTATAGAATCTGGAGTGAAGTATCTTATAACAATTTCTATCAAACTATATCGACTTATGAGAAACAATATAAACCTAACAAAATTTTTTAACAATAAGAAACATTTTGAGTTTCAAGACTGTTTGGGGATAAATACTATATATTAAAAAATATTTAATATCCAATGTTTCAATATTATGGTAGGAATATCTCAGGTAAATTCACAATGGTAATGAGATGTAATTATTCAAATCAATACCCTAAGTATCTAGGATGACCCTAATAATTTTTTTACTGATGATATCTTGAAAATATTCTCAAGATTATGAATTTCAAGGAAATCAATTGATAAAAATTCTTTAATAATTTAGATAAAATTATTTATATGAAAAATTATGTAACTTTTAATATTGATTTCTGGACGTTTATTTTCTTGGAAATATTATCTCCATGGATGCAATATAAGTTGATCTTTAAATGATAAGGGGAAATGAAATAATAGTCCTAATGGATTATTGTAATGTTTATATATTTTAATTCAGGGTAATTATGATTAAATTTGATAAAATATGATTATTATGTAGTGTTATTTATCAATGTTAGTTTGGTATAAGTATTATGAGAAGACATCCTTAAATTGTTCTAATAATATTTAGTTGTATGGTGAATTTAAAAAATGTGAATTTTGGAAACATTTTTTGAATGGAATTAATCACCCTAAAAAGTGATTTTTATAATAATGTGATATTTTTTTATATATTATGAAAAAATATACAGTTTACATTTAAGGTAATTATATGATATGACAAGGATATCCTTACTGAATTTTACTGCAATTAGTTGTAGTTAATCTCTGACAATTTATGTTTTGGAGTATGTTATTAGTGTATATACATATTCAAGTATGTGACTATATATGAGATAAAATTTTGTTTGGGGATTAATTTTTATGATTTTTTATTCATATTTTCTATTATTTAAACTTTTTCTAAATATTTTGGTTTTTGACAAGTGAAATACGTTTTCATTTTATAGGTGATTAAATATGGATTTTGTGATTCAGGCATGAAAATTTATCATGATCATGATGATCCACATTAAATTATGGAATCATTCTTATAGAATGGAAAGAAGTCGAGTAAATTTTATGATATTATATATATATATAGTAAATAAATTTCACAAAATAAATAAAGATAAAGATAAATCTATCGATAATTATATTTTAAAGTTACACTCAACAATCAAGTTGTGTTTAAAAAACTCATTTTAATTTATGAGTCTTATATTCTTCCATTATTAATAAGTTTCATGGTTATAAGAAATCAATTAATGTTCCTAAAAAATCTATATCATGTTTTACTAACCTCTTATGATATTATTAGCTTAGAAAATAAGAATTAAAATTATAATGATGAAATCTCTATAACGAGTCGATAATTTAATACCCTAATGTTTTCATATATATTTTCTTTTAGTATAACATTATAATCCATAGTGTACACCACACACAACCTCGAACATAACAGAACTGTAAAATAATTTTATTTAAATATGACTATTATAACCATGTCACGAGGCTGGCAGTTATGAATGTGGATAACAAAAATATGAATTTTTTTTTAATTTTTTTATTTAATTCAGATTTATTCATTAATTCATAACAAATATGTATATAACATTCAATAAAGTCATTTTATGCCTCAAAAATACATTTTCATTAACATTTGTTTTTATAACATTTTGTGTAGATATTAAAATTCATTATTAACAATTTTCTAAATAGTATTTGAAAAAAATTATATCATTTTTAGAATCATAATTCCATAATATTATTAGTATTAATATTTGATATTTTTTTGAAAATGATGATTTTTGAGTGAATAGAGAAACTATATCGATTTTTGTAAAACTATCATTTATTTTCATTATATAATGTAAATTAAATATACCATTACAATTTAAATTTTATATTGAAGTAACATAAATATAATTTAATTATAAATAATCCAATTATTTACCTATTAATCAGAATTATACTTTATTTTGGAATAATCTCATTTCTGATCTTAAAACACAAATTTCTAAAAATTGGTTTTCATTGAGTTGTATGAATTTATATTAAAATTAAGTTACTCCACTTATATAAATTTAATCTTGAAAAATGGGTTCCAAATTTGAAATCATGATGTTCAAATTTGGTAAATAATCCCCTTTTATTTTTTGTCATTATAAATAGTAACCATGGTAAAGATTTGTTAGATTGGTAAGGTTAAATTAGGTAAAACTGGGTTGAAACATTAGTATAAGGATTTAAAATATCAATGAAGAATTATTTTATCCTATTGTATGATTTTTTTCAACTATAAACATCATATATAGTAAAATATTTCAAATTTTTTCCAATTTCTTTTGGTTATAACAATTATATTATTTTTAGAAAAGGATAAAAACAAAATTCTAATATCTTAGCCTAAATTTATATTGTATGTTGTCATAGGGATTAAATTTTTTCAATAAATATATAAATTTATTTTGATCATAAATAATTTATATTTACTATGGTAATTAATTTTATTTTTTTAGTAATTATATAATTAACTTAAACAGTTACAAAACACAGATACAGTGTTTGAGAAAACAATAGAAAAAATAATGAAAATGAATAAAAAAATAATTTGTTTTGTCTGATTTGTGGTTTAAAAAAATTATAATTAATTATTCATTACAATTAATTTAATATTTTAATATTCTAATCTCATTGTAGTCTTGATGTATTTACAATGAAATTAAATGAATTGTCCAACAAATGTCTATAATGATGTTCTATATTAAATAATATTTTATTAAATTATTTCGAAATAAAAAAATTGAAGGATGAAAGGAAGGATGTAAAATGCTTCTAAATTTTCATCCATGTTCCATTTTAACCCACTTTTCACCTTATAAATAAATTTATAGACCTATAAGTCTAACCAAATATGTTACCATAATTGAGGTTATAAATAATTAATGATGGGGTTATACCAAAATATAATTTTTAAAATAAATCATATTCAATTATGAATTGTATTAGTTGAAGTTATTTCGAACTTATAATGTCCTATATTCAAAATTATTTAAATTTTGTTTCCAATTTACATTAATATGATATAAATTATATTAAATTCATTTAAGTAATTCCAAGTGGGTATGTTCCCTCACTAATAAAATAGTGTCACTTCTTCTCTCTTATTTACACCTCTTGAGTCACATTACTCTACTAATACCAAAACAAATACCTTAAAAACATACTCCCTAAGACTTATAGGATTTTTTATCATTAAATTACCAATATATAAGGCTTAATATGTAAGCCAAAGGTGGTTTTCAAAAGAAGAGGTATAACTCTTTAATTAGTGTTTTCATTTTATTTCATCTTCAACCTCATTCAAATATTATAAATCTATTATCACATAGTAACATAAGTATCTTAAATATACTATAGTTTTATTATTCAGGATTCAAAAACCTTATTGACCACATTTTTATCCTATATAAAACTAAAACATTTCTCATGAAAATGTTTGGCTTACCCACTCCACGTAGTAGTGTAATTTGTTTTTCATCATTGGTTGTTAATAAAGAATTGTTAAAAAAAGGGTGATATAATATTATAAGTGAATCATATATGGTATTATAACTATTAATATGGTTATATTGTAGGTTTAAAATAAATATAATTATATTATACATGATTATAAGAGTGTATATGAAGAAAATTTGACATGAGGTAAGAGTAATTTTTTATCATTTCCACATCATTGAGACATGTTTATATTATGTACCTAATTTTATTTATATGGTTTATACACAGCCAATTTGACATATTTTATAATTAATTAATGTTTATTCATGATTTAACATGTTTAAATTCAAGTTTACTCTTTAAATTGTTTTGACACAAGATTTATTAAATTCATAGGGGATTTCTATTACAATTCGATTTTAATTTAGGATTGTTTATGTTCACATTTCCTTTGAGAAAATAGTATGATATCAATATCATAAATCCCATATATGTTATTCAAATTTGGTTATGTTTTTGGTTTACATTTTTCATTTCCATTTCTTCACTTTTTGTGTGAATAATTTATAAATGAGTTTCATGTAAGGGTCCTTCCTTTAAAAATATTGTTTTAATGTTTTATTTCCAAATATTTTTCATCCTTTTCATGGAAATTTTAAATGTATTGAAGAATATTACTCTCTAAATTATTATTATTCTTTAAATTCAATTTCAACTATATTTTAAATTATTTATAAATTTTTAAAATAATTCTACTTTCAATTTTTCAAAATGAGGTATTTCAATTCCTTTTACCAAAATATGAAAGGAATATTTATTTTAACATTTACTGTATGAAAACAATTTCCCCTTATCATTACAATTATTTAATTTAAAACTTATTTTACAATTCTCCATCATTATTTTTGACATAAATATTTTCTCAATATTTTTGGAATTTTTATGTGAAATGATATCAAAAGGAAAAGATATTATTTTCTTTAAAAAATAAAAAAAAAATTGAAAAGTGATTTATAAATTCATTATTATATAGTCATATAGAGGTTATTTTTTATTTATTTCTTCTATATTCATCTCTAATGGTTGTTTTTACTAAATAAACCTTCATTTATGATAAATATATGGTATTTTGTCAACCTTTTAGCATAATGGATTATACATTATTTGAGATCATAAACTTTATTGTGATGATGTTCTCACACTCCATTATTCATTGGACATTATTTTTCTCCATCATGTCTATATATTTAATATCATGGATGAATTATGAATCATTTATATTAACTTTATGATGTTTCAATAATATACAATTTATCTATATGGTGTTAGTTGAAGGAAACATATTAATTAATTTATTTCATTTTCAAGGGAAATATTGATATTTTGTATTCTTGATTTAATATAAATATTTTTTTAATTATAAGAAATTTTTTTTCATGACCCCCAACTAGTACCCCACTTTGGTCTATTAATGAAGAGGAGAAGTAACCCCTTGAGTCCCACCTCTAGTAATATCCAGGTTTCCTACTAACACTGAGGGCACGAAACACTCAAATGGAAGGAATTACACTCTATATCCTTGTATCATAAAATAAAACCACCTACCAATCCAACATACTATAAAATAAATAACTAAAAATCCCATAAAATATGTATCCCACATGCATAAGTATAAAATACATACAACCATATCCAATTATAAAACTATACCAAAAGTAAATCTTCTATCACCAACCAGAACAACCCAAAATCTGAGCGTATTTTCCATCTTTATCACTAAAACCCTCATGGAAACCGAAAAAAAAATTTATATATATGTAGGGTGATTTTATCTTGAATACAAAGTATGATAATACCCAATAACTCTCATGAAAATATGGAAAGATCCTACTATTTTCCCAGTGAACAAACTATAGAACTAACTAGTACTATACAATTCAGCTTGTTCCCCAACATCACAAGGTTCACTCACTAACTAAGGCATCTTATAGTAAAATGTAATATAATAAGTAGATAAATGTTCTCCACAACCACTAACCCATTGATTTTCCACTCTCAACCTTTGATAATACGTCCTTTGATCACATCCCTTCCATATCCACTAAAAATAACACCAACCATATGGAAATTCTTCAGGAATCAACCCTATATCATGTCTCGAAACTAGAACAACATATCATGTATCTTGTAACCAGAACAATACATTATCATGAACATTTCAGACAATAACTAAATTTCCTCCTCCTACCACGCATGACCCCCACCACATATCTCATCATCTACCACTGGTAGAACAGAATGATACTACTGAAGGATGAGTGGGGTATAAGGGTTATTCATCCATATATATCCTCCCCATTTTGAATGTCAGAGAAAAAAATCCCTAGAGACTCTTGTTTTTGGTTATTAAATCCAACATGGGTTAGGTGTGTATAAAATTCATAAAATAAGACAAGTATATAGTAGTCTCATCCAATCCCGCACATATAGGTTCATATAAGAAAACTCACCATAAACACCATCATGTCACTACTAATATCATGACACAAAGCACTACTTGTGATGTAGAAAAACCAAACATAAGCTTCACAGTAATCCCCACAAACCAATTCTCATTAATTTATTTAACAAAACATCAACTATTCTTTCCTTATTTAGTTGTTAGTTTAAATTTTCACCACAGAAATATTTAGCATTAACCATCTTTATATATGTCAAATATTATTTAATTTCTACTAAACCTCTATGATGAAACCACCATGTAAAACTACAGCATCACAACCAAGGCCCCCAATCCATATAAAACTAAGGCTATAAAGCCACACACCACTGAGGCCACCAATCCACACACAACCAATGACATCAAGACACACGCAATAAATTCAAGAATAATTAGGAATATCAATGTAGACATTTCATTTTCAAGATGTAATTATTTATCCATTTGAATGGTATTCTCAAATCATACCATAACTGCACATCATAATCCCAATATAAATAAATAGTATGAAACAACATTAACAATATCATGAAAAGTGGTAACCACATGCACATCACACTATTCACTTTCAATTTCATTATTCAATTTTTATTATCTTTATTATACCAATTAATACGTCAAACTAAATGGAATATAAAATCATTATTATATCATATATTCATATTAAAAAGATATAAATCGAATCCCCTAAGTCCAGAAAATATTTACAAAATGTTGTGTAGGAATAGAATAAGAGGAAAACTATCATCATGAACCAAAAAACAAGGATGCTCCTCGATCATACTAGAACACAACATCCTATATCATTATCCCAGAAAAGAATCTCCAAAACTATTTATTCTCTTTATAGTGGTCATGTTGGGGTGAATAATGTGAATAACACATAGAATATAAGGGAAGGGAACACACCTAGAATCACCAAATATTGATCTCCCGAGATTGAGGATGAAAGATAATGAATGGGGGATGAAAGTCCTCCTACAAACACGCCTATATTTCACAATAAATAATTGAAAAGGTATAGGGGTGAAAGGGTTCAAATGGATTTTGAAATTTATTACAAAAATGAAAATTTTATGACCATGATCCAATAACATGCACTACAACATAAATCATATAACACCAGATGGAACTGTGGAGTAAAGGAAGGGACCACACCAAAATAGAGTTAGTTAAAAGAATTTATAGAAAACATGGTTTAGTCTACTCCATAAATCATATAATCTAGGATAAATAATAATATTCAAGGGAGACCATCATTCCATAGAATTAAAATTTCACACTGGATGTTATGCGACAACCTAACTCTATTGTGCAATTACACTGAAAATGCAGAACCATCAACCCCCCACCCCAAGTATCTACATCACAGTAGATTTATCCAGGTAGAAAATAATCCATTTATGATGAATCATAATCTTCCATTCCACAGAATCCTTCCCATATAAAATATATTCTACAAATACACCATACACATCTCAACTTATTTGGAAATCCCCCGAAACACCATCATCACCTAAATTCCTAAAAAGTATGGGGTTAGAAGGTCAAGTTCATTACATTAAATACATATCAAATAATTCTCATCATCAAAAATCAAAACCCAACATGGATAAATAAAAAAAGGTTCTGAATAATTTATTCATGAGTTAACACTCACAGATCATAGTAAAATTTGAACACCACCACTAGTTAAGCACACAAATCAAGGGAATCCGCCCTTAATATCAAGATAATTGTCCACTTTGGATAGAACGGACTCTTTCAAATAGTTTGTTTAATTTTTTCATAAATATAATGCATATTGATTAGTAATTGGTTTCTTCCATTTCATATACATGAATTCATAACAAACCCTAAAAAAATGGAAAAAGGGACATCTCTTAAATCTACTACTTTTCAAGAATTACATCATCAACGAATAAAACAATGAAAATTTAAAAAAATATCAAAATCATATTTTGGTAATCAGAACACATATAAAACTCTTGATCCTATGTAATCTTCTCCAAAATTCCATTCCACCATAGAACTCAGACCAAATGGATGGTACAATCTCAAAACATCTTCTCCTAATTGTCATGAATCTTGATAAGTCATTACATTAATGTTGCATCATTATCAATATCTGACTCCCCCATTCAATAAAATGGTAAAAAATATTAACATATAAATGGATCTCGTACATGATGAAGATATCGTGAATGTTATCTAACTACATGGGTAGAACTAGATGATAAACCACCTCACTCACACATTTTAACACCTCAAAAATTCTAACAACCAGGGTGAGATATATCTTTCCTAAACAAACCTCTATTATCCATGCTGAGGGAAAACATTCAAGAAAACATGATCTATGACCCCAAACTCAAAATTCCACCTCTTTTGATTGGAATAATCCTTATAAAAATCATGTTCTACCTTCATCATTTCATAAACCACATGAACCATCTTCATTATGAACTGCACCACATCCAGGCTAATAACTATTTCTAATCTAATATTGATTCATTTTAATGGGGATTAAAATTTCCTCTCATACTAAACCTAAAAATTATCCATTCCAATGGATAAATGGTAGTTATTTTATAGGAAAAAGGTATGTGTTATACCATAATCCACGAAAATCCAAATCACATTCCCCTGACATATCCTCAATCATATGGACGGTTTGACCTATTTTTCCATATATTTGGGGGTGTAAAGTAGTACTAATACATAACTAAGAGAAAAAATCATTGTAAAATCCCCTCCATAATCTTGAGGTAAATTGAGGGTAACATTTGTACTAGTCCTCAGAACTCTATGAATTATCACCACATCATCCACAAACCGACTCTCTAATACATGCATGGTACTCAATTCTTATATCACTAAAACTTGAGTTGGATTTGTTAGTTGTTCCATGATCATTTAGATATAATAATTTCCACTATAATCATAGGGAAAACCAATGATTAAATCCATAGATATTTCCTCCCACTTCCACTAAATGAAATCCAAATACTACAACAAACCACTAGGGACATGATGTTCTAAATTTACCTACTAATAGACTATACATCGCACTAGAAACACCACCATTGAAAAATTAATTATTTTCCTCAAAAACTACCTCTTGAAGACATTATACATATTAGATATAATAGGGTGTACCAAAGAAGGAGATCTATGAAACTCATGGATGAATTCCTCTTGAATTCACATCAAGACTAACACCCTTAATTGGAATATAACCCAATGTTATTCATTGTCTAACCATATCACAGGGGCGTCTCCATGAATGATCCAATCACACATCATCGCTTCCTTTGACACTCCCCATTGACACTCCATGACATGTTTCAATAAATATAACTCCATCATTATCTATAATAGGAATCATCTTCCATCAACCTCATTTTATATAATATAAAAAGACTGTAACTCCTTCACCACCCTCTATGAATCCTTAAAATCATTTGTGGATCTCCATGAATTTATACTCATCATATATTTATAATTTTTCCCATTACAGGTGTATTTGAGACCAAAAATTATATTCAAATAGAAAATTTATCAACTTTTGATATTTTAGATTCAATTAATGTTGATAAAAGACATACCTCGTCCTTTTTTTGGTCCATGAATATCACAAAGCATTCCCCAATGAGGTAATGTATCTATAATGTATGGTAAAACACCACTACTTCTGTTTCAATATCATAAGTGGAATAATTAATCTCATCGAGGTATAAATTCCTGGACCCATAAGAGATCAATACCCAATATTACATTAAGACTCACCCCCAAACCAAATTTTGAATTGTCACAGAACATCACAAACATCATTCTCACCATAGGAAGGTAATGAATGGGGGTGTTGACCAATGATTCATTTAGGTAGTTGAATGTTTCTTGTAACTGAACATACCATATGAAATCCCAATAATTTTAGGTTAGGACTGTTAATGGGGTATTATCTAAGAGAAATTAAAAAATACCTCTGGTAATAACACAATATATCGAGAAATATATGGACCTCCCCCATGGTATTGGGTTCTTCCCATGAAAAAAAATAGTTTTTTCCTTTTCAAAATCCACTATTAATAGTTACTGAGACACCACGGTCCCATGTAAATTCACCTATCATGTTCAGAACATACACTTGAACAATTTCCCATATAACTATTGGTGACGAAGAGTCTTTAAAATTTTCTTCATGATCTCAGCATACTCCTCCTATGAGCTTGAGCATATTTGAATGTATACAATGTGGACAACTACAAAAATGGCATTAGAACTCATTAAATATGTAGTTCATGAGCCCTATGAACACCATTGGTAAATTTTTCATATTTAATGACATGAATAAAAAGTTGAACTATCCCTTCCAACACTAGAAATAAGTATTCAATTATATACATCCTTGAATCTCAAATGGTGATATCCAAACCATTGATCCATCTTATAAAACCATATATCTTCTCTGAACTGGTAAAGTAGATCGTAAAATCCTGAAATGGGTCATTATTATTTATCATCACATGATTCATCCAATGATAGTATGTGCACAACCTTATACTATCGTCTAAATTTTTGGAAAATAAAACTATATCTCCACATAGTGACAAAATAGGCCTAATAAATCCTTTCATTATCATACCAACAAATTGCATCCTAAATTCTTGTAACATCTAGGGTTTCATCTAGAAATGATCCATCAAAGTTGGTGTATCACCTAACTGTAAATCTATTCCATACTCTATATCTTTTAAATAGGGTAGTGTCACAACCTCCTAGGAGAAAACATCTAAAAACTCTGCAATAACTATGGGGCTATCCACTTACTAATCACACACTTGATCTATTGATGACCTAGACATCAAGGAAAAAATGGGATCTATTTGCCTAATTCCCATCTAAAAACATCCTTTGTTAGATAATGCCACATATTTTCCTTCTGAATTCAAAACTCAAGTATCTTCTAAAAATAGTCAGCAAACTCATGAATAGAAAACAACCAATCAGTAAATAGAATGAAATTGTATAGACATATCCACAACACATGGAAGTATACCAATGAATAATGTCCTCATCCCTAGTCTGCATTCTTGGAACACATAAAAAAACTAGTTTGTTCTCCAACTCTTGTTGATTACAGTAAAGAATGCAAAGGCTCTCCACGTTTAGTCCCATCACATAGAAAAAGGTGTGTGCAAGAAAGTAGTTTGATGCTCAAAAATAAAACAAATTAAAAAAACTAGGGTATATGATAAACTTATAATACCTCAAACAACATATGGATCCTCTATAATTGGTTCCCCTATCACATGAATCTTACTATAGATGGCTCCCTTGTATCATAATTGATGACCTCCACATCCATGTAATAATATGGGCCCTCAGTGGATAGGGACCTCTTAATGATACCATCTACTAACTCCACCTCATCCTAGCCAAGCATAAGTATAAGGCCCCAGCCTTAAACCTTACTTAATCTTGAGTTATTACAAGATTACACGTTGAGGATCTTTTCAGGTTTAGTTTTTTAGATAATTAGATCATGAAACTTGCATTACATTCCACATTTAAACAAAGTGGTTACATAAAAGACAGTATTCATTCTTCCCATCAACGGAAACATTTTTAAAATAAAACATGGATTCTTTCTTGACACATCCTTGACACTATCATCACATCATGTACCTTTCCCTTAACCTGTGAAAAACATTTCCAAAACATGGGATGAGCATAAAAATCTCAGTAAGGGTTATAAAAATATGGAAAGGAAACATGAGTTCATATATACATAAGAATGAAATCATACTTTACCCATAAAACATAGGCCCTTTAACATACCTCATCAAATCATGAATAAATCATAGAAATCATAAGACCTAAAAGTAACTTGAGGCATTCATAAAATTATTACGTAGGGAGTAACCCTCTTGGTTACGTTTGGAATACCCATCACAGTATATTCCCTAAATCTCTTCGGGTAAACCTTAACATTTCACTCCTTTGTGTTACCCAATGCATTGGAGAGCTATATCGTGCTCACCGGCCCTTAGTTTATCACGGAACCACCCGTTTTCATAACAATTCCCAAGAACCATAACATAAATTTATCACATACAACATGCATAAATGAAATATAACATTTCCACATTTCAATCACAATATAACATTTTAGGATATTGAAATAATGAATCCATTAAAAAACCATTTTCAAAACCATTTAAAACATTTAATAAAGAGATTTTTGAATCAAAGTGTCCCATAACACCTTGAAGATTTTAACATTTTAAACCATTAATATCCATATAAATAAATCCATAAAACCATTTTGAAAACATGGATATTAATAAGAACAAATCATTAAAACATTTAAAGCGATATTTTGGTTAAAGGGTTCTTACCAAAATTAGAGACACTTGAATACAATAATTGAGGAATAACATTTAATCAGAACTTTATAATATCATGAGAATAAATGGATTCATGATATAATATTCCAAAGGACAGTATATACACCATATAATAGTGAATTGGTGCATAACAACAATGAAGTCTCAATAGAGATGTAAAATGTGATGAAATCCCTTATAAAGAAGGTATCCTTAAATTAAGGATAAATCAATCTCAAAATTATGTGTGGAAAATATAAATACACCCAATACAATTGGATATTAAGTGTAAAACAATAAAAGTTCATTCACACATATTCAAAGGATGACATATTCAATAACAACATGTTGAACCCAAAGAAATCGAAATTGGGTTAAAAAGTTCCCTTGGTAAAATTCGACAGCCTAACGGCGTCACTTAAAAAATTCAGAAATGAGTTGATGAGAGATAAAAAGGGAATCTCATCACTTGGACATAAAATTTACATCAATCGGGATATATAAGAACATATCCCAACATAATAGTATGTGAATTAAAAGACATAACAAACGAAGTCTTTTAAAAAGAGGAGGGTGAAAGGTTCCCTTACCGACTTGGGTAACTTTCGAAAAGTACACCCCATTGAAGAAGTGTCATACAATGAATATGTAAATACCCATAAATGGAATTATATTACAAAAGGAGTGTAATAATTGGAAGTACATAAACCACTCAAAGGAAATTGTGGCAAATGTAGCATAAATCTCATGGGAATAAAAGTGAGATGAAAAATCTCTTACGAAAACTCGGCAGCCTAATGGCGCCACTTAAAAATTCAAAAATGGATTGATGAGAGGAAATAGGGTCCCTCATCACATCAACATAAAGTTTACAGAAAGAGGAATATAAAATAACATCCCCCAACATTACAAAGAGGAGCTTAAAAGAAGTGACATAAAGGAGAGTACTTAAAAAGAAAGAGAGAGGTTAGATCTCTTACGAAAATTCGGCAGCCTAACGGCGCCACTCAAAACTTCCAAAATAGATTTATGAGAGATAATAGGGTCTCTCATAATATAAAAATTACAGTAAGAGTAATATAAAATAACATCCCAATAACAATAAAGTTGATCTTTAAAAGGAATGACATAAAAGAGCGTACTTAAAAAGAAAGAGAGGAGTAGGATCCCTTACCTCAGGTCCGACTTGACTTGATCGTTCTTTAACATCCTGAATAATAAACTTGAGTTAATTTCTATTTTCATAAGAGCCTTTTTAAAGTTAATTATTCCTTTTATATCACTTATTTCCATTTTATAAACATTATGTAATCATTTAAGTTAATAATGTTTGTTTTGTCGATATTTGCTTCTTAAGTCGAAAGAGAACTTCTTACAATTACATGTTGTTTGTGTGGTCAAGGGTTCATTATATCCAGAATTATATTCATGATTTTGATATCATATATATCATATATATCCACAATATACATGTATTTATAATATTATATAATCATTTAGAGGTAAGAAATGAAATGCATTGTTCATGGAGACGGTAAGCTGTACGTACGCATGAATGCTACTTTCATTTTTTTGTCATATTAATGGAATTAAAACTAAATGAGATGTATTTATATTTTAATTCCAGAATTATATTCATCATTTATATGTATCATTCATCTTATATATCCATTATATACATGTACTTATAATAGTACATTACATTTGGGGATAAGAAATTAAATGCACCGTTCATGGAGACGGTAAGCCGTACGTATGCATGAACGCTACTTTCATTTATATCTCATACTTTAATGAAAAGAAATAATAATGATATATAGGTATATTATAATTCCAGTATAACATCATATATAATAACATTAAATCCATCCATTATACATCCCACGTATGGCATTAATGAATCACATCACTTTGAGGGGGTGGTAGTCCGCACTTCCTAAAATGAAGATATCGTGTATACCCATAATGGAAGCCATAAAGGTAAGCCAAAAATAAAAAATACAGAAGATTAATTAAAAAATAAAAAAAATTATATATCATATATAAATATAGTGACATCTTAATGGCCACCTTTGAAGTTGTTATATGAGTGTTGAACAATCATCGTTTTGTGAGGAAGAAATTCACCATCCACGGAAACAGTATGTTCTTTAACCATTAGATGTAGGTGTGTATAAGTGTAGCTAGAATACTTATTATAACAACATCCTAGTATATTGAAGATACTTTATTTTTAAAAAAATAAATTAATAAAAAGAGTTTATGGGGTTGGAGAGGCAAAATAAAACTAAAGGACTCAAGTGAACACATTACCTTAAAATTGGGTAACTCCCTTTAGTTTGAGCTCAAAGGCTTCCTTGGGAAGACTTCTGCCCAATTTGAGGCTTCAAGGAGTAAGAGAGGGAAGTGGAGAGGCAAAATGGGCAGAGTTTGGCCGATCCAAAGGCTTTGGGGGTGTGGGTAAGGAGGTAGAGGTGGGGGCCTTTTATAAGAGGGGAGGAGGGGCACTCTTGTAAAGTTACAAAATGTTACTTTATTATCAAAAGAGTTTCGGATTTTAAAGGTCCCACATTTATGTATTTATAGGATAAGGTGATAAGGTTTCGAAATCCACTCATACAATAGGTTTTGTACATGTGTAGGTCTTAGATATTACATTATCTTTCCATTTTATTTAAATCGTTAAATAATGAGGTCATCGCTGCATCATAATGATGTCATAAATAATTTAATTTATCTAATGTATAAAAATTATAAAAAAAACTACTATGATTTTGGAAATATTTTTATCTTTCCAATGAATATTTATAGTCAAAAATATGATTTGTATAACCACATGTAAAAATTGTTTTAGTAAAACATTTCATGTTTGTCTCATTTTTACTTTAACTTTAAATAAAAAGATATTAATGTCATTTTCCAACCAAAGTGGCTTCATGGCGTCCCCAAGTTTACCCATGGGTTGTCTTGGTCGGCGATGACACATCCAATGAGGTTAGGACATGTGTCAAGTTCATTTCATATTATTAAAAAATTATTTTTACCTTAAACTACACTAATTACCTCTAATCGCGATTAAAAACTTAATAAGTTACTATTCACCAAAAAATTATTTTAATCTCATTGAACCACATTTTACATCTTAATGAAAACTATGTATGTCGGATTTTTGAAATTCAAAACCCAAAGGTGGCAAAATTTCTTTTAAACGGAAAATCATTTTTTATAAGTACCACTTAGTGGTTTCACTATTCATCAAAAATTGATGTTTTTCAGAAAATTACCAAAAATTCACCCTAAGCTATATTTGATATTAAGAATTCAACAATGAAGTCTATTTTACAAAATTAAAAACATATAAGTCACATTAATTAATTTAATAATTAATTCCCGCTGTCAGAGAAAATAGCGTGTTTTTATGAAACAATAAGTATCAAAAGATTGACACTAGTTTAAGTCTGATTTCAAAGTGAAATTAATTCCAACGACCACTATTGGATTTAATGGTAAAAATATATTCTAATTTCACTTTTAAACCAATTCAAAATATAACTTAATCATATAAATAAATTATATTAAAAATAGGTTTTGAATTAAAATACATCATTTTACAATATTCATTTAAAAAAAATGAACTTTATAAAAAAGATACCAAAAGTTTACACAAAGTAAATTTTGATGTCCCAATTCATAAGAAGACTTATATTTGGTCCAAAAGGATGTATAAGAGTGAACAAAACTATATTTAATGTTGGTTCTCCATCAAAAGGCGATTAGTGAACCTTTAGTGAAAACTAGGGCATATACGCCTAAAATTGAATTCTTTCCGTATTTTAAGCATTTATCTTTTATTGGATAAATATAAAAACTTTTAAAAACATATATAATGATATTTTAGTTATTTCTATCCATTACCACCAATACAATGGCTACATGTTAACTACCATTTAAAATAATATTATTTTATTATTAGAGTGCAACGTAAGATTCCCAAGAAACTCGTTGTTGTGTGTTGGGTACGCCATCGAGCATAGCGTCCCCTTTAAAGTCATATTAATATTTTATTCACAAATATGGATAAATATGAAAATGTAATATTCTTTATTTACCTGGGGTGTTACATCCTTCCCCCCTTTTGGGAATTGCGTCCTCGCAATTTTTAAAATTGAGCTTGGAAACATCCTTGAAAATCCCACATCGGAACAAGAGTTGCTAAAACAATCACTTTAAAACAAAGAAAGATAAGTACAGAGGTCACCATAGTTAACCCATACTAGGATTCCAAGTACGAAAATATGGACATGGAGGAAAAAACAAAAGGTCATGTTCTGATGGAGTGTGATAGAAAACATGTTTAGGAGAAAGTTAACCACAAGAAAATCACAAACTTGTGATGGGTTAAACGGTATTCGATTCCCCAGTAGGAAAAGTTAATAGACAACATTTTTGTTTTAAGTTACTTTTTATTGAGTAATTTATTCATAAGGAAACATAATCACTTATCATGTCGACTTTCAACTTTTACACAAACTCATATTTTCTCCAAAAGACGAGTATTTAGGAAGACTTGTTCACATTAAGAGTGCAATAATCAACTTCTAGAGAATCACTTAATCCACAAAAGAGAACTATATACATCCCATGTCTTTAGACCAATACCAAAACCAAAAAGTCTAGTACAAGGTCAGATAATCCAAAAAAAGTTAACCCTTTATAGAAAGAAAACCTATTCTTAATCTCAAAATTTGTCCAACAAAACCCAAAGTTCAACGAGGACCATTCAATAACCAATTTGTCCATAAAATTCTTCAAAGTAAACCAATGTAATATTGAAACAAAAATATTTGAAGGATTTAGTACCATAGTCTTCCATGTTAAATCGTAACATTTATCTCCAAACAACATCAGTTGCTCCTAAAGTCTCGTATTGAAAAGTAATTAACATAATCACATATCCTCCATGATAGGTTAATCATTTTCATAAATAACCCAAAATAAACTTACTCTTAATTCATAAAATCATATAACTAAAAAGAATCAGTCAAACTTACCAGGGACTTCACGTAGTCCAGTGGTAGGCGATAAATACCAGTCACACTTTGGTTGTGGGTTCGATTCCCGCAGCTTTGTCCAATGCGACGGGTTGTCACACGGTCTGTGTGTTGTCCTTTTTCCAAAACTATATAATTCTCAAAACATTTCCCAAAATGAGATACAATCTTTAAAAATAAACATAACATATTTTAACCTCAAGTTTATCTCATTCCTTTAATTTTCCATCATAACATATAATAACCCATAATTACCTCAAAAGTAAGGATCATATAAACCCTAATGGTTACCTTTTTAATTATTACCTGAACTTCCACATCAATTGGTCATCCCGTACATGATGCATTATAGAACATACCAAGGTTCACGTGGTTGATCAGGACTCCTTGACAGTTTGATTAGAACAACCACGAGTTTCCTCATTGAATACCCCATTTCATCGAGTCTCTTAATCAGAGAACCACCATAGTTTCCTTCAATCCAACTGTCACTTTGGTGCCTGCGAGATCCAGCCATTCACTAGAAACAGAAATGTCAGTGTGAGTATATCAACAAAACCATCATGTACTAATGAGGAAGGTAAACACTAAGATATACTTACTCATTCACTTTATCTGAAACTAGGACTCTTTCTGAAATCCTAACCATTATGGTAATGTCACTTATGCTTAGAGAATACCCTAACCCCTAATGTTATCTAAACCAACCTCTGATACCAACTATAAGGCCCCAACCTTAAACCTTACTTAATATTGAGTTATTACAAGACTACATGTTGAGGATCTTTTTAGGTTTAGTGTTTTAGAGAATTAGATCATGAAACTTGCATTACATTCCACATTTAAACAAAGTGGTTACATAAAAGACAGTATTCATTCTTCCCATCAACGGAAACAATTTTAAAATAAAACATGAATTCGTTCTTGACACATCCTTGACATTATCATCACATCATGTACCTTTCCCTTGACCTGTGAAAAACATTTCAAAAACTTGGGATGAGCATAAAAATCTCAGTAATGGTTATAAAAATATGGAAAGGAAACATGAGTTCATATATACATAAGAATGAAATCATACTTTACACATAAAACATAGGCACTTTAACATACCTCATCAAATCATGAATAAATCATAGAAATCATAAGACATAAAAGTAACTTGAGGAATTCATAACATTCTTACGTAGGGAGTAACCCTCTTGGTTACGTTTGGAATACCCATCATAGTATATTCCCTAAATCTCTTCGGAGAAACCTTAACGTTTCACTCCTTCGTGTTACCCAATGCATTGGAGAGCTATATCGGGCTCACCCGCCCTTAGTTTATCACGGAACCACCCGTTTTCATAACAATTCCCAAGATCCATAACATAAATGTATCACATAAGACATGCATAAAGGAAATATAACATTTCCACATTTCAATCACAATATAACATTTTAGGATATTGAAATAATGAATCCATTAAAAAACCATTTTCAAAACCATTAAAAACATTTAATAAAGAGATTATTGAATCAAAGTGTCCCGTACCACCTTGAATATTTTAACATTTTAAACCATTAATATCCATATAAATAAATCCTTAAAACCATTTTGAAAACATGTATATTAATAAGAACAAATCATTAAAACATTTAAAGCGATATTTTGGTTAAAGGGTTTTTACCAAAATTAGAGACACTTGAATACAATAATTGAGGAATAACATTTAATCAGAACGTTATAATATCATGAGAATAAATTGATTCATGATATAATATTCCAAATGACAGTATATACACCATATAAGAGTTAATTGGTGCATAACAACAATGAAGTCTCAGTAGAGATGTAAAATGTGATGAAATCCCTTATAAAGAAGGTATCCTTAAATTAAGGATAAATCAATCTCAAAATTGTGTGTGACAAATATAAATACACCCAATATAATTGGTTATTAAGTGTAAAACAATAAAAGTTCATTCACACATATTCAAAGGATGACATATTCAATAACAACATGTTGAACCCAAAGAAATCGAAATTGGTTTAAAAAGTTCCCTTGGTAAAATTCGACATCCTAACGGCGTCACTTCAAAAATTCAGAAAATGAGTTGATGAGAGATAAAAAGGGAATCTCATCACTTGGACATAAAATTTACATCAATCAGGATATATAAGAACATATCCCAACATAAAATTATGTGAATTAAAAGACATAACAAACGAAGTCTTTTAAAAAGAGGATGGTGAAAGGTTCCCTTACCGACTTGGGTAACTTTCGAAAAGTACACCCCATTGAAGAAGTGTCATACAATGAATATGTAAATACCCATAAATGGAATTATATTTCAAAATGAGTGTAATAATGGGATGTAAATAAACCACTCAAATGAAATTGTGGCAAATGTAGCATAAATCTAACGGTAATAAAAGTGAGATGAAAAATCTCTTACGAAAACTCGGCAGCCTAACGACGCCACTTAAAACTTCCAAAATGGATTGATGAGAGTAAATAGGGTCTCTCATCACATCAACATAAAGTTTACAGAAAGAGTAATATAAAATAACATCCCACAACATTACAAAGAGGAGCTTAAAAGAAGTGACATAAATGAGAGTACTTAAAAAGAAAGAGAGAGGTTAGATCTCTTACGAAAATTCGGCAGCCTAACGGCGCCACTCAAAACTTCCAAAATGGATTGATGAGAGAGAATAGGGTCTCTGATCATATAAAAATTATATTAAGAGTAATATAAAAGAACATCCCAATAACAAGAAAGTTGAGCTTTAAAAGGAATTACATAAAAGAGCGTACTTAAAAATAAAGAGAGGAGTAGGATCCCTTACCTCGGGTCCAACTTGACTCGATCGTTCTTTAACGTCCTGAATAATAAACTGGAGTTAATTTATATTTTCTTAATAACATTTTTAAAGTTCATTATTCTTTTTATATCATATATTTCCATTTTATAAACATTATGTAATCATTTAAGTTAATAATGTTTGTTTTGTCGATATTTGTTTCTTAAGTCGAAAGTGAACTTCTTACAATTACATATTGTTCGTGTGGTCAAAGGATCATTATATCCAGAATGATATTCATGATTTGGATATCATATATATAATATATATCCATAATATACATGTATTTATAATATTACATAATCATTTAGAGGTAAGAAATGAAATGCACCGTTCTTGGAGACGGTAAGCCGTACGTACGCATGAACGCTACATTCATTTCTTTGTCATATTAATGGAATTAAAAATAAATGAGAGGTATGTATATTTTAATTCCAAAATTATATTCATCGTTTAGATGTATCATTCATCATATATATCCATTATATACATTTACTTATAATAGTACATTACATTTGGGGATAAGAAATGAAATGCACCGTTCATGGAGACGGTAAGCCGTACGTACGCATGAACGCTACTTTCATATCTATCTCATACTTTAATGGAAAGAAATAATAATGATATATAGGTATATTTTAATTCCAGTATAAAATCATATATAATAACATTAAATCCATCCTTTTTACATCCCATGTATGGCATTAACGAATTACATCACTTTGAGGGGGCGGTAGTCCGCACTTCCTAAAATGAAGATATTGCGTATGCCCATATTGGAAGCCATAAAGGTAAGCCACAAATGAAAAATACAGAAGCTTAAGTAAAACATAAACATATTATATATCATATATAAATATAGTGACATCTTAATGGACACCTTTGAAGGTGTTATATGAGCGTTGAACAATCATCGTTTCATGAGGCAGAAATTCGCCATCCACGGAAATAGTATGTTCTATAACCAGTAGATGTTGGTGTGTGTAAGTGTAGCTCGAATCCTTATTTTAAAAACATCCTAGTATATTGAATATAATGGATTTGTTACAAAAGAAATGAATCAAAAGAGTTTAGGGGGTTGGAGAGGCAAAATAAAACAAAAGGACTCAAGTGAACACATTAGCTTAAAATCAGGTTACTCCCTTTTGTTTGAGCACAAAGGCTTCCTTGGGAAGACTTCTGCCCAAAGTGAGGCTTCAAGGAGTAAGCGAGGGAAGTGGAGAGACAAAATGGGCAGAGGTTGGCCGAGCCAAAGGCTTTGGGGGTGTGTGTAACGACCCAAAGTTTTTCAATGGAAAATTCCCTTCTTATATCTATCTCATAAAAACACAAAGTAATGAACTACTAAGTGATAAGTGACCTTTAAACATAATTTTTTCACCCCTATGTTTCGAATTTTAAAAATCCAACATTCACGGCTGTGTTCAAGATAGTTTTTGGAGTCCAATGAAACACAAATAATTTTTGGTGAATAGTAACCTACCCTTATGAATAGTAACCTACCCTTATGAATAGTAATATGAACCTTATGAATAGTAAATAAGAATAACATTACCTATGAATAATAAATAAAATTTAGACATCATAGAAAGTGATAATTTGACCTTAGTAAACGTTTTTGGTATTTTATAAGTTATAATAATTTATATAATTAATTAATTAATTTAAAAGAATATTTGTTTTCCTGAAATATATACATAAATTATTAAATCAATGTCTAATAGTTTTTAGATAATTTTATAAGACCCTAAGTAATTTTTGAAAGAACTGCAAAATCAGTTTTAATTTTAAAACATTTTTTTAAGTAAATTATGATTTTAATTGAATATTAAATTAAAAATATTTAGAAAATAAATTTTGAAAAATGGACTTCATTTTTGGATTCTACACATCGAAAAATGGTAGGGGTAAATTTTTGGGATTTTTCTGAGATACTAGAATTTTTGATGAATAGTAGAATACATTAATTTATCATATAAATACATTTTAATTAAAACCCACTATTCCTGACATCACAAGTGATGTAAGAACCCAAATCCAGAATTCAAAAGTCAAATTTACTATTCATAGTCATCCAAGACTCACTATTCCTTGTCTTAGGTGAAATTAACAAACTAATCAATTTTATATTAAGGAAACCCTCTCCCCTCTGCTATAAAAGCCACCCTTCACCCCTCCTTTCCTCACACCTCTCAAGATCCAAGCCTTCACTATATTCTGCCCAAAAACCTTCCCTAGCTCATCCCCCACGTCCAAAAACTGCTGGTCTCATCAAAAGACCAAGCCTAGCTTCCTTAAAGAGGATCTCAAGAGGAGGATTCTAAAAGTAATTTCTCTCTCTCTTCTCCTTTAATTTCCTTTCAAGTACAAGTTCCTTTCTTGATCTCCTCCAACCTATCTTCATCCAAATTGTTCTGTAAATCCATTATTATATATATACTGTAATATTATGAATCTAATGGTATATTATATCACCCCACACTCTTTCCTCTTCCTTTTATTTTATTAAAGAGAACATTGTTCACGTGGTGATAATTTATCACCTTCAAAAACAACATGCTCTCTTCTTCCATTTATACCATCATCTGGTCATGAAAAACATTTTTATGGTTGAACCAGAATGTGTTATTATGTATTATGTTCTATTTTATGTTCTGGAAATAACCTATGGCCATACTACTAAGTGAAAAGTTAAAATGAGTTGGTTGTGATCCAAAAACCGCTCAAATTTGCCCAAATAATCTTCATTTAATTCGTATCTAATGATTCGGCCACATGGATCTAATAAAACTCATTATAAAATCATTCAAGATTATGAAATATCATTAATTAAATGTAATATCAGTTCTGGATGTTTACCCATGATCTACCCAAACATCAAATTAAGAATACAAGTGGACCGCTCAAGAAAACCATGAAAAAGAACATCCCCGAACAATGTTTTTAAACTCTATAAATCATCCAAAGGAACCTAATATGAAATAATGAAACCAGAATGAACCCTATTAATGTATAAAAGGTTCTGGAATTTCTAATTAATGAATATAATGTCATTATACAGGACATTAAAGAGAAGGATGCATTCGAGTACAAGGTAAGGGGAAATCTCAAACCCAATTTTCTTCCTTCGGGTTCTCCCTATTTCACTCCATTTTTGATATGGTTACTCCTCAAAGGTCTTTTGTTCATCATTTCATTTACTTTTCTGGGATATACATGTTTTTAACTGGTTTTTATGTCCATCAAAATGTTTTCCAAAAGAACTCTTCTTTCAAGATCTCACCTTTTACCTCTCATTCAAGGTTGATGGTTCTTATATCAAGTATGTTGTTCCCTCTTTCTTTTGGGAACCCAAAGATTATGAATGTGTTATTATGAGATGAAACCCATTCCTTTCCATGGGTTATTTATGTTCATGTTTGATATGTGTTCTATGTGGAAAGCATGATAATGATAATGTTATGATGTGACGGGTGCACTCGGAATTATATAGCGCAATATGAATGTTAAAATGTGACGGGTGCGCCCGGAATTATATTGCGCTCCAATGCATTGGGTAAAGTGATGAATCTCATGAGTAAATGTGAAATTATGCGTGAACATGATGCTAGCTTTTTTCACAAGTATGTGTGGTAGTTAACCACTAAGACATGATGTTTCATTTTTATGCTTTCCCACATTTCAAGTTTATTTTTTATGCTCCTCTCATGTTCAAGATCTTCTTCCTATGTCATGATTATGCTCACCCCATGCTCTATTGTTCTTATCTATCCTCTTACTGGGCTTTTAGCTCACCCATTTTGATGTATATCCTCAGGTGGCTACATGTACTAAGGAGATGACAAGTGCTACTAAGAAGCTATAGAAGAAGAGATTAAATGAATTTTTATGCTTGATGTTGTACTTGTTATGTGTAGTCCTAGTTTTCCCAAGACACTAAACCTCTGGATCCTCCATGTGTAGTACTATTATGTTGTTTATCTTTGAAATGATGTAATAGTAATGTAAGAAAAGGTCGGGTCGCTATAGTTGGTATTAGAGGAAAGGTTTAGTTAATTTGGGGAATTAGGATTAGTGAACCCTAAAGAAAACCTCTAGCATGAGACTAAGTACAAATATGCACACAAGGATATTTTCCTAGGGATCCCATATGTTATGTTTTTGTATAATTGTTTAAAAGGATAAGTTATTCATGACTTGTTTACTTATGTTTTGTTCTAACCTTTTCTATTTTAGAAAAATGGTGGGAACCAGGAGAAATCAGGCCAACAACTCTTGCGAAGGCCAATGCAACGATTGCCCGAACGACATCCCCAATGATTTTGGAGGTGGAGTTAAAAACTTCATGGCGATGCTTACCTAATTATCCCGAGTTATGAATAATAACCATAGTAATGGGGAACGTCCTCCTTCACCAAAGAGGGAGAAGCTAGCTATCGAATGTTTTATGCGGCAACGACCACCGACATTTTGTAGATATTACGATCCACTAGTTGCGGAACAGTGGGTCAACTCTATAGAGAAGATCTTTTCTATTCTTCACTGTTCCGAGATGGAGAAGGTGACTCTAGCCATTTATTATCTAGATGGAGAAGCTGATCAATGGTGGGCTTTGATTAAGAACACCAAGCCAAGGGATGAAATTGAAGAGATTGAATGGGAAGACTTTAAGATAATGTTTCTTAATAAGTACTTCCCACGAACTCTTCACACGAAGATGGAGAGAGAATTCATTGAGCTCAAGCAAAAAGAAGGAGAATCTGTCACAACCTATGAAGCAAATTTTACAAGGCTTGCAAGGTATGCTTCGGGTTTTGTTAACAATGATAGCAAAATTGATAGATTCTTTAGTGGATTAAAACAACATCTTCGAAAAGCTCTTGCAATTCGAGACATTAGGAGTTATGAAGAAGTTGTTCGGTGTGCTCTCAAAGTGGAGATGGAGTTTTGAGAATGGTGTCATGGCTATAGTGATAAGAAAAGAAAGATGGAGTTTCAAGCTGGTGGATCTAGTGATAGAGATGGGAAGAAAACACAATGACCCACTTGCCAAAAATGTGGGAAGTTGCACAATGGGAACTGCCTCAAAGGGACGGGGAAATGCTTCAAGGGTGGGAAAGAAGGACACCTAGCTCACGAGTGATGAAGAGACATGAAAAGGAAGGATAATGTAGCCGATGAAAGGAGAGAACCACTCGTGGTTCAATGATACAACTGTAAGGAGCTAGGGCACTATTCAAACCAGTGCACTAAACCTCGAGCTTTCGAGGGTAATCAGCGCCAACAACCACCAAAGCCAAAGGATCAAGGGAAATCTTATGCCATCACTACTGCGGAGGTGGATCATGATAATGAAGTCGTACAAGGTACACTTCCTATTCACTCAAGAATGGAAAAAGTCTTATTTGATTCTGGTTCTACGCATTCCTTTATATCTTGAAAGTTTGCTAGAACTATAGAATCGAAGCCCTGAAACCTTGATGTAGAGATATCTGTAAAAATACCAAGTGGTGCAATCATTGAAACCCAAGTGTTTGATTCTTCTCTTGTTGACGTATGTGGGAAGATTCTTCCGGCAAATCTCGTAATACTTCCCTTGGTGGAATTTACGCTATAATGGGAATGGATTGTCTCTCGTTATATAGAGCACATATCAACTGTCGGGAAAAGGAAATATATTTTCATATTCTGAACCATCCCATGCTCCTCTACAAATGCAAGGAAGATCATGAATCTCCTTTGAGAAATCCTTCAATGGTGTGGGTGATGATTCCCTATGAAGAAGCATACATCGCCCAAATGTTTGATTCAAAGGAAAGTTCCAACCTTGAGGAAATGCCCATCGTAAGGGAATACGGCGATGTATTTCCCGAAGAGTTACCCGAAATTCCCCCGAATCGTGAGGTAGAGTTCTCAATTGAACTCATACCCGGAGCTACTCCTATCTCGAAGTTCCCCTACAGGATGGCTCCTATCGAACTGGAGGAGTTAAAGAAGCAGCTGCAAGAGAATCTGGACAAAGGGTTCATACGCCCTAGTGAATCACCTTGGGGTGCACCAGTGCTCTTTGTGAAGAAGAAGGATGGTACCATGCAACTGTGTATCGATTATCGAGAACTCAACAAGATCACAATAAAGAACAAGTATCCTCTCCCAAGGATTGATGACTTGTTCGACTAGTTAAGAGGAGCTCAATACTTCTCAAAGGTGGATCTTCGTTCTGGATATCATCAAGTAAAGGTGAAGAATGAAGATATTCAGAAGACTGCCTTCCATACAAGGTATGGGAACTATGAGTTTTTGGTGATGCCCTTCGGACTTACTAATGCCCCTGCAATCTTCATGGATTTGATGAATAGAGTCTTTAGACATTACCTCGACAAATTTGTGGTAGTGTTTATCGATGATATTCCCATCTACTCCAAGAGCAAGGAGGAACATGAAGAACATCTAAGACTTGTGTTGGCGACATTGAGAAAGGAGAAGTTGTACGCCAAGTTCAGAAAGTGTGACTTTTGGATGAATCAAGTCACGTTCTTGGTACATGTGATCACAAGCGAGGGAATTTCTGTGGACCCTTCAATGACAAAGGCAATTGAGGAATGGCCCAAGCCCTCTAGTGTCACAGAAATCCGTAGTTTTCTTGGATTAGCTGGGTACTATCAACGTTTTGTGAGAAACTTTTCATGATTGTCATGCCCGCTAACTAATTTAACAAGGAAAGGGGTAAAGTATGTCTGGACGGATGAATGTGAGGGAAGCTTCAAGGAGCTAAAGAGAAGTCTTATCACTGCACCTGTACTCACACTACCGAAAAGTGGAGAATGTTTTGTGATATACAGTTATGCTTCAAAGAAAGGCTTGGGTTGTGTACTCATGAAAAATGATAATGTGATAGCATACGCCTCACGACAGTTGAAGATCCATGAGCAGAACTACCCGACGCATGATCTAGAGCTGGTAGCCGTGATTTTTGCCTTGAAAATCTGGCGGCACTACCTTTATGATGAGAAGTGTGACATATACACCGACCACAAGAGCCTAAAGTATATATTCACACAAAAGGAGATCAACATGCGTCAAAGGAGATGGTTAGAGCTAATCAAGGATTACGATTGCTCTATTCACTATCATCCTGGAAAGGCAAACAAGGTAGCTGATGCTCTAAGCAGGAAAGAACCTGCTACTCTATCCATGTTGAGGATTGAGAAAGACCCTATCTTCTTGGATATGCAAAGGATGGATTTGGAAATCATAAGGGCAGGGGATACATCCTACCTTGCCCAAATGATTGCACAACCATCTATCCAACAGAAGATTAAGGAAGCACAAAGGGATGATATGGAGATACAAAAGAGGGTGAATGCAGTAAAGGAAGGGAAGCTGCAAGAGTTCCATATCGACGATGATGGTGTGATTCGGTTTGGAACGCGGCTTTCTGTGCCTTCATCACCCAGAATAAAGAAGGAGCTATTGGATAATGCACATAGCTCAACTTTCTCTATTCATCCTGGAAGTACCAAGATGTATCGTGATCACCGAGAACACTTCTGGTGGGATAACATGACGAAGGAGATTGTGGAATATATTTCAAGGTGCTTGGTATGTTAGCAAGTTAAAGTTGAGTGGAAAAAGTCCAAAGGTATGAGGAAGCCATTGCCTATACCCATGTGGAAATGGGGAAATGTTACTATGGACTTTGTCAAGGGTCTCCCGAAGACGTCAAGAGAAAATAATGCGATATGGGTTGTGGTTGACCGACTCACCAAGACTGCCCATTTTATCGCTATTCGGGAAGACCTCTCACTTGAACAACTTGCAAGGATATATGTGAAGGAAGTAGTGAGATTTCACGGTGTTCCACTCTCGATTGTCTCTGACCGTGATCCAAGGTTCACTTCTAAATTCTGGAGGAGCCTTCAACATGCTTTGAGCACTGAATTAAATTTCAGCACGGCCTATCACCCCCAAACTGATGGCCAGTCTGAAAGGACTATTCAGACACTTGAAGATATGCTAAGATCCTTATCTCTTGAATTCAAAGGTGGATGGGATCAGCACCTTCCATTGGTTGAGTTCTCATACAATAATAGCTTCCACTCGAGTATTCAGATGGCTCCGTATGAAGCTCTTTATACGAAGCGATGTAGAACTAGAACCTGTTGGGATGAAGTTGGAGAACGAAAACTACTTGGTCCCGATCTTGTTCAAGAGATGACATAGAAGGTTCAAGTCATCCATAAACATATCAAAGCTTCTCAAAATCGGCAAAAGAGCTATGCTGACAATCGTCGAAGGGAATTGGAGTTCGACGTTGGAGATAAATTCTTCCTTCGAATATCTCCATGGAAGAGAGTCATGCGATTCGGGAAGAAAGGGAAGATAAGCCCAAGGTACATTGGCCCCTTTGAGATCCTTGATCGTATAGGAGCCGTGGCCTATCGTCTGGCACTTCCACCTAATATGGTTCAATTTCATGATGTGTTTCACGTATCACTACTGAGGAAGTACATTTCAGACCCCTCACATGTACTAAACTCATAGGTGGTACAGCTGGAAAATGATCTCTCCTATGAGGAGAAGCCGGTAAAAATTCTGGACCGAAGTGATAAGGTTCTATGCAACAAGACAACCCACCTTGTAAAAGTTTTGTGTAGGAACCAAAAGTTTGAGGAAGAAACTTGGGAACTGGAAGAGGCAGTGAAGGAGAAGTACCCTCACCGGTTTGTGTAAAGTGAAATTTCGGGGGTGAAATTTCTTAAGGGGGGAAGAATGCAACGACCCAAAGTTTTTCAATGGAAAATTCCCTTCTTATATCTATGTCATAAAAACCCAAACTAATGAACTACTAAGTGATAAGTGACCTTTAAACATAATTTTTTCACCCCTATGTTTCGAATTTTAAAAATCCAACATTCACGGTTGTGTTCAAGATAGTTTTTGGAGTCCAATGAAACACAAATAATTTTTGGTGAATAGTAACCTACACTTATGAATAGTAACCTACCCCTATGAATAGTAATATGAAGCTTATGAATAGTAAATAAGAGTAACATTACCTATGAATAATAAAATAAATCTTAGACATCATAGAAAGTGATTATTTGACCTTAGTAAACGTTTTTGGTATTTTATAAGTCATAAATAATTAATTATAATTAATTAATTAATTTAAAAGAATATTTGTTTTCCTGAAATATATACATAAATTATTAAATCAATGTCTAATAGTTTTTAGATAATTTTATAAGACCCTAAGTAATTTTTGAAAGAACTGCAAAATCAGTTTAAATTTTAAAAACTGTTTTTAAGTGAATTATGATTTTAATTAAATATTAAATTAATAATATTTAGAAAATTATTTTTGAAAAATGGAATTCATTTTTGGATTCTACACGTTGAAAAATGTTTGGGGTAAAATTTTGGGATTTTTCTGAGATACTAGAATTTTTTATGAATAGTAGAATACATTAATTTATCATATAAATACATTTTAATTAAAACCCACTATTCCTGACATCACAAGTGATGTAAGCACCCAAATCCCGAATTCACATGTCAAATTTACTATTCATAGTCATCCAAGACTCACTATTCCTTGTCTTAGGTGAAATTAATAAACTAATCAATTTTATATTAAGGAAACCCATATCCCCTCCACTATAAAAGCCACCCTTCACCCCCTCTTTTCCTCACACCTCTCAAGCTCCAAGCCTTCTCTAAATTCTACCCAAACACCTTCCCTAGCTCATCCCCCACGTCCAAAAACTGCTGGTCTCATCAAAAGACCAATCCTAGCTTCCTTAAAGTGGATCTCAAGAGGGGGATTCTAAAGGTAATTTCTCTCTCTCTCTTCTCCTTTAATTTCCTTTCAAGTTCAAGTTCCTTTCTTGATATCTCCCTATCTATCTTCATACAAATTGTTCTGTAAATCCAGTATTATATATATACTATAATATTATGATTCTAATGGTATATTATATCACCCCACACTCTTTCCCTCTTCCTTTTATTTTATTAAAGAGAACGTTTTTCACGTGGTGATAATTTATCACCTTCAAAAACAACATGATCTCCTCTTCCATTTATACCTTCAATCTGGTCATAAAACCATTTTTATGGTTGAAACAGAATGTTTTATATGTATTATGTTCTATTTTATGTTCTGTAAATAACCTATGGCCATACTACTAAGTGAAAAGTTAAAATGAGTTGGTTGTGATCCAAAAACCGCTCAAATTAGCCCAAATAATCTTCATTTAATTCGTATCTAATGATTCGGCCACATGGATATAATATAACTCATTATAAAATCATTCAAGCCTCTGAAATATCATTAATTATATGTAATATCAGTTCTGGATGTTTACCCATGATCTACCCAAACATCAAATTAAGAATACAAGTGGACCGCTCAAGAAACCCATGAAAAAGAACATCCTCGAACAATGTTTTAAAACTCTATAAGTCATCCAAAGGAACCTAATATGAAATAATGAAACCAGAATGAACCATATTAATGTATAAAAGGTTCTGTAATTTCTAATTAATTAATATAATGTCATTATACAGGACATTAAAGAGAATGAGGCATTCGAGTACAAGGTAAGGCGAAATCTCAAACCCAATTTTCTTCCTTCGGGTTCTCCCTCATTCACTCCATTTTTGATATGGTTACTCCTCAAAGGACTTTTTTTCATCTTTTCCTTTACTTTTCTGGGATATAAATGTTTTTAACTGGTATTTATTTCCATCAAAATGTTTTCCAAAATAACTCTTCTTTCAAGATCTCACCTTTTACCTCTCATTCAAGGTTGATGGTTCTTATATCAAGTATGTTGTTCCCTCTTTCTTTTGGGAACCCAAAGCTTATGAATGTGTTATTATGAGATAAAACCCATTCCATTCCATGGGTTATTTATGTACATGTTTGATATGTGTTCTATGTGGAAAGCATGATAATGATAATGTTATGATGTGACGGGTGCGCCCGGAATTATATAGCGCAATATGAATGTTTAAATGTGACGGGTGCGCCCAGAATTATATAGCACTCCAATGCATTGGGTAAAGTGATGAATCTCATGAGTAAATGTGAAATGATGTGTGAACATGATGCTATCTTTGTTCAAAAGTATATGTGGTAGTTAACCACTAAGACATGATGTTTCATTTTTATGCTTTGCCACATTTCAAGTTTATTGTTTATGCTCCTCTCATGTTCAAGATCTTCTTCCTATGTCCTGATTATGCTCACCCCATGCTATATTGTTCTTATCTATCCTATTACTGGGATTTTAGCTCACCCCTTTTGATGTATATCCTTAGGTGGCTACATGTACTAAGGAGATGACAAGTGCTACTAAGAAGCTATAGAAGAAGAGATTAAATGAATTTTTATGCTTGATGTTGTACTTATTATGTGTATTCCTAGTTTTCCCAAGACACTAAACCTCTGGATCCTCCATGTGTAATACTATTATGTTTTTTATCTTCGAAATGATGTAATAGTAATGTAAGAAAAGGTCGGGTCGCTATAGTGTGGGTAAGGAGGTAGAGGTGGGGGCCTTTTATAAGAGGAGAGGAGGGGCACTCTTGTAAAGTTACAAAATGTTACTTTATTTTAAAAAGTGTTTCGGATTTTAAAGGTCCCACATTTATGTATTTCGAGGATAAGGTGATAAGGGTTTTAAATCCACTCATCCAATAGGTTTTGGACATGTTTAGGTCTTAGATATTACATTATCTTTCCAGTTTATTTAAATCGTTAAATAATGAGGTCATCGCTGCATCATCATGATGTCATAAATAAATTAATTTATTTAATGTATAAAAATTATAAAAACAAATACTATGATTTAGGAAATATTTTTAGCTTTCCAATTAATATTTATAGTCAAATATCTTATTTGTATAACCCCATGTAATAATTGTTTTAGTAAAACATTTCATGTTTGTCTCATTTTTACTTTAACTTTAAATAAAAAGATATTAATGTAATTTTCCAACCAAAGTGGATTCATGGGGTCCCCAAGATGACCCATGGGTTTTCTTAGTCTACCATGACACATCCAATGAGGTTAGGACATGTTTCATGTTCATTTCATATTATTAAAACATTATTTTTACCTTAAACTACACTAATTACCCTTTAATCGCGATTAAAAACTTAATAAGTTACTATTCACCAAAAAATTATTTTAATCCCATTGAACCACATTTTACTTCTTAATGACAACCATGTATGTCAGATTTTTGAAATTTAAAACCCAAATGTGGTAAATTTTCAATTAAACGGAAAATCGGTTTTTATAAGTACCACTTAGTGGTTTCACTATTAATCAAAAATTGAAGTTTTTCAGAAAATTACCAAAAATTCACCCTAAGCTATATTTGATATTCAAAATTCAACAATGAAGTCTATTTTACAAAATTCAAAACATATAAGTCACATTAATTAATTTAATAATTAATTCCCGCTGTCAGAGAAAATAGCGTGTTTTTATGAAACAATAAGTATCAAAAGATTGACACTAGTTTAAGTCTGATTTCAAAGTGAAATTAATTCCAACGACCACTATTGGATTTAATGGTAAAAATATATTCTAATTTCACTTTAAAACAAATTCAAAAGATAACTTAATCATATAAATAAATTAGATTAAAAAGAGGTTTTAAATTAAAATACAACATTTTACACTATTCATTTAAAAAAATGAACTTTATCAGAAAGATACCAAAAATATACATAAACTAAATTTTGATGTCCCAATTCTTAAGAAGAGTTTTATTTGGTCCAAAAGGATGTATAATAGTGAATAAAACTATATTTAATGTTGGTTCTCCATCAAAAGGCGATTAGTGAACCTTTAGTGAAAACTAGGGCATATACGCCTAAAATTGAATTCTTTCCGTATTTTAAGCCTTTATCTTTTATTGGATAAATGTACACACATTTAAAAACATATATAATCATATTTTAGTTATTTCTACCCATTCCCACCAATATAATGGCTACTTGTTAACTACCATTTAAAATAATATTATTTTATTATTAGAGTGCAACGTAAGATTCCCAAGAAACTCGTTGTTGCGTGTTGGGTACGCCATTGAGAATAGCATCCCCTTTAAAGTAATATTAATATTTTATTCACAAATATGGATAAATATGAAAATGTAATATTCTTTATTTACCTGGGGTGTTACAATAAGCCTACCGAAAAATTTACTAAACATTAGTTGGAAGACTGTTTTACTAAAATAGCCTCAGGGTTAATTGTTACTGTTGTTGGAAGGGGTCCTAAAAACCCAATATATACTATCTTCTTGGGGATAAGACTAAATTCCTCTAGTAATGAAAATGACCTTTGTATCCAAATAGAAAAAACATGAGAGCTCCTTGTGGATGAACGGAAACTTACAACCCCTTATAAATGAGATGATGACTACTTTTTATATTTCCTTACTAATTAGAACATTGAATGGTCCATCATATATGACCCTCCATCTAATTCCCTACTCCCTGAAGGTCCCTGATGACTTTCATCCAGGGGTTCTCCATCCCTCTCAAGCACCCTATACATCACCACTACCTTTTTTACACCTCTCAAAATGAATTCAATTTCAAGGGGGAAACTATTGAATAAATGTATGGGTGAAATTTCTCATCCAAGTTTCATTCTTAGGACACCTCATCGAGAAATAAATTAGGGGAAAACAAAAAAGGTACTATAACTTAGTCCTTAATTCTTGAATGCTCATGATCCCCTGCTGAAGGGAGAGAAACCCCTTACTATTCATCACCCTTTACATCATCAAGAAGAACTCATCCCTAAAATCCTTTTGGAAATCAGCCCATAACCCATCGGTCCCCTATCACTTCCCATGATACAAAATACACCACTAAAATGGTGCTATCCTAAATTGGATAAATTATAAGGTAACCTAGTTATCATATCAGGATCAAATCAAGTTGAAATAAATCATTAACTCCTCCAGCTAAGGATCAATGTCTGGGTTATAGATTTTTACCTCATACCTCACTAGGCTCTAATGCTGAAAGGCTTGTAACTTCTCATTCCACGATTTGTTCTTGTAATCTGAATTGACCCTTTTCCAGTCAATATCTTCGGCCTGATGACCCTATCCAATTCAAACCACATATAGATAATGGCCAACTGGAATCTCTGCAAGGAAATGAGATACACCTTATTCTAGTAACAGTTGATTTATTTAATTAATTTAACTATAACATTTATTCTTTCCCGAAACTACCTCATTAAAAAAACTCAATAGAGTATGATACATATATCAATCCACCCTATCTCTTAACTAATATATTTGATACAACTCTATCCTAAATTCCACCTCCACTAGTACCCCTCCTTGAGCTGGTAGTGAAAAGGAGTTACCCCCTAATTCTTACCTCTAGTGGGTCCTAATTTGGTGACTAGCACTGAGGGTATAAAACACTCAAATGGGAGGCATTGACATCAATATCTATCATTAATAACATAAAAACACCAAAAAACCATCCATACTATTAAATAAATAACCCAAAATCCCATACCATATGTATCCCACATGAATGATTATAAAATATATATAACCATATGAAAAGATAAAAAAATACCAAAAGTAAATCATGTGGCATGATCTTCAATAACCCACATTATGAGATTATATTGACCAAATTGATCACCAAATCCATCCTGACAAACTAAAAAAATTATATATATGGTGGTTGAAAAAAAATATACTCATTAACATGAAACCCATGATCTCTCAAGATAAATTAGAAATAATATACTGAGGTTCTCTATAACAACATTCCTCAATAATTTGTCTCTCTCTACCAATGAGAAGACATATTTTGATCATACCTTCCATATCCACCAATCACGAGGCCACCATATGACATATCTCATGAAAAAGTAAAGTCATATCATTTATTAGGAAACTAGGGTAGTAGGGTATCATTAATTTGTACGACATCATCCTTGTGTACACCTCCAACCATGCATGACCCCACCGCCAATCTCATCATCCACGACTAGTATCACCATAAGATTTTGTTGAAGGGATAGTGGGGAAGAGGGGGTTGTTATCTATCTATATCCCTCCCATTATGGATGTCAGAGAAAACACCCCCATAGAATTTGGGTTTCGTTCAGGTTACCTCACATGGGTGGGGTGTATCGAAAAGTCATAAAATAATAAAAGTATATAATAGTCTCACACATTCCCACACCTATGGGTTTACCTAAGAAATACCACCACAACCACCATTAGGTCACTACTAATATCTTTCCGCCATGGTCTACCTCTAATATATAACAAATAACTACAAGCATCACACTAATGGCCACAACCCGATTCAAATTATTTTTTTAATAAAAAGGTCACCATTATTTATTCATTTAGCTATTAGTTTAAATTCACACTAATGGTTTTATACCATAACCAAATTTATATATTCCAAATATCATTCCATAACTACTAAACCACTATCATGTATCCACTGTGTTAAATCAATGTATCATAACCAAGGACACAAATTCCCCAAAAACTAAGGCCATTGATCCACACACCATCAAGGCCACCAATACACACAAAACCAATTCCATCTAGACACATATAATAAGTCAATCATAAATAAGGAATACTAATTTATTATTTCCAATTTTCGATGTTTAATTATTTAAACATTTAATGGGTATTCTCAAATAAATCCATCATTATAAGTCATAATCCCATAACAAAAAAATAATATGAAACAACATTATAAACATTAAGAAAATGTGTAATAACATGTACATGAAACTATTCGATTTAAATTTCATTAGACCATTTTAATATATTTATTATGAAAATATATACTACTCACCCAATAGAAGGGAATTCATGATAATCTCATAGGTCACATAAAATAGATAGAACACAAATCCCCAACCTTAAATAATGATTTAGAAAATGTTGTCTAAGGATGAAATCATGGGAAGAAAATTATAAAAAACTTAATATAATGATGAACTTGAATAAACCTATAACCCAATATACCATTAGATTATCTCACTATAGAATCACAAAATCTATTTATTACCTTGACAATAGTTCACTCTAGATGAAAAAAGGAATAAAATAGGGAAGATAAGAGACGTAAAATTACCTAGAATGACCAAGGATTAATCTCCCAATACTGGGGTTGAAAGATGATGAAAGGGGGCTGTAATTCCTCATAATGATTCACCAATATTTCCCAGTAACTGAGAAAAAATGTGGAGGAATCATGGGGTTCAAAGGAGTTTGTGGATTTATAGGAAAACTAAAAATTAGTAGACCACAATGAAACACCATACACTATAGTGAAAAGGGGCTGATACTGGATAAAACTACAATGTAAGAGAATGGAAAACGCTACAATGGTTTTGGTAAAAGTAGTTTTTGAGAAAAATGGTGAGGTCCACACTATTGATCTTATAAACAAGAAGAAGTATTGTAGTAATAGGGAAACAACCATGGTACTGAATTCAAACGCTATGAAGAAGGATACACTGCAACGCAAATCTATGTTGGGCATACCATAAACAAAATAAAGAACTATGAAAAAATATACCTAAATATCTACATTGTAGTATATATCGTCATACCGAAAAACTCCCATTATGGAACAACATAAGCCTATATGCCACAAAATCCTTACCCAGTTGAAATTTCAGCTACCACTCTAATATCCACTTCTCAACTCCTTATGTAATTTCCCCAAAACCATTATCACCTGAATTAACATAATGTAATAGGTTGTAAATTCTAGTTTTTTACATTTTTAGAATTGATTTTATTTATTATTCAAAATGTTATGAATGCATAAGATATGAAATTGATGGGTGGGGCTCAGTTATAGATAACCCCTTGATGCATCGATAGTTCTCAGGAGACAAAATAGTAGGCATGAAATATTTGATGGGTATTCAGTTTATATCTACCCATTTATTAATAATTATTTATATTTTGATATTTATTAATATTTATAATTAAGATAACATGGATTATGTAACATCCTGAGATTTTAAAAGAAGAAAATTATGCTCGAAAGCATATATGATGCACAACACCGAGCCTAAACAACCTGAAAAATACGTTATTTAAATATGAACATTATAAAATAGTTTTTTAATTATTGGTTATTAATATTAATAACTAAATAATAAAATTTATATAGTTCCAAATCAATACAAATTTATTGATAATAATCACTCAATTTTTAGAAAATTTAATTTATTCTTCAAAATATGTTTTCATAAAAAATACAGATTCCAATTTTAGAAAATTTATTTATTAAAATGATATTTTTTTAAATAAACATAAAAAAATATATTAAAGTTATATTTTCTAATTTTTCTGAAAAGAGTGGTTTTTAGTGAATAGTGAAAAATACTGATTTTTTGCGAAATAATAATTTATTTTCAATAAATTAAGTAATTTAAATGTACCATATCATTATAATTTTATTTAAAATTAAAATAAGTATTATTTAGTTATATTTAATATGATTAATTATATTTTAATCATATTTATGTTTCATTCTTCAATAAGTTTATTTTTAGTCTAAAAAAATCATTTTTCTGAAAATTGTTTTTAAAATCATATTATTTCTCCATTTCAATTAAGTAAAATAAAATATAATTATGAATTATTTAAATTAAATATATATATTATATATATATGTATATGAATTTATTTCCAAGAAATTTTTATTAAAAGTCAAATAGTGAATATAATATCATCTTATGCTTCAAAAATGCATTCTTAGAAAAACCATTTTTCAATACAATTTGGGTGCTGGTATTTAAATTAACATTTTCCATATATGAATTGAATTTGAAATTTTTTTTCCTTATTTTGAATCATCATAACTAATATTATATAATAATGTGAAATGAAATTTTAATCATAATGAATAGTGAAAGTAGAGAAAAATATTGTAGTTAAGGTTAAAATGGGTTAATCTAGGGGCTAAACCAAAAGATAAGGGTAATTTTTTCGATAAAACTTTTAAAAATACTATTGAATTAGAATAATTAAAAATTATAATGCCTAAATAATAAATATAAATTCATTTGGAATCAATTATCATGGTAATTAATTTATCATTTTTTATTTTTTGGGGAGATTTCAAAGTAGTTTCCAAGAATTTCCCCTCCCCCACTTATAAAATGGACCTCCTCAATTAACATTTTCACACATCTCAATCCATATATATCCAAAAAACCCCACCTAAAAATATCTCTCTAATATCCTTATCCACATTATATAGGTGTTGGTATTTTATAAAGACCAACCCTAGGGTCCCTAATAAGATATCCAAGGGTGTTTCTTCTAAGTGAGGTTAATTATATTCACTAAGATATTTTTTTACTTCTTCTTTTACGACATTAAATTATGTTTAAAAAAAATACAAAAAAATAACTCTATTATATCACAAATACTCATATTTTATTTTGTTTATTACATAATATTTATCCATCTCCCCCTCCATCAAATGAAAAACAAATCCATTACTTGTGCGTAAGGAGGAATACCATCTCACGAACTAATGTATTTTGTTTCCAATCACCTACAGAAATAGATAGTTATAATTGAGAAAATAATGAATATAAATTATTTAGATGACATTATATTAATTATTTAAAATTAATATATCACTCACTTACCTACCCTTTCTCCCATTAAGGGAATGATATGATCGTTTATGCATACATATGGTCGACCATCTCCAAGAAGTGATGCAACTCATTTACCATGTACATAATTAAATAATTATTATAAAATTATACCCAATGAATAAATATGGTATATCTAAAATTAATATAATTTTTGATATTATGTAAATATATCCAATGTTCAAGAACCAGAACTGTCATGAGGAAACACACATGAGAAAATAAAGCAGCCACCCCTGAAACAATGGTAATAATGAAATATTATTAATGAACGAGTAATAATAAGTTAAAACAATTTAATATATTATATAAAAAATATTTATACGATTCTATTATAAATTAATAAAATAAATTTAAACCAATATACATGAGGTTAAATCAAGTTCAAATAAAGGGAAATGTGAGGTAGGGGACATAATCTCAATTTTTATTCACTGTGGAAAATTTTGATGTTATGAACTTAGTTTTTATTATATGGGGTATATCATTCCCTTTTAAACATAATTTAACAAATAATTCAATCTTGATTTTATTTTATGTTTCAATTTTAATTATTTCATATAAGTTGATTTCACATGAATGTTGCCAAGTTGTAAGAAATTTCATAACTCAATTTCTTTTCAATTGGTCATATTACCTTTTCATTGCCTTTGATATTAAAATATTATGTTTTTAATGTCTTATGATTGTTTTTTTGTTTTATATAAAAAATTTTTATGTGGATTTACATTTGATAAAAATTATCAATTCATTTATTCATACTCATTTAATATCCCCGATCTTTCTTGAGGTAAAAATATTTCCTTTTTGGGTTAAATGCATTTACATTCCCATTTTCCATAGACCCTAAGTCAGGTTGTGGGTTGATTGGGCTGATTTTTGTGAAAGAAAGGGGAAAAGGTTGAAAGCTCGCTGCAGGCCAGGTACATGTTGTGTACTTGGCCTACATACTGTGTACTTGGCCTACACATCATGTACTATCCCATCACGATGTTTAGCCTTTCTGGTTTACAAGAATAAAATCGGAAAGTAATTGTCGTGAACTTTAGGTACACATCAGGTACTTTCCCACTATGTATTGTAAAAAATGGAGGTAGTGGCCTCTAATATTTCATATGCACAACCCTTTCTTCCTATTTATGAGGGCCTAAAAACATCTAAAATGTTTTTTCAGTTCTAGAAGTCGTCTGAAATGAGATTTGAGTGTGGTTTGTCTCATTTGAACTGCATTGGTTATTACTCGATTCCTTTTTCGAAACTATTGATTCTTAGGAACAAAAGCTGTGCTATTTTGATTTACGCTCATAATGCCCAATATCCCATTCTTGATTAGTTCTTAAAATTTCTTTCATACCAGGATGTATTAGGACTTGGTACTAGATGAGTATTCTACTACCAAGGTGAGGTAGGTGGTCTATACTTTATTTTGGCTTTTTAGGTGATTTTCAGGTGTTCATCCTTTTCTCCAGCTATCGGACTTTCTAGTGTGGCCCCATTTTTGAGTGAGATGCTTTTCTTAGGCTTAGTCGGACTTATTGAGGATACCCATAGGTTCAATTTAAATTATTTGGCACCTGTTACTCATTTCAAGGTCACACAAGGGGTGAGATTTTAGGAAATACCCCGTTAATTTCCATTAAAACCACCAAAGGATGAGTGTTTGTGCTTTACTAGTTAGGATAATCTCTTTAATTACATGAATTTCTTGAATTATCTTTTTAGGAGATGTATGCCTCCCTACATTGTGATTTATTTTCATGTCGTACCTATTTTTATAGTTTGTCTTAAATGTAAATCGATGAACAAGTGGGTATACTTGTTGGTAGATTTTTAACTACCTAAGGGGTGAGTTGGGAAATGGTGATATGTGAGAGGGTATGCTCACATGAAATTTTTAATGGTTTATATTGGTGGGTATACCTAAATGAAATATTTAGTAGAATGTTAAATGGATCATATAGGAGGGTAGGCCCATATTCTTTGTAAATGATAATCGATTGTATGAGTGGGTATACTCATGGATTGTGCATGTTGATGTGAGTGGGTATACTCACATGGAGTGAATTTTCTAAATTGTAGGAATTGGATGCTTGAATGAAAGGTTTGATAGATGTCATGGACTAATATCCTTGGATCTGGAATGTGGTAGTGGAATCCTTTGGTAAACTCTGCCCCTTCGGCCTTGATTCCCTGGGATGCCTCGGGACATATTACCCCATGGATCTATCTTTCTTTTGATCACATAAGGCATGCCATGTCCATGCTCCACAGACCCCAACCTGTTCCTAACCTAGTTTCCACTAAGATACCCATGGGACTCAATGGGATGCCTTGGAAAAGCTCCTTCGATCCATCCCTTCATGGTCTTGATTTATTACATGGATTCCCTAGTACGTGACAGTTTTATCCAGTCCTTGGTCTCTAATTTTCACTATATGACATGATTTTGGGATTCTAATTTTCACTATATGGTGTTGTTGTGGGATTATACTCTTCACTATATGGGGTGTTTGTGGGACTCTTGACATCTTTTATACTGTGTGGTTGTGGCTTGTTTAGAGTTTATGGATATAAAGTGTGGCTCCGTGACATGTTTACATTGTTATAAATTCCTTATTAAGAGATGACTCTTTTCTAGGTATCCTTAAGGGGCTATTTAGTTTTTCTTTATAGTATAATTATTCCATGGGAATACACAGTTACTTTCCTTCTTTCTTAACACTTGAAAGAACTTGGTATATTGTTGTTATAACTATATAGACCTGGGTGGTTTCCTACTGGGATGTTTATCTCACACCCTATTTGGGCCTCCTTGGGGTCTTAAAATGATTATATGGTTGAAAGGGAAGATAGGGGAAAATTCCATGGTACAAGTTATTAACAATGGATTTGGGGCAAGGGAGTATAGGTCTATGCTGAGGCTTGTGATGTTGGGATACATTTTTTTGTCATTTTTTTGATATGTGTACAATAATATATTACCATGTACCTATTTTGGTTTTTTTCTAGATACATGTATCATCTACATCATTATATATGTTACATTTATGGATTTTATCTGGATTCTTCTCTTGTCTTAACATTAGTTGGATGCTTATTTATTCGCTCCCTCTATTGTATGTACTTTAATTTCGTTGTGATACTTTGGTAATGAGTGAATAGTCTCTCCAATGACTCATTTAGGACATCAATGCTAGTTTATGGCCAGTAGAATTTGGGTATATTCCCTTGAGGCCATGTTTCTAACCAGGCCCAAGGCACCATTGGGTGGAATCCGTGTTAAGGACATTACAAAGTGATATCAGATGAGTTTTTCTTTTCTATTTATACTTAATGTTTGGTGATATTAGAAAATTATAGTAAGGAAATAGAATTTGGTAATAAATTTTTCTTGGGAGTAGTTACCCCGTTTATAGGGAAAATCCAAATTAGCTTGAATGTATTTTGGTTTTTCAAGATTTTGATATTTAAGTTGCTATTATTTCACCATTGGGTGACGCACTTGATTTATGCAATTACTATTGATGTAGTTGTGGGTTATATTTTTGTTTCAACCCCATGAGATAAGGGTATGCCATCGCATGCCTCATATAGACACTTGTTAGATTCACATCCCATGAATTATTCTATTCCATCTAAAATTAATTATATATTTCATGTTGTTGTGATAGTTGATGTGATAGTTGTGCCTTTTGTGGTGTTAGTTTTGGTGTAGCGGATAAAGGAGTGATTCCATCTTTCAATTATTAAGTAGTATGGGCCATTATGAATGGGTAAATTATGCACTAATGAAATTAAAGGGATTAAATGATCTTCTTATATGTATGGTTTGAATGGGAGAAAATTATTTTGGGTTACTGAGGTGTTATCAGCCCTCATGGATTCAGAATTGGTAACCCTTGGTGAAATTTCCTGGATAACTAAATGTGAATTCCAGATAAACTGGAAAATGAAATGTGGGATAGATACTTGACCTAGACTCGGCTTTTGAGTGGGAAATTTGATGGTTATTCATTATACAGTCCTATATTTAGGATTAGGTTGTAGGTTTGAATTATTTCCTAGGCAGGTTTTGACCTGTCCTATGCTTTGAGTTGTGTTCATTGATATTTATCTTTCCTGAGGCATGTATTTGTCATTATAGAGACATGCCACGATGACAAACTCTAGTGGTATGCCACATGGGATGTGATGAACATAATTTAGAAACAATGGGTCATGGTCTACCTGTTGATCCTCCTTTAATTTTAGTTGTGGCATTGAGTATTTTCTCAACACAGGGGATGTGCCAAAGTTCTGCAAGGGTTTCTTCTGATATATGAACACCTTCTAGGGAGAACCACAACCAGCCTTGACTATGGCTGAGCAGACATGGGTGTTCCCGCAATATTAACCCCTAAATTTTTCAATGGATGGTGGACCACATGATGTAGAGATATGGATAGAGACTACGTTAGAAATTTTGTTCATCTATAAATGCCTCTAGAGTGGAGGGTCAAGATCACGACTTATATGCTACATAGAATAGAAAACCTTCGGTGCGACGTTTTGAACCAGGATTATAGGTTGCGAGATATGGGTTGGGATTAATTTTAAAAAATCTTCTTCAATTAATTTATCCCATGACTCTATGAGAATAACGATCTTGTGATTTCATGCATCTAGATTAGGGTGCAATGACAATTAGGGAATACTTGGAATGCTTTAGAGAGGTACATCATTTTGCGTTGATGTATCTTACAGATGAGTTGTCAAGGGAGAGGCACTTTAATGAATGTCTCATACATGATATCAAATCTCTAGACGATGTTTTCATGATGACTTCTATTACTGAGATTGTGAATCAGGCACTAATTACATAGCAGAACCTGAGGGAAGCTAGGGGTGAAGAATAGGGGAGTATAGTTTCTCAGACCAGTGAATCTACATCTTTAGGTAGGAACCATCATTTATAGGAATCTTATGAGGTTAGTTCTAGTCAAGTTGTGGGTGAAGGAGACTTGTGTATTTCCATTAGGGTGGTAGGTGAGGCCACATGAAAAATTAGTGCAACTGAAACCCAATATAGTGTAGTTCTTGCGACAATATAGGAAGATGAAGTGGTTTTGAAGGAACTTCCATCCAACTATGAGCAGTAGTGGGACCGCTCTGACATCGCATTTAGGAGAAGGTTCTTAAGCTCATTGTAAACTTGGGAGCCGAAGTAGTGAAAGCCGGTCAATCCAGGGCAGTAGTGGTAATTGTCGTGGTATCTGGACACTGGGTTCTTAGAGACTGTAGGTTGGATCATCTTAGAGTGGCCAGGCAGGGTCGTAGGGCCATGGTATAGGCCAAACATATGTAGTGAAATAGTCCCAAAATGATAAGGATCCCTGACAGTCTATAGTGTGAGTAATGATCATATAGGCTTCTACTATTTCATATACCCTTTTTGATACAGGTGCATCACACAATTTTATATCTGCAGGGGTGGTTAAAAGACTTGGTCTTGTGGTTTTTCTTTATGAGAGAGTTTTCATTCTAGATACCACATCGGGAGTTATAATGGGTGATGTGAACCAGTGTATGTAGTGTTCCCTTGAGGTCGAAGGGTTTCACTTCATCTAGGATCTTTATGTCCTCGAGATGACAGGGTTTGACTTCATTCTTAGAATTTACTGAGTAGTAGCTTATCGAACGTACATTGACAAAAATCATCGGAGGTTGAATTTCACATCACCATAGGGTGCGATGATTATTCAAAAGGGTGAATGGGATGTTTAGGAAAGCATAGATAGACCAAAGCATCATGGGCTAGGCTGGATGACATACTATATTGCATGTTTGTATATGGATGATCAGGGAGTGAGCCAGTTGGACTTCCCTGTGGTGGTTGAGCACTTTAGGGATGTATTTATCGATGAATTTTTTGGGTTACCTCCTAAGAGAGAGTTCGAGTTCTCCATCTAGAAAATTCTAGGAGATAAACTTATATCCACTACTCTATACAGGATGGATATGATGGAGTTGAAGGAACTCAAAATACAGCTAATGGATTTGGAGGTGAAGGGGTTTATCAGACCAAGTACAACTATGTGGGGTTCTCTGATACGTTTTGTGAAACAGATTGATGGAAATATTAGGATATGTTTTGATTATCATAAACTGAACCAACAGATGGTTAAAAATGATAACACTTTCCATGGATAGATGACCTATTTGATCAACATTGATAAACCCGAGAGTTCTCAAAAATTTACTTAAGGTACTGATATCACCAGGTGCATGTTATACCTATAATCATTCCTCATATAGAATTTTTTAGTAGGTATGGTTCATATGAATATTTGGTTATATTGTTCGGTCTCACGAACATGCCATCATTTTTCATGGATCTAATAAATCATGTGTTCCATCCTTACTTAGATTCTTTTGTGTAGGTTTTCATGGATGATATATTGATTTATTCTCATATTCAACAAGACTATACCATCCATCTTGAGATTGTTTTGAAAACATAGAGAGGGCATCATTTATATGGTAATCTCACAAAGTTCCATTACTACATGGATCAGATTCACTTCCTTGGTTACAAAATCTCAAAGACAACAGTATTAGTGGACCTATATAATGTGAGAGCTATAGTATCCTAGTAACATCCTAAGAATTTTTTTGACATATGGAGTTTCTTGGGGCTAGCTATCTACTATAGGCATTTTATACAGGACTCCTTATTCTTAGAAGAGTTGTTGATGGGGTTGACTAAGAAGGGTGTGAATTTAAATTGGAGATATTCTTGTGAGTCATCTTTCCATGAACTGAAAGTGATGTTGACATTAGCATCTTTCCTGATACTTGAAGAGTAGGGTAAGAGTTACTCAATTTACTTTGACACTTCAGCTTTTTGGTTGGAGGCAGTACTAATGTAGGTATATCGAGTCATGTCGTACGGGTCTTGGTAGCTAGGCCACATGAGATGAATTAAACTACACATAATCTAGAGTTAGTTGTAGTTTTTCATACATTATGCTATTAGAAACACTATTTATTGGGTGATCATTTTGTGGTGTACACGGACCACAAAATCATCATGTATATCTTTACATTGCATAATCTAAATCTGAGGAAGCAGAGATGGTTGGAGTACCTATAGTCTTTTGACTTCAAGGTTTTATATATTCTTTTTAAGGGAAATGTAGTGGCCAATGCACTGATAATGAGGACTCAACTACAGGCGTTGAAACATGCTAGTAGAAAATGATAGCTTATGGAGTTGTTCTAAAAGATGCATTTCGAGGTGTGAGATAGACAGGGCCAAACTTTTCTATCATCCCTAGCTGTGAACTCTACCCTACTAGACAGAGTTAGGATGAGGTAGCTATCAAATTCAAAAGTACTAGTTCTATGGGAATGTGTGGCAGTGCGTCCAGAGGTCACCAAGATCTACCATGACGTGCAACATCAGTACTAGTGGTCGGGAATGAATTGCCAGGTGGCTGGTTTTTTATGATGTTTTCCACCTATTAGTGGGTGAAGGAAGAACATCACCAACCGAGTGGGCTTTTATAGTAGTTACCTTTTTCAATGTGGAAATGGGATGACATTGTGCGGGATTTTGTGATTGGTTTACCGAGATCGCCTTGTGGTAATGATTATGTGTCAGTTATGGATGATAGGCTTACAAAGGTTTCTCAATTCTTGCTGGTCAAGGAGACCTTCAGTTTTGATGATCTCAGAAGGTTGTATATCTGAGAGGTAGTACGGCTTCATGTGGTCTCACACACTATCATTTCAGATAGGGATGATGGATTTATGTCTTATTTTTGGAAGATGTTTCAGAGGGTGTTGGGTACATAGGTGCTTCTGACCATAGCATACCACCCTCAGACTAATGTCAAGTCATAGGGTACGATACAGGTGCTAGAGTACACGTTGTGATCATGAATCCTAGATTTTGGGGGATCTTGGGAGAGGTAAATTCCCCCAGTTGAGTTATACTATAAAAATAGTTATCAATCAACTATACAGATGGTACATTATGAGGCTTTATATGGTATTCCATATTGTTCTCCCTTGTGCTGGTTAGAGGTAGGTGAGGTATCTTTACTGGGACTGTGTCTCGTGTTGGAGACTACTGAGTAAGTCCAGTTGATTAAAAAGATGATGGATACAATGCAGTCTTATGAAAAATCATATGCCAGTCACCGTAGATGACATCTATAGTGTGAGGTCAGTGGTTGGGTTTTCTTGTGTGTTTCACTGAGGTGAGGGCATAGGAGGATCAGGAGAAAGGGTAAGATTTTACTGAGATATATCAGGTTGTTCAAGATTCTGGAGAATGTCGGGTCAGTTACCTATTAGTTGAAGTTATCATAGAGGTAGTGAGACATGCATGATGTCTTCCATGTATCTCATATGCACCTCTATCACTCAGACATGTCTCAATTTTTTTCTTCATGAGGAGGTTGAGATTCAGGTAAATGCATCCTTTGAGGACCATCTGATTTGTTTCATTTATAGGAGCATGAAGGTTCTCTGAGGTTAGTCAATTCCATCATTATGGGTGTTAGGGAAATAAGACAATCTATAGAATGAGACTTGGGAGAGGGAGGCCGACATACGTGCTGAGTGGCTAGAGTTATTTTCATACCAATCTTGACCACCCTTTAGAGCACAATTCGGGAATTAATTTTGTTAAGGGGGAAGATTGTAAGATCCTGGGACTTTCTTGAGGTATAGAATCTTTTTTTTAGGTTTAATGTGTTTACTTTCACTTTTGGATTATACCCTAAGCTGAGTCGTGGGCCAGTTGGGTTGTTTTTGGGAAAGAAAGGGGAAAATGGATGAAGGATGGTTGTAGACTAGGCACACGTCGTGTAATTGGCAAACATGTTGTGTACTTGGCCTACATGTCGTGTGATAGACCTTCACGATGTATAGGGTTTCATTTTCAGAAAAATAAAATCGATAAGTACATGTCAGTACTTGAGGTACAAATAATGTACTTACTTTTTGGTTTTTTTTAAAAAATGAGCGATAGTGGCCTCTAATATTTATTATGCACAACTCTTTCCCATTATTTTTGAGAGCCTAAAACCATTTAAAATGGTTTTTTATTTATAGAAGCCATATGGACTCCGATTAGAACATGGTTTGTCTCATTGCAACCACATCAATAAGTACTCAGTTCATTTTTACCCGTTATTGATTTTTCAAAACAACGACTATGCTATTTGGATTTAGTCTCATATTCTCTAATATCATGTTGTTCGTTCATTCTTCGTATTTCATACAAACCAGGAAGAATCTTGTATTGATACTAGATGAGTTATCTACTACCGAGGATAGTTAGGTGGTCTATACTTTCCTTCAGTTTTTCGGGTTATTTTCCGGCGTTCATCCTTTTCTCCATTCATCAAACATTCTAGTGCGTCCCGATTTTTGAGTTAGATGCTTGTCTTAGGCTTAGTCAGACCTAATTAGGATGCTAATAAGTTTTGTTTATGTGTGTTGTCTTCTGTTAGTCATTTCAAGGTCACCCAAGGGGTGGTCCTTTAGGAAATACCCTATTAATTACTATTAAAACCACCCAAGGGGAGTGTGATTGTGATTTCCTAGTTAGAGGAAGGCCTTCAGATACCTAAATGGTTCGAATTATCTGGTTAAATGATGTAGTTCCTCCCTGATTAGTGATATCTTACCATGTGTTACCTATTTTGATTGTTAGGATTAAATAGAAATGGATGAACAAGTGGGTATACTTGTTGGTAATTATTTTACTACCCAAGGGGTGAGTTTGGAAATTATTATATGTAAGAGGGTATTCTCACATGAAATGTTTAACTATTTATTTGGCTGGGTATACCTATATTAAATATTTAATGGTGTGTTAAATGGGTAATATGGGAAGGTTGGACAATATTCATTATAAATGATAATCGATTGCATGAGTGGGTATACTCATGGCTTGTGCATATTGATGTGAGTGGGTATACTCACATAGAATGAATTGTTTGAATTGAATGAATTAAATGCATGAATGAATCATTTGATAGATGTCTTGGACATCTATCCATGGATCTAGAATGCTATAGTGGATGCCTTAGGTGGACTCCTCCCCCTGGGTCTTGATTCTGTGGGATGCCATGGGCCATGCTACCCCAGGAATCTGGATTTCTTAGGCTCGTGTAGGACATGTCATTTCCATTCTCCTAGGACCCAAACCGATGAATAACCGAGTTTCCACTAGGACGCCCATGGGACTCAATGGGATGACTTGGACAGGCTCCTTGGATCTAGCTCTTCTTGGTCTAGATTTATTACATGGATGCCCTAGTACGTGACACCTTTGATCTAGACCTTGGGGTCTAGTTTCCACTATACATTAGGGCTGTGGGATTCTAATTTTTACTATACTGCGTTGCCATGGGATTCTACTATTCACTATATGGCATGGCCATGAGACTCTTTACGTCTTTATATAGTGTGTCTAGGGATTTTTTTGGTATTGCTGAGTGTATGGTGTGGTCATGTAACTTATTTACTTTGTTATATCCACCTTGTTAGGAGATGAATCTTTTACATATAGCCTTGAGGGGATGTTTAGTTTTACTTTGCAATAGACTTATGCCATGGGAATACGCACTTACTTGTCATCTTTCTTTAAACTTTATAGCACTTTGTGTATTACTGATCAAACTGTATAGACCAGGGTGGTTTCCTACTAGGATGTTTATCTCACACCTTATTTGGGGCTCCTTGGGGACCCAAACAGATTATACGGTTGCAGGTGATGATAGGGGAAGGTGCCCTGGTACTACATGTTCACTTCTGTCTTTAGAGCAGGGGAGCATGGGACCAAGATAAGGCATGAAACTCTATGATACCTTCTTGGTATTTTGTTATTTTTGGATGTGTGTACTATATTATATTGACATGTACATATTTTAGCAATTTTCTAGATACATGTATCATCTGAATCATTTTATATGTGACATTTCGAGATTGTATATGGATTTCTTTCCGTGTCTTACTTTCATTTGGAGGCTTATTTATTCTCTTCTGTTGTTGTATGTATTTGGATTCTATTGTGATACTATGGTAATGAGGGTATAGTCTCCCCACTAACTCACTAAGACCCTCATTGCTAGTCAGTATCCTCTGGAATTTGGGGAGATGCACTTGAGGCTTAGTAGACAACTGGGCTCAGGGCATTGTTGGGTGGCATCTCGGTCAGGGACATTACTAACCAATTCACATGTATGATCTTTTAAAACGATTTCATCTCAATTTACAATCCATTGAGACATATTTAGTATTATACACCTATTAAATTTTATGAGGTTTATCTACTAACCATTATATATGTTATGTCATAAATATATTTATATTCCCAATATTTAATATTTTATTTGATGTTATTTATTTCATGGGGCTTACGATTCAAAATTTACCAAAATGGAAAGAGATTTATGTTTGAATATCATTTTAATCGGGATTGTAAATGCTTGAATATACATCAAAGGAAATTATTTTAAAATTATATAATAAAAAAATTAATTTTGTTATCTTATTTTTATTTAATAAGTTTTCATTTAATAATATAGTTTTACTCACTTAGTTACTTAAAATAATTAATATGTTTTTTATAAAAATACGAATTCATTTCTCTCTTAGGATAAAAATAAATTTTCATTAAAAAATATGTTTTCTAAAAATGTTTTCAAGAATGTCTTTATTTCCATCCTATGAGTTTTTAAAGTCATTATTACCCATTATTGGATTTTTAAAAACAATGAAAAATAATCTTCTTGTCATTTTCCAAATATGGTACTTTTTTACATTTCTTGCAAAAATTATGAATGGAATATTTATTTTGACATACTCAGTATGAGAAATAATTTCCCAACATCATGGACACAAATCAATTTGAAGTTACCTACAAAATTTAACATGATTTTTTTAGATAATTTTTTCCCAATTATTCATGAAATGTTATTTTAAATGATTTTCAATGTTAAAAGGATATTTTTATGAAGAATGTATTTTATAATATTTTATGGTAATTATTTTCATCAAATATAGCAACCCAATATTTTAATTATAGTCAAGTAGGGATATGTTGTAATTATACCATACATTTTCTTTTTCTAGATGATTTATGATTATTTGGACAATATAAAGTATCGATATTTACTTTCAGGATTAATTTTATAGTCATTAACTTTTTATTAAAACAATTACTTTCTTTTGATCACTAGACATTACATTTACTATTAAATATCCATATTATTTGTATCATATAAAATATTATTACCAAAAAATATCATTTATACATATTGTGTTTAATTTTAATGTTTTTTGATTACATGGGAATATATTGATAAATATATATTCTTTACTCAATATGGATATTTTATGATAAGGAATACTGTTAATTAATTAAATATATAATTCAATATACGAGGAATTATTTGGACATATAGTGACAGGTTGGTCTTGGAATTATATTTCCCCTCAATGCATCGATAAGTCTCATGTGTGAAACCAGTAATTTAGCATTAAATGGATTTCTATTGTATACCTACCCATCAGTTAAACTATCTTTGTGAAAGGTCTTGTTGATATAGATATAATGATGTGTGATATCATGATTTCCAATATTAAGAATTTACTTCATTGAGAATTTAGTTATTATTATCCATGATATTATTTCATTGATATTATCCATGGATGATTTTATGATCATGTTATTGTTTAAATGGAATGTTTGATCATTTATTTACCTCTCCATATTTATTATTTCTTATCTAATCAAGATAATCAGGTTATTGATTAAATGACATGTGTGTTCTGTTATTTACCTTACCATATTGGTTATGACTTATTAATTCACGATATCTTCCATTATACGAAACCCTTGAGGAGTATATGATCACACCCTTATTTGGATTACCTTCCCCTGGATATGAAGAAGGAATCGTTGAATGGGTTCTAGGATGGAAAATATTTACTTTCAGTATATTGTAATTTATGTTTTCAAATTTAATATAAGACTCATGTATGTATCATTTTTAGTAGTACTATTAAATTATTTGGTATTTTGGGATGTGATCGATTGTATCTAGAACCAATGTAATAAATTAACCACCAAATCTATGCTACTAGTATCATGGACTTTATAGATTAGGCCTTGATGTAAAGTTCTTGAATGTTAGAATCTATACATTTACTTTATGAAGAATTTAATTTTCATTATATTTTTTTTTGATATTATCCATGGATTTAGTTTGAACACCAGTTTTTTATTAAAGTGAACTATGTTTTGATTATCCCCTATGAAATAGTGATTACTCTTTATTTACTCATGATGTATTATCTTGTATGTAAACCGTTATAAACATTTGAACTCAACAGTTATTAAATTTATTTTCCTGAAGATAAGAATAAGGATTTTATAAATTAATTCAAAGATAAATGAATGTTTATTATGCTATTTTTTATATGTATAATGTAATATGGGAATAATTTATGAATATAATCTACCATGAAATCTAATTTGATCAATCATGGAAGGTGTGATCCCTTGTATCTTGTGCCAATGTATTTAAGAAAACATACTCTTTAGATCATTATATTCGGGTTTTTTATAAATCTTTTTATGATAATTATTTATTAATACTGTGTAATCATGTGAACCCATATGATATGTCATCAATAATTTATCACTAGTTTCCTTTTTATGCTACAATTTAATGTTGTAGAGCTTGGAACCCTGAAATATATCTCAATCTAAAGAGGTGGTAAGTGTTGTGGAGTTGGGACTATACCTATGAGAGGTGCTTCCTTTGTGTCCATAATAGATTAATCAGAACCCCCAAAATTTGAGTGTCATTTAACTAGCCATATCATTATTTTTAAGGTCATGTCACATGGATCATTATTATTCCTTTTAATTTCATGAATCCATGGAAAACATGTGTAGTACCCTCGGTTTTATGTTTGTAACCATGTATTTATGTTTTTAATTATATAAAGTGGTTGGGTAATGTTTTGAAGGTTCAAAAATAAATTTATAATGTTTGTGTAATTCTATAGAAGTGCACGATTTGAGAAAACCATGAAAATCCTACAAGAAATCGTGCATAGTGTCGCAAAGGAAATAGGGATGGAACACGAGTAGGCATGCAGTTTTTCCAAACAATGAGGATACCTAAGAGAAACTATGAAAAGTGCGACAATGGTATTTTTCATGGTTGGAACACAGTTTGTCTAACCATGCGGGCTAACCATGTGATGTCCCTATTGAGGTAGAGGCCGATGCATGATAAATACAGTGTTAAAAAACTAGATCCTAAAAAATAGATCACAGTATATATCTTTTTCAACACCTCATTTTTACTCTATATAGATCCAAACTCGATATTTCTCCATCCCATAAGTTTTTAAACCCTTCCCCATTGAATTGGAAGTGACTTGGAGGGATTTCCTGGTGTGTTAATGCCTAATTCCCTTGGTAAGTCATCGTTTATGGTAGTTTTTCTTGGTTTTTCCTATATAAACTTCTTTCCCTCTATTTTTTTCTTATATCTAGTCTTTTGTGGATAGATCTAATGTTTTTAATCCCAATATTGATTAGATTTGGCTTTTTAATGATAGGGTAAGAGATTTAAGGTGTGTTTTGTGAAATTTAACCTGGTTTTGTGGGTGTATTCATGTTGCTCTTCATTTTCTCCATAATTCCATAGGTAGGTGGATTCAATATCGAATCTTATTTATAGAACTAAATGGTTTAATTTGAAATTGATTTTTTTTTTCTTGATATTTATTTGGAAATTTTTCTAAAATTCATAATGGAAAACTTATTTGGTGGCAATTTATGGAATTGTTAAAATTGGGTGTTCTAGTGGAAATTGAAATTGGTAAATTTATTTTAAATTGATGATTTTAAAATGTTTATTTAGTTTTGATATGTTGAAAAGTGTTTCAATAAAGGTTTTGTATTATTGGAATGGTTTTTAGGAAAAGTGTCTTTAATAAAAGGGTTTCTTTTTTTGGAATAGTTTGTTAGAAATTTTTTTTCAATAAAAAGGTTGGGTTTATTGAATTGGTTTGTTGGTATGGTTTGGAATAAAAGTTAGGTTTTATTAAAATGGTTGAATTGGTTTGGTAAAGTTTCTAGCGGCATGTGGTTTTATAAAATGGTTATTAATGGATGGAATGGGATAGATAATGGCCATGAATGTTCCGCCATCAGAGGTGATGGGTTATCAGTGTGATTTTTCCACCTTCAATGGTAACACCAAGCTTCTATAATTTTTTAAGTGGTTGTGTGTGTGGGGGTTTTTGGTTACGTAATATAGAATCAGCAATTGCAATTAAACTCACAAAATGGTTGGAATGTGTTCATTCATTGCTTCCCTTGGAAATTAGTGTTGTTTTGAGAAAACTATTTTACCATGGAAATTGTTTTATATTTTCATATAAAATATTTCAATTGTTTTATATAAATTATTTTATATAAATGTGATAATGTTTCATATCCTATTCACATGAGTATTGAAGTCATTTGGGTAAAGGATACTATGTTTCATTACTCACCACCTACTTTGGAACATTGGCGCTTTTGTGGTTATTGTTTATTAGGACATAGGAAAAGGTAAAATATAAAACTTCTCTAGTGGTGAAAAGTGATATGTGGGCTATATTTTGGAGTTGGACCATGGATCATGCTAGTTATTCGTAGTAACATTAGTTGTCATTGAGTTTTTTTACTTTTGTCTTCCACTGTGTATTTTGATGTTAGTTGTCTTCCGTTGTGGTGAACATTTTTAGTTTGATTTTGATATCAATGGTATTACTTGAGTTGTTTTAAATTTTTATCATGCATCATGTGGTTTTAATTTGGTTTTGGAATTTATGATGGAGTTGTTTTTATGAAATGGAAAACCATCCCCCATATGTCAATGAATCCCTTGGAATTTATTTCTAAACTAAATCACCTAGGGGATGTCTCTAAAGGCCAAGTAATGTCCTTACACCGTCTTAATGAAATGAGTTGGGGTGGGATGTTACAAGTGGTATCATTCTAGGTCCTTCAAAATATCTTGGTGAAACAAATGTTATCAGCTTCTTCAACCCTTTACTACTTATTGGTCTTCAGTCTCTCATTCATGGAGTTAAAATTCATTCTGGTCAATTCTTTATGTTGGGATGGTAGGAAAGAGTAGGATTTTCGAGACTTGAAATTTAGAGCATAAAAAGACATAGTTAACCATTTTATGTTGAACTTAAATTTACCAAGGAGTAGGGTAGATATGTGTTTTGGAGAAAATTATAAGAATTTGAATCTCTATATCATGGGTTTATCCAATGATACAATCATGAAATGCATTTTCGAAAATAATTCCCACTATGAGTTGGGAACATAAGTGAAAAAAAAATTATTTTGAAAATACAATTAATGTTTTTTTCAAATGTTATATTTTTAAAATACATAAAATGGATATTTTGAAAGTGGTATTATTTTCAAAAGAATGGTAAAATATTTTAAAAAAATTAAATGTAGAAAATGTTTATTTTTTGAATGAAATATTGTGATATGTGTTGTATGGTATAATTTGAAATTGTTAATCCTTAATTTTATAGAGGGTGATACTTAAGGTGATTTTTGTGTTTATAGAAGATGGAACATGATAGGAATTATAGAAACTAACTAGAGGAAGCCTCTGAGAACAAGGTTTCACCTAAGAAACTGGTGAACCAACATCTTGTTCAGAGTATAGTCCAATATTTTCAGGCTATGGATATAGGGAACAGAAGGGATGAACTAAGGAAAATGTATCTTTCCATTTAGTTCCATAAGAAGAATCCATTCATCTTATAGGGTGATTCAGAATAAGAGAAGGTAAATGTGTGGATAAATATGATGAATAGTTTCTTTTATTTCCTTGGCACACCAGCATATCTGACATTCAAGCTATTGAAATATATTTTGGATGATCTTTCATGACAATGGTATGATTTAGAAGTTCAGGATAAATTATACCAAGGCCTGACATGGGATTATTTTGAAGAATTGTTCAAAAAAAATCTATCCTCATACATTTATAATTTCAAGAATGATTCATTTCTTCAATTAAATACAATAAATCCTCATAGTGATAAATTAGGTAGCCATATTCATGAATTTAGTGCACTTTTCAATTGAAGTTGATGCTAGTATGTCCTTAAATGAATAATTCTGTTGGTCAGAGTTGAGCCAAGAGATACATTAAAAGATTATTTTTCTCTCTATTATGAATTATACTGAGATGGTCAATATATAGATAGTAGATGAAAGGGACATCTCATGGGATTAAAGTGTAGGGAGTATGTTGATACCTACGGGAAATTGTAGGAAACCTAATGCAGGGAACAAGTAGAAGAGGGACACTTATTTCCAAGGTGGGAGATGACATAGAATCAGATGGTTGGATCGGTAAATCTTCTTCTAAAACCCATGTTCAAGCTAGGATATTTCAAATTTGGTTCTCTTAGTCACATGAATAGATAATGTATGAAACCAATAGAGCATGCCACAATTGGAATGAAATGGGTAGTCTTCCTGGCTATTGTCACAATGCTCCAATGTTAGGTGTGTGGGACAATTCTCAGGTGTCATAGGAATTGTATTCTTCGATGGGATGAGGGAAGAAGAATAATACTTGTTATAAAAAAATATATATCCATGGTAATTCGGGGAATACCATGACTCCTAAAAATGGTAAATATCAACATGGTAGTAAGGAACAAATTTTTGTGAGTAAGCATTTATATGGAGTCGAGCAAGTTATTGGGGATGATCAATTCGGACCATATATGGTAAGAGGTGATATTATTTTCAACTACACCCTTATGAAAGAACTCTTTTATATGGATGTATACCATTCATTTATTTCTTTTGAATTTATTTATCTGGTTTCTTTTCATGTTTAGATGATGTCTTCTACGTTGAAACTTAAAACTTCTATTAGTCAAAGACAATGTCAATCCATTATATGTAAAGAGTTTTATATAAAGGTTGATGGATAAAAGATAATATGGGTCTTATCTATTCTTGAGATTGATGTCTATGATATAATACTAGTTACTGATTGGTAGACAACATTCAAGGCTCACATCAACTATTATACCAAAATGGTCAATCTCACAGTTGATGGTGTCTTTGAGCATCTCTTTAGAAGGTACCGGAATGTAAATGAAAGTTAAATAAGATCATTAGCATAAATAGTTGGAAAAATATCATACAAGTTAGTATTTTGGACCACATAATCAATGGAATATATCAAGGAAAACAATTTTCCAATAGTTTTTGATCAGATTTAGGATGTTTTTCCTAAACATTTATCTAGGTTTCCACACACAAGAGTAGTGGAGTTTATAATTGATCTCATTTTAGGGGATCATTCCTATTTACCTTCTATATTACTAGATAGAACCAACATAATTAAGGTAAGTGAATGTGAAATTGGAAGAGTTGGAAAGAAAAGGATCCATTAGACTGAGCATGTCTCCATGGGAAACATTGTTCCTGTTAGTTATAAATTTACTCTTCAATTGTTTTTGTATTATTGTAATATTATCCAAGTTATGATAAAGAATTAGTATCCACCTTCAAAAATTAATGATTTGTTTGAACAATTGAGGGGATCTCACTAGTTCTCAAAAATTGAAATAAGAACATGATATCACCAATTTTGGGTTCAAAAGGAGGATATCCTAAAGATATAGTTCATAAGTTTATATGGCCATTATGAATATGTGTTAATACTTTTTGGTACCACAAATTCACCAGTGGTCTTTTTTGAATTGTTTAATCCAATATTTTATAGATATATGTATTCTTTGTGGTGGTGTTTTTTGATGGCATATTGGTGACTTCAAGGACAAGGATTGAGTATGAGGAAAACATGGTGATAGTGTTAGGAATCTCGCAGGATCATCACTTGCATTCAAAATTATCAAAGATTGTTTTTTGGATACAATAGCTACGTTTTCATGGCCATTTAATCTTTGAAAATGGTGATTTTGTGGATCCTAAAAAGATATAAGTTTATACATATTGAAAACCTCCAAATAATATCTTTCAGATATGCAATTTACTTGGTCTAGTTAGTTATTAACGGATTTTTTTCATGATTTATCATGATTAGATTCACCAATGATAGATTTTAAGTGGAAATATATTTCATTCCAATGGAATTATGAATGTTAAAATTAATTTTAAGAGCATAAAGTTCTCCTTACATCAAAAAAATATTGATTTTTCATGAATTAGGATAAGGGTATGTGGTTTATTGTGATTCTTGGGAATTAGGGTTGGGATATTTTCTCATTTAGAGGGATCATGTTGTTTCTTATAGCTCAATAGAGTTAAATTTTCTCGATATGAACTACCCAAGACATGATTTGGAGTTAGTTTTTATATTCCATTCTTTGAAGACTTGGTGTTGTTACCTCTTTGTTGAGAAATTTAATTTTTTTATGGATCAAATAATCTTCAAACATATTTTATCACAAAGTGATTTGAACCTCAGAAAAAGAATATAGATGGATTTTATTTAAATATTTTAAATTTACTTAATGTATACACTAGGTTAGGTAAATTTAGGGGTGGATGCATTAATTAGAAATTCATATGCTCAATTTGAAAAACAAAACTTTAGACTAGTGGTAGTTAATGTCGATCATAGCTGAAATGCACTTGGAATTTACAGAATGAGGTGAATTTGAGGATTTATTTCTAGTTTTAAATGTTTCTAATTTGTTAGAGACGGTTAAAAATGCACAAATGTCTAATTCGGAATGTGTTTATATGAGGTTGAAACGTAATGGTGGGAAATACATTGATGGTTTGAGGTTGGATGAGATTTTGGAATTATGGTTCATAAATTGGATGGACATACCAATGGATTTTCAAGAACAACTTCTTCATAGTCACCACCATTCAAAATGGGTTGTAAATGATAGGATAAAAAACATGTTTAAGGAATTTAAAGCACAGTTTTTGTGGTTCAACATGAAAAAGGAAGGTGGTTGATCTCATTTCAAGATGCTTAAGTTGTTAGAAAGTTAATTCAAAACACCATTGACCAGTATGAATATTGTAGTCTAAACCTATTCCAGTTTGGAAATGGGAGTATATGGCCATTGATTTTGTAACAGTTCTCCCAAGAATGGTTCCGGAACATGATTTAATTTGGGTGACAGTTGGTCGGATCACAAATCCATCCCATTTTATCTATATTCTTGATTCTTATAAGGTGGAGTAATTTTCAATATATATATATATATATATCCACGAAATGTTAAAGAGTCATGGCATACCGATTTCGATAGTGTGAGACCGAGATCTATGGTTTATAACTCGTTTCTAGAAATCCTAACAAAAATCCCATGCGATTCAGTACATTATGAGTACAATTTATCATCCTCAAATCGATGGGAAATATGAAAGGATGATAAAAATTCTGGAATAAATTTCATGGTCTTGTGTATTGGATTTTTATGGATCGTGGGAAGAGTACATACCATTAGTGGAGTTATCATATAACAATAGCTATCTGGACTCGATAAAAATTTATCCTTTTAAATAATTTCAAGGGATTATTTGTCATTATCTACGTGTTTGGGTGGAAGTAGGTGAGACTTAACTTGTTGGGCTGATCATTTCCAATAAATAATGGAGAAGATTAAGTTTATCAGGAAATGGATGGAGATGGCCCAGAGTTTTCAGAAATAATTTTCAGATCATCATCAACAGTTGTTTTCATTCAGGGTGAGTGATCATGTTTTCTTAAGAATCTCTTAAAGGATTTGAAATCACTATTTCGGGAATCAGGTAAATTTTTGTCTTCAATATTAGGCCCTTTTGAGACATTGTAACGGGTAGGATTAGTGGAATATCATTTTTCATTCACACCATGGTTCAGTGCGATGAATAATTTGTTTCATGTATCTCTATTGAAGAAATATTTACCTAATCTTGACAATGTGACTTGAGGGGATCATGTTGACCTAGATCTGGATGCTTTATTGATGCACATGACAGTGCAAATTATGGATAGGAAAGGCAATGTCTTTCATGGGAAAAGTATATTTCTAGTATTGATTTTGTGGAAACATGTTTGTATTTAAGAGGAGAGTTTAAAATGGGAGAAGGAAATGATCGAGAAATGCCCCGAACTCTTTCGGAACAACATCTGTTTTCTACGTTCTAAAGATGGAATGGGAAATGGTGGAGGATATATGGTACCCACGATTTCAAGTATATAACCCTTAATTTATGTTTCTTAAGAATAAAAAGCGGTTGGGTGATGTTTTGGAGGGTTTGGAATACTTTTGGATTGTTTTATGGCTTTTTATAGGTGGATGGGTTGAGAACAGTTTGGGGGAACTAGGAAACTCCTACAAGGAACCGTGAACAGTGAGACAAAGGCTAAAGGGAAGGTGCATGGGTAGGCACATTTTTTTATTAACTATTCATCTACATAGGAGAAACTATGAAAAGTGGTATAGTAATTTTTTTCAAGGTAAACGCATGGTTTTTCTAACTGTGTGGGCTAACCATGTGAGGTCCCTCTTAAGGTAGAGGTTGGCACAGAATTTTCTCATGGTTTTCCTAACCAAGTGACTAACCATAAATGGTTAAAAAATACATCCTAAAAAAGTGTATCTAGGTTTGGATTATGTTTTAACCCTAGGGTTTTCTTCAAATTGAACATAACTCAATATTTCTACATCCCAAAAGCTAGAAAACCCTTCACCCATCGAATTGGAAGCGATCCTGAGGAATTTAGTGGTGCATTAAAGAATAATTCCCCTGGTAAGTCACTATTTAAGGTATTTTGTCTTGTTTTCCAAGATGTACTTATTTCCCTCTCTTGGCTTCTTAGAACTAGTCCACACTGAATATATATAATTTTATTAATTCCAATCATTGTTAAATATTTGTTGGTGATAGGGTAAGATAACTAAGGTGGTTTTTGGGATATTTAACCCATTTTTGTGGACATTTTCATGTCGTTCTTCATTTTTTCCATAATACATATGGTATCTAGCTTCACTCTCGACTCAAAGAGAATGAAATAGTAGTATTAAATTCAAATTTAACGTTTTTATATAAATTTATTTTGAAATACTTGATGGAAACCTCCTTTGTTGGAGGTTTATAGAGCTATGAAAATGAGGTGTTTTAGTGGAAATTGAAAATGGTAACTTTATTTTTAAATGATAATTTTAACATTTTTTTTTGATGCATGGATAAGTGTTTTCAATTAAGGGTCTGTTTTATAGGAATGGTTTGTGGGAAAATTGATTTCAATAAAAGGGTTGGTTCTATTAGAATAGGTTTTTGTAAAATTATTTTCAATAAAATGGTTGGTTTTATTGAATTGGGTTGTTTGTTTCTTTTTGAATAAAATGGGGTTTTATTCAAATTAATGAATTTTTCTGGTAATGGTTTTATTAGAGTTTGGATGGATTAAATGGTTATGCATGGATAGAATGATATGGATAGTGGATGTGAATGTACCACCATAAAAGGGGAATGGTAATGTACATGAAAGGTCCACCATCAATGGTATCACAAAGCTTGTGTGGTTGTGTGAGTGGTTGTATGTTTGGGTGTGTGGTTATGTGATATGTAATTTGTAATACCAATTAAATTCTAGAAATTTTTGTAATGACTTGTTTGATTACTTCCCCTTGAAATTGGTGTTGTGTTGAGAAAATTGATTTTCCATGGAACTTGTTTTATATTCTGATATTAATAGTTACAATTGTTTTATATAAATTTGTTTATATAAATGTGCTAACTTGTACAATCATAGTGGCGTGATTAGGGAATTCACTTGGGGAAAACCTACTGAGTTTCATTACTCACCCTTGCTTTGGAACTTCAGTGCTTTTGCCGACATTGTTTTTTGAGATACAAGAAAAGGTAAATTATCACACGTATTTAGTGGTGCATAGTGATACATAGGATATTTTGTGGATTCAGATGATGGATAATGTTGGATAATTAAAGTTACATGGGTGTTCATTGATTTTTGTTTGTTTTTTCTTTTGCGGTGTATTTTGATGTTAGTTTTCTTCCTCTATGATACTCTTTTTTAGTGTGTTATTGATATCAATGGTATTACATGAGTTGTTTTACATTTTTATTATACATCATGTGGTAATTATTTTTATATGGAATGTTTGGTTGAGTTGTTTTATTTTCAAAGGTAAAATCATCTGCATCAATCAATGAAGACTTTGCAATTTATTTCTTGCCTTTGGCATCCTGGGATGTCACTTAAAGCGAAATAATTCCCTTCCACCTTCTCAATCCAATTAATTTGGGTGGTATGTTACAAAATGATTCTTTTATGTTCATGCATTAAGTATTAATGGTTGCTCCCTTCTATGTCATTCATCTAATAAATATTATTTTTCTATTTAATCTTGTTCATCCAAGAACTCTGTGTTTTTTAGTTTTAGTTCATATGACTAATACCACTTCAAGATAGTTTAAATTATTGTGGAGTGGAGTTCATAGAGAATGATACATGATAATTATTTAGTGTAGGACTTCTATAATATATCCCCTTTTTTTAACCTGAAAGGTGGGTTAGGTGAAGCTATAGATCTATATTACACTAGGTTAGAGACCCAAGGACCCCGAGTTCTATAGAAACATTTATGAATACATGGGACTTACATCTAGTATATAGTCTATTTTTAGTTTTGGTCCATGGGACAAAAAACCAAGGGAGGTTGATTGGATGATTTTTAGATTTTAGACATTAACGTAACAACAAAGATAAGTAGCCTAGAACAAGAGAGATTCCATGGGTATCTTTGAGATATGGAGTCCATGAAATATAGGGAATACATAAATCATTGTACCCCAAGGACCCTAGTAGTTAGAGAGGAAAACCCTTGGGAGATATTTCATAGTATGATTGATCCTCTTTACTAAAATAATACATGATCGTAAGGGAAAATGAATATTGAAAATGACCATGTAATCTATATCGAGTGACCAAGTTATGGTCTTGGGTGAAACCATATTATTGAAGGATTGTTTCAAGAATCAGAGGGTTAATGAGTTTGGGAATATAGAAATATAAGTTCCATCAACTTAGCCCTGATAGGTAACCTAGGAAAGTGGGATACCTTATAGTCCACTTATAGGATATTAATGATTCCATTAAATAAATAAACCTTAGAATAATGTTCATTATCCCCTAAATGTTGGACATGATCAGAAGAGGACAACCCAAGCATGGGGCACTTTAGTGACTCTTCAGAAGGTTGGAAATTTCCCCACAAATAGGTATGGGTGGTCAGTGTTCATTTCCTTCCCTAATTGGAGAATTGGTTATTTCACTCTATCCAAGGTGAAGTCTTGGGTAAATTAGTCTTTCAAGGGTTTATTATGTGTTAAAACCATTATATAACCTAAATAACCCTCCTAATGATAAATTTTCTCTATGTATGTATTTGAAAATTGCTATAGGGAATGTTTTTATGGGATAACATAGTTATAGAGTTCTCTATTGGTTATCGATTTGTATCTTGGTTCTCTATGGAGTTTAGTACCATTTAGGTGTCATATGTGTGGAAATGGGGGGATTTAGGGTCTTTTTATTGGTAAAATAATGTTATGAAATAACAACCTATAATTTCCTTGACACCCTATCGGGGTGAAGGAATTAGTTTGGTTAATGAAGGAATGGGTATGGTTGAGGAGGATTTGAGGGATGTAAGTGCCTCTATAAGGGAACTAAGGAGTAGGATGTTTGGTGTTTGGAACTATGACAAGGCATGTAAACACTAATTATATAGCAAGGAATATTGAGTTCAACACCGTGGCAGGTGACATGGATGAGGGAATCATGACAGAGGGCATAGAAAAGGTCACCCATGAAAAGAACACATGAACTACCCTTTTAAATTATTTGATACTTCTATAGGCTCCATGAAGTTGTCCTTTCATTAAAATTGTGCACCAAATAATTCCCCCTAGAAATCAGATCCTATCAGGATGGAAAGGGTAATTATTTTTATAGAATACATGACATGTATCTGAGACCATCACATGTGAGGGACCACACTCTAGTTAGATAGAAGGGTTCATACCAATGGATATGCAGACATACACCCTAGTGAATACAAGGTGTGTTCCCCTCCTTCAACATGTTCAAGAACACTACTCATGAAAATTATGCAAATGTAGTGTGTTCCTATTTTATAAATTTAGTGGGAAATCATTTTTAGATGCACATAATCATTTGGGAAAATCGTATATTATTTTATATCTCTCTGTTTGAAATTGTATTGAAATGCGCACTTGATAAATATTTGAACCATTGTACTTTAGGACTAGGAACACTTTTATGGGTTTCCACCTAGGTTCACCATTATGGGTGTGTTACTCTAGATTCATGAGAGAATTGTATTGGGGAAATGTACCTAGGATAACTATCCATGGTGAAGAATCATAGGCATGTAGTATTGGAAAAAATCAACAGGGTACATGGAGCTAGTTTAAAACTCATACTTCATTAAATTTCTCCCAATCATTTCCATGACTATTTTGTTCTTAAATTCTCTATATTTCTTTCATTTATCTTTCTTAACAATAATTATACTAAGGTATATCATATTTAATTCAATTAAATGGTCATATCTCCAAAAATGATCTCTGAAGATGATTCATCAACCCTAATTCATGTGATGATCAATGAAATTGATCTTGATTCATAGTGGATCACCATGACATTTCATGAATTTTTCTCAATCATTCTCAAATCAACTCTACTTGATTATCTACTATCGAATAAGATCCCTCTATATGTATTTTTTTCATCTTTGTGATAAAAACATTCTAGGATCAAACACCAACCTCTATTCTATTTGGATTTCATTATTACAAATGGACACTCATAAAGTCATCACTTTTGATGGATATATTATATATTAGAATAGTATGTACAAATTTTACTTCTTAGAACACTCTCAAATGATGTAAAAATGACATCAGATATGTGATTCATTCATTTCAGTATACATGATCATCTAGTTTTAATAATACAATTACAAAGGAAGGGATGGAGCTATCAATGGAATATTTTTCTTAAAGGGTTTTTTTTAATAATTATCATGTCCATATAGGGTAAATCACTAATGTGTTGTTCTTGAATCCCATTCAATTTCTATTAGATTATAAAAAATCCATATATACATCATAATTATCAGTTTACCGTTATTGTGAACTATTTCTAGAAATAATTATTCAGTGGTTATTAGAAACCAAAAATTTTCATTCAATTCATTAGGGAAGTTGGAATCAACCTCTAAGATATGTGTGAGATTAAATGGATTCCCATTCTTATAGAATTTATTGATTAGTTTCTTACATTTTTTAATTTCTAGGTTGAATATAAGGAAAACAATATATTGGTAAAAACCACTATAATTGGTTGAAAGGTAGCTAAAATGGAAGCTCAAACTACTTTCTAACATCTATTTAAGAAAAGGGATATGTATCTTCTTATGGTCCCATGGTTCAAAATTGATTATGTGGAGGCCAATGAATTTCTAGACCCAACATACTCATGGGTCCCAGAATACTTAATGGTCTATTTTGGATTAATGTAAATATATACCATAGGGATATCAGGTCAAATAAAAATTTCCCACATATCTTTAACTAAAAGGCCTCTTAAATATGTTTCTCAATGTAATTTTATTTCTAGCTTATGATGCATGCACAAGATCCAGGGTGATCACCATCATGATAAATGCTTCCCTTGTATCGTAGAAGTAAATAAATATCATTATAATAGCCATGTGGAGTCTCTTCCATGCACTCAATTAAGATCAATAGGTGTAGACCCCATATAGAAATTTCTTCTCTATCAAATTACTATATGGTTGGACAATGATACACCTCCATAGTTATGTTCCCAAGAAAATTTTAATTTCTCCCCATTTTGAATATAGTTCCATATTATTATAAGTTTTATACATGTGAACTATTATAATATATTCCCAATATTTAACCAATGTGTTCATGAATCAATCTAAATTCACATTCATTCCCTATAGAGCTCCCACCCAAATGGATATAGGTGCCACAATAGGTATAATGGAGGACAATTCATATGTAATTTTACTCGATAAATGGGTTATTTAAAACACTTATTGAAGGATTATTAATCTATGAACCATATTATCCATATTGATTCAATATAAAATTCAACTATGGGTAGAGAGTTAACCCACATCTTTACTATTGGGTAGATAATGAGAAACACCCTGTGTTGAATCCTTTGCCCAAATCACCTAAAAGTAACCTAGGAAAAAGTGAAATTGTACATAGAAACACATCCCTATACATTATATGTTTCAATATAGAAAAGAGGGTCTAATATTTGATAGTGGGGAGACTATACTCTCATATGTAGTAACTATAAGAAACAATAGAAGAAAGTAAATAATCAATTGACTTATTGAGAGAAAACATATCACATGGAATATGAAATAAATATCTATAATTTTATCAAAATAATAAAAAATAAAATTCGATAACTTATAGACAGAACATATATAGACATGGCCAAAAGTATCAAAATACAACCCATCTTAGCATTGAGGATCCACCAAGTTCTACACAAAAATCCAATGTAATCTCGTTCATGCTTCTACTAAACCTCCAACCTACTATGAACTAGAAATTGGGACCATACCTTTTCCAATATCGTGAACAATAAATTCACAATGTGTCCTAAAGTTCATGTGTACGGTGTGTCTATGAACTCATTAGTCCACCATCGATGACGTCTTTAGATAATATCCATACATACACAGATTTATGAAAATTAAAATAATAGTATCCAAAAAAACTACTAAACCCACTCCACACTATGCTAATCATTCCATATGTGAGTACTTCACCTGCTTCATCCAATTTCAGGGTTACATAATGCATCTATAGTCTAAACACACCTTGACTTAGATTGATGCATCATTCAGTATCCCATACGAAGATATTTTCATTTCTGTACCCATGGACTCTTAGAGAAATAGGGATCACTGAACCACACACTATAGTATAATATCTAATTTCCACCTTAGAAACACCAAATAGTTTCATGCACTATGATAATTCCTTATGCATATAGTGATATTAATCACCACGAGATCTCATGGCCACCTATATTGTATCTCCCCTATAAATCAATGGTCAATACCATTATATTATGATGCTCATATACAAAGTTTGTTGCAAACATATAGTGGTCAATATAACCTCAATAGCCTCACTCTATATAAACATAAGCCCAATGTCCTGAACCCCACTGTAAGCTGTAATCACCAATAACCTATTTCCACAACTCATATGATGAACCTCAATCACCACCCATGATAATGGTCATAACCATCGATGTCATACTAGTGAATCACTCCCCCCACCCAAGGTCACAAAATACACACCCATCATCTTCCCAAGAAACCACATCAAATGACACAAAACAATAATAATAACATTAGAACTTTCAATGCCTTACTATGAAAGCCCTGAAACCAATACAATCCAAGTATAACACACACAGATGATCTATACCATTCTTACCCACATGGGACTACCCTTATGAATCTCATAAAAATAATGAAAACCAAAATTGGTTTCATTTCCAATCACACACAAGACCATACCCATTCCCATAAATAACAGGATGCATAAACACATATATAATAAACAAAATATATCGGAATCACAAGATTGGTAATAACAATGGACCATATGTTAAATCATGAATCTTGATTTGAACTAAGGAGGAAAAGATCAAGAAACCAAAGATAAATAAATAAAATATATTTTTTAGTTATATATAACTTTAATAGTGAAAACCCCATTAATATACAATGACAAATGATGAACCTTAACCAGCATGGTATAATATGATTAACAGTAAAAATAATGGACAACAACTAATATTGATCCCACTTTGAGAAATATTTTGAGAGAGGAGAGGGTGTTTTGGTCATTTTAAGTCGAATGTAACCCATTAACTATTTTATAATTGTATTAATTAATTAAAAACGAAATTTAAAAGAAAATTAGTCTGATCCCATTGGATCTTTAGTGGACCCAATAGAACTCTGATGGCCCCATCGGGTTCCACTACAACCTAAACATGGTTTCCTAGTATTTTAAGTCAACACATCCTCCAATTGTAATGCCTATGGATATCTCATCAGATAATGGTGAGGAATATACTACTTAAAATATTTTCTATCGCCATCATGTTTCATTGAAACGTGATTCCATGACACATTTTTACACCTCCCAAACCTAAAATAATCTTAATTACACATGGACCTAAATTACCAAACCCATATACCCATGGTAGCATAATGTTTCCATCATATGATAGATCATCCCCAATAATTATTTAGCTATGACACTAAAAAATTCAAACTGAAATTCAAGTATTCCACTCACCATACTCCTAGAAAACTGAGATGTTGTCAAACACATCAATCTACTCCTGATCACTAAAAACTATATATTCTAACCACTAACTCACCCCACCATAAGATTCACTTAACAAATCATGTCACAACCAATCTATCTGAATTGATGAAGGAACCATACCTAAGCAGCATCCCAAGTTCTTCATTTACCTTCCATCACACAAAACACCAGTCATAAACATTACCATTACACATAGTCACACGTCATAGCTGATTTCCATACCTCAACTAGTACTTGGTCAATCTATTTACACATAATGAACACCTTCGACTAGTATAAATTATGTAAAATAAAGAATATCTTGGTTTATCTCCAACAGTCAATGTTTCTTTATCCAACTCAAAATACATAAAGTCTATCATGAATGACTATACTAATCCTTTGACTTAAAATCCATAATATCCATATATAGGCACACTCTACATCAACCACTACCCCCACTTCAAGTCACACTATCCTACTGGATGATTTAATTGTAATCATCATAGAAAATGTTATTATATGTTACCATGATTCTTTTTTAAACTCATCTCACTTGAAAAGTACTTTGAAACACATCAAATTCCCCTAATATTATTCAATATTATGATGGGTCGTTTAATAGTATTATTCATGTTCCAAAATCACTACTTTATCATGACACACAATTTGGGAATTACTATAAGGAATTTTATCATTTTTTTACAATACATAATGATGTTCATTTTAAAAGTTGTTTATGAATTTTTTTTTAACAATTGAAAAAAATTGAGAGAAAATTATTTTATTTGGGGGGGGGGGATGTTTCAGCCCATGTTTTTTAAATAACTTATCATTTTGATGTTTTATTAATATTCATGTTATTTATTTATATTTATTTAAGAAATATTTATTTTAAAATGCATGTATTTTTATTTCATTCCCTAAAAGATATTTTCTAATCAATTATATACCAATTATACTATCAAAACTATTATATTTACATCATGATACAAAAATATTTTATTTTAAGGTTAAATATATTCTCTTAACATGATTTTGGATTTTAATCTATTTAAAGAATCATTTAATTATTAGATATTTTATAAATGGATATTTATGTAAGTTATATTAATTTCTACTGATATTTATTATTATAATAACATTAAAAATAACTTCATTCAAATATTAATCAAGGATATGGATTTTGAATTTGAAATGAGAAAATCTATTATTCAAACAAAATTATTTTAATATATAATTTTTTTATTCTAAAAGTTATTATTTAATAATTTCAGGTTTATTTTTATTAAAATAAATAATATATTTTTAATATTCATGTAAAAATTAGCTGGAGGATATTTTTTAAAAAAATTATACATAATTAAATATTGAAATTTATAGTAAATTTGATGTATATTTTTTTCATTGTTAAAATTTATTATAAATGTTTATAAATTATATTTTAATTTTAATTTGTTTTTTTTGTTTTATATTATTGATTTTGAAACTCAATGTTTTAATTTAATTTTGAAATAGGTTGAAGGGAGAGCCATATTTTAGTAAAATAAGAAAGGAAAACCCCTTCCAAACTGGTTTGAGGGGGAATCTAATATATGGACCATAGGCCAAGAGACACTTAAGCCTATGAGAAATAAGTTCTGAAGGATTAATCATGGTTTATAGAACCTAGAGACCCATAGGCCTAGAAAACACTCTTCAAAAGAGGATGACCCAGGTTCCTAAGAGGTAGCAAGCCTCATTCCAAGCACTAGTCTGATATCTCACCACCCCCTAGCCAATGAAACATCATCAGTACTACCAGTCTATGATATTACATTACCCCTACCAATAACTACACAGTGCTAGTATAAAAAATTATGTAAAGGAACTCCTTCATCCCACATTGAAGTGTGGGGGTGTACCAAATGATGGGGGTCCACAAACCCATCACTTTTTCGAGACACCCACCTAATGAAGTATGTTTGGATCACATTGCAATGTATACCTGATGCTTCACACCATATAACTAGAACATGATTTATAGATCATTGAGGGTGGGTTCCCATGAATCTATTAAAATAGATTCTTGATTGATGGGTTTCAAAAAACACATCCCTCTATCATGGTCACCAACCTGATGACACTTGAATGATGTGTTTTACCACCCACTAGATGCTCCAAGATATTATTTTGGTATCTACATGTCATCTAAAACCCATAAAGGGCCCCAAGTCTCCATGACCCAGAGGCCCTGTGATAAACCGATGACCAAAAGTATAAAACTAATGAATAAAAATTAAGTCCCAGTGGTAATAACAATCCAACATTGGACACCCAAAGCAATCCCAATCCATCACTAAACTCCCTTCTAACCTCCTACAGTAAAGAAGGTCTTCATTGTCACCGCAACAACTCCACCATCGCTTCCCAATCCACAGATGTCGCTACCAGACAACATACATTATCAATTCCAAGCCTCTATCCCCATATAAAATGATGTAATCCCCCTCCAACCACCCTATCCTACCACTAATGTTGTAAGAAAACATTATTACATCACCACATGAGGTTACAAAATTCTTTTTTACTTCTTGGTTTCCTTCCATAGGATGTCAACCAATGAAACATACATTTTCATCCCCCACTATCACTAAATCCACAACCATTGTTTCGCCTCCATGAATTTCTAGAGGAATCATGGCCACATTTGGACAAAAAAAATATATGATACATATTTAAAATAGATATGAGTTGGAAATGTCGAATTCCAAAATCCCAAAGCAGATGTGGTTTCTGTATCTCCTTGTGTAACATAGAAAAGGTCAAAATTGATGGCTTAATGATAATAATTTCATAGGATTATTACTTTCTCTACTTAAAGAGATAAAAATGATTAATAAAAAATTATATTGATGTATATTTATGAATTTTAATATTATATTACAATTTAAATATCTAAATACTCCATTGCTTGCATAAATTATGAAAATTCCAAATTTTTATCTTTATAATATTATAATGATATAAATGGAAATTAAAAAAACTAAATAGTATAGTATAATAATGATTATTAATAATAAATTATATTTATTTTATAAATTTATTTTTAAAATTAATTAATAGGATAATTATTTAATAAGTTTACACAGTGTCGGCGTTGTGTTTGTGCAAGTGGAAGAAAAGTCAAAAATTATGGTTTAAAAATATTTAAAGTGGTAATTTTTAGATGAAATATGGTGTTACACTCTTTTTATAGAATTAAATTATATTTAATAAAGTATTTAAATATTTAAATCTGAATTCCATAGTTATATCAATATTGCAAATGAAAAATAAAGAGTTTAACCCTTAAAAATACATTGATTGGTATTTAATGTTAAAAATGATTTTAAAATTAATAAAAATCATGAAAAAATATCTTGAGTAGTTAATGGGTGGTTAATGTTCTAACTTATAATTGTTTTCTTCCTATCTTTTGGCCCTATCCCCAAACCTAATAGAGCTTTTCACGATGATGTAGTGAGTTTAGTGGTCGAGTGTCGGCTCTGTGAGTTACAGCCTCAGATCGGTGTTAGCTGTGGTTATGAAGGGAGGTTCACTTTGGGATTTGAGTATGGCCTTAGAGGTGATTATGAGACTGTGGATCTAGAATGAAATGACTTTTCATTTATCTTTCTGGTGTTCAGGTGGCAGGATAATGTGATGAATTTGGACTCTCGGTTTCTTGTTCGTGTTATGGATTTGGATACGATCTATTGTGAGTCTTGCAGTGTGTGGCACGATAATACCTTTTGAATCTGCTGATTTTGGTCCTATTATTTCATTCTAGTCGAAGCGGCGGTTGTTTTTGGGTTCATCTGAATTTTTTTATTTTATTATCGTAGAAGTGGTTGTGGTTTTGGGTTCATCTTCGGCTCTTTATTTCATGAATTTGTTATAGGCTTTCTTTCTATTGGTCTGTGGTCTTTGAATTTGGAATATTGTTCTGGATTTGGAAGGCCAACAATTTGATATTTATATGGGAAAAGATTAAAATCAATGGAACATGAAATTTTTGAATTGTCACTTGGTAGTGATGTCTCGACAATGGTGGTTTTCTTGATGTGATGTCAGTTTTTGTCTCAAAAGGCCACAGATCAAGGGATTCTGCAATGTTTTCTTACAAAAAAGATTCTTCTGATGTGGTTTAGGGAAAAACAGTTTCACTATTTCATGTATTTTTAGAATCAAAAGATTGATAGGGTGTGGCTTTTTCCATCGGTTACATGTATGTTCTCTTTGGCATGGGTCAGCTAGCCATTCTGCGATGAGACAATGGAACAAGGATGTTATGGTTTTTATTTTCTGGGAGGAGATTCTCTTTCGTAGTGAGGGTTTTTTTATCTTTAGTTTTGGTATGTTGGAGAATTTTTTATTGTGTTTGATTCTTGATTTCATTGGTTCTCACTTTCCCTTAAAAGTGTTTGGAAATAAAAAAGTAATTTTCAGTCAAGTCTCTATTTCCTTTCTATTTTATATTGTTTAGTATTAAAAATATTTTAATACTTCACTCATTTTTATTCCATGAATTTAATACCCTGTTATAAACACCATTTTATCCATTATTTTGGATATATCACTCTTTCATTCTCATCAATTCTTTTTCATAAGATGTTTCTTGTCAAGATACAAGTTTTAAAATCCATGTATTTTATTTTCTATTATCCTCTTGGCATTTTTAAAATATTACTGACCTTTAAAAGTTATTTTCAAACAATATTTTAATTATATTATAATGTTTTTATGATACTCAAACATTAATTAGTCTTTCTTTTCATTTCAAATATTTTAGGAAACAACCTTCATGTTTGGTGATTTTATACTACATAAGTGAATGATAATGTTTTATTTTTATGTTAATACTTTCATGAATATTATTAAAAATAAATTTAATTATTTAATATAACATTAATAATTAAATAATGTTTTTTATGAGTCTATAATGAAAAAAAATCATGATATTAATTATATTAAATGTAAACAATAAAAGATATTTTAAATCATCTAAAAAATTTAACCAATGATGATTTTATAAAATTTTAACTATTTAAAAATATATTGAACTCCTTTGGTTCTGGAATGAAATAAAAATATTATTTCCCCCTTTTGGGTGTTATATAACCATTTAATAAGGATATTTTATAGTTACTGTAATATTGAAGTTGTTTTATAACTATGGACCGAACAATCTCAAAACAAACGATAAAAGAAAATTTGATTCAAAAAAGGAGTAAAACATGATAATAAAAGAAAAGAAATGATAAAAAATGAAAATAATTCTAAATAAAGTAAGTAATTAATATAATTTTATTATTCCGAAATTAGAGAACATATGAGTCAGATTGGGACTCTATGTGAGATTTATTTCATTAAAAGCTTTACTTTTTAGTGTTAAAGTATTTCTATTCATTATATATAAAATGTTTTCAATTACTAATCCATATCATCTAATTTTTATTTATCAATATTGTATAATTTTCATTAATTTTTCTTATAACAGGGAGTTATTTAACCAATTATTTTTTGTTAAACTTATTTTTATTGTTTAATAAAAAATTGATATTTTTATGCGATAAAAAGAATATTTTATGACTTTTATTCATTATATATTGAAATGGAGGCTCCCTTGTGCGTTATTCATGTTATAGTTATTAATAATTATAGATGATAACTAGTAAGCCTAATATATTTCTCCCAAATTTATTGGGTAATTATTTATTCTTTGGATAATATATATTAGAAGCAAGCAAATATGTTATTCCATTGCATGGGTGATTGTAAGGGTAATGTCAAATTTGATGTCTCAAGAAACCTTCTTGGATACTCTATGAGTTTTAATATAAATATTTTGATTTCATTTGAAAATATTTAAATTTCATAATAAAATATAAATTTATGATGTTTTTAAAGTTAACGGTTTTTTAGGAAAGTAGTTTTCATGATTTCCACATTTTTCTATGAAACCTTCATTGCAATTGTTTTTCATATATTCTTTATTATGAGTTTTTTTTATAAATATCTTTGATAAAATAAGTTTACTTCATGACTTATATGATTTTATACAACCAAAAAGTTTATTAGTTAATGTAATTCATTGTTTTATGGGTTTTCTAGTTTCCCAATGGCCTAATGTGTTTTATCTTATTTTATACACATTACTGAAGTTAATATAATCATATCATATTTTCAAATGATTTTTAAAGGGATTAAGGATGGTTAGGAATTATTATAAAGTCAAGGTCCTAGTTATTTCATTTTATCTCGAATTAATTAGGTGTATCATTTTAAGAGTTTGGTTTAGTGTAAAAAAATCTCCATTTAGTAGAAAAAGTTTGGGTTTTGTTATGTAAGGGATTTTTTTAATTCTCTAAAACAAAAATCCTAAAATGTTTTAGGAATATAATTGATACAATTTCTATTATAAAACATGTATCTATGGGGTTATTATGTTCAAGTATTTACTTACAACACCTCACATAAAATTAAGCATACATGATTTGGAAAATATTACACCAAAATTACCTCACCCAAATATTTTGACCATCACACCCTATGATGGTGAAATAGTTATAGATAATTATGGGACATGAGAACATTGGAACATTGATCATTCCCCAATAAATTGGAGAGATTATCATCATATCTATAGTGTGTGATCATACTTGGAACAAATTCTATTAGGGAAAAACACTGAGATGTGTCCTTCCATAAACACATAGAACACCTTTTAATGTCATGTATTATTCCCAATAAAAAATAGAAAAGAAATGTGACTTCAATGAGATATGTTCTTCAACTAATGAGGAAGATGACTCTAATCAAAGAATAGATCAATAGTCTAAAGACACCACATTAGGTAACAAATCAAATTCATTTATTTTCAAAATAATTTACATGGCTCTTATCCTTATTGTATTATATCAACATGATTTATGAATATTTGAATGTAGTGTTTTATCACAATACAACTAAGGATTTAAATCATCAATGAAATTTATGACACACACATAATTTTATATTTTTTAGATAAAGAATCTATTAATATATAAGTTATTTATTTAGTTCCCATTTCATCCTTATCCAAGACTTTAGAGACATTTTTAGAGATTTTCCCCATCTCGCGGTACATTACAATCCCAAAAGACGATGTAGAATCTTGGGATGAATACATTACTATAAACTGAGTAATACAATAAATATAATGGTAGAAAACTAATTCTATGGTTACTCAGACTCCATTAATGTATAATTTTAGTAAGTTAGGCCACCTCTGTCAACTCTTTTATTGTTTAATAACAAGGATTTTGGATTACCGAGCACAACACACTATAATTTAGAGAATCCAAACTAATCAAGAACAACTAGCTTCAAAGGATTTTGATCATTTTGAGGATAAAATGGCTGACAAATATATTGAATTCATATATTGTCTTGAATAATATCTAAATCAATGAGAAGTGGAAGAATCGTGGATTCATAGATGGATAGATGCTCAAACCATTGATACAGAGAAACTTGAATCTCATGTGGAATATATACAATAAAACTTATTGGAAAAAAATACAGAAAATTCAAATCATGCAGAAGAAATTCCAAGAATCAATTATGAGGATTAAAAATTTTCACCCATTATTTTAATTGTAATATATTAAATATAAAATATTTAATGGTTCATAAAAACCTTTTATTAAGAATTCCTCACTTGGAACATTCTATTATCAATTATTATAATAGATTTAATTCCTTTTGTTATTATTATCCTCATTTCATAATGATTAAATATAGTTTTTTCCATCTTGTGGATATCATTTTTTGTTTAATTAATTAAAAAACTTCTTTACTTATAAGAATTTTTTTATTTCTTTAATCATTTCGATTATCAAATCTAAAAAACATGTGAAAAAATGAAAATAAAAACATTAATGTAATTGAACATATATTAACATAAGATAGAAATGGATTTCTCATCAATAAATAAAATGAATACTAGATTCAATGATAAATGTTTTTATCAATCAATTATCTTCTAAATAATAGGACCTTTAGTGGGTTTTTTTATGATCATATGCAGTTAAAACACCCCAAACTGAGGTTAATTTGTTAGAAATATTGGATGAAGCTTTGGTTTTCCTCATATACTTGTTCTCTTAAGATGATATTAATGGGATATATACATAGTGATGGTTTTATCACTTCAGGAAAATGGTATTCTATTTGGACATTAATTAGTGAGGGACTTAGTATAAATTAAATTATATAGGGTGTTCTATAGGGATTAATTAATATTTTTTAATTGTTGAAGTATCCAAATATTTCATATTCATATGCTTTGTGAAATTACCTAGACTAATTTATGGGTGGGAAATAACGATACTCTAATTTGTTTTAAGATTCATATTCATAATGAGTTCATAATGGATTTTTCTAGGGCTGAATATTAGTCCCTACAACATTTATGACTTTTGATTTTGTGCTCTAAATTTTTTTAAGCCCACAGAAGGGAATAATTAGTAATAAAAGCCTTGAATTCTTCTTAGATAGAGCTTTACGGGTTTGTTTCTTAACTTGATTCATGTGTATTTTTATATTTCACTTAACATTCTTATAGGTTATAAAAAAACACGTCTTAGAAGGAGGAGACTCAAATTTTACTAAAATTACCCTTTTGTAGGATTTTAAGCTGAAAAAATTTATGCATTTTTTGAGCATTTTTTTTATTTAAATTCTTTACATCAAAGAATGATGTCTGTTATATTTTGAAGGTCATAAATATTTATCCAAAGATTTTTTATTACCTAAATTGATCATAAAAAACCAAGTTTGAATTAGTAAAAACAAAATTTTGGTGTAAGAATATTGGGTTTTATCATGGGGAAAATTCAAATATAGTTTAATTTGTAAAAAAAATCCAAATGTGTGAGGCTATTTATATAGCATTATAAGAAATATTAAACCGACATGAATAATGATCCTACTGCTAGTTTAAGCACACTCAAGGGGGAAGTTCAGCATGAAATATAGTGTCGTGTTGTTAAGACCAAAAATAACTCCCAATTAATGTGGTGAAATTAAGATGAAATTTATCCTTGTATTTAATAAAGGAGATATGGATGTCACTAATAATCCAATTAAATAATGAATCAATCCGTATATAGTTATTATTTTAATATTATTTTATGGTGCACTAGTGCAGGTCCAATATGGAAATCCCTATGTGAGTTGGTAAACTCATGAACTAGTAACTCATATGTATATAAATCTCATATATAAGTGGATTAGGTCATGTGAAATAGACCAAACTAATTAGTTTAAGGGTAATATAGGATATAACATTTGTCATGTTTATAAGGGTTGTGTAATAAGGACTATACATTTTGTAGTTTTGGTTCATATAAAAATGGACATTGAACCCAATATGAAATTACCTACAGAATAATCACGATATGTGAATTTTTTATTTTTTATGTGAATAATATTAACACCAATGATGTTTTAATTTTCTAGAGAATAATATAAACTCATGTATTTTGGGTTTTCCAATAGGTGGTTATCAACTCTTTAATATTGCTTTGGCCAAGAGGAGAATCACAATCAAGTACTTTGGATTTGTTAAAATGAATATCCCATTATGAGAGATTAAAAATGTAAAACTTTATGATATTTCATTGATAGTGGGTGCAATGCACAAATGTGTGACATCAAGGATATATCTATCTACTTGAACAATTAGTTTACACAAAGTTATAATGTAAACAAATTAATTCATATGTTAAAAATGAGAGATGATGATGGGTAGGAATAAGTTGTCTATTGATAATGTAAATAATAACACCACGCCATTAGAAACTTTTTAATGGTGTTAGGGGTAATTTTATTCAAGATCATGAACATTCCATTGGGGTTACATAGTGTCATAAAGGTAATAAATCCATTCACCATTCAGAGGGGGCCATTCGGATTAGCCAACGAGCTTATTACCAATTTCTATGAAAGGGTAAACCAATAAGAGAATATTGACTCAGATATTTGGTTAATAATAAATTAAACATCAAAGGAATATACACTCTAAGGAATAGAAACTCTGAGGAAGAACTCACCATCAATTCCCCCTATGGTCTTTCCACAATAACTAAAGACTCTCTAGGTAAGGACTTAACATAAATTCCCCCTATGGTCTCATAATGTAAACTATAGACACTCTAAGGTAGAAATCATCGTCTATCCCCCCATGTCATCTCATAGCATTAAATATAACATACACTCTTAGGAATCACTCAATGTCAATTCCTCATATGGCCTAACAGGACAAGGTTCTCACAACCAGGTATAAACAAATGTACATGTGTGGTATTAAGCAGCCCAAATTAATATCAACTAATACATGGATAAACAATTTCAATGCATACCATAAGAATTTGACAACCGGAAATGGAAAATTAGTCTCACCATATCATTAAAGGCAAGGAACCAAGGTCTTCCTCATAGGAAACTTGGACCAAACGGCCCTAAACAATCAAAAAAGAAAACACACCCATGGGGTGTTCCTTAAACACCAAATTTCACCAAATAACACATCAACAAACCCTTAATCCAATAATTAATCTAAGGAAGATAAAACAGGGTTCATTTTCCTTAACCAGAAATACCTGAATAATGGGTAATCAACACTTTGGCATATGAAAATCAAATAAAAAAACAAAAGGCAACAAACCACGGACCTTAACAAAGTAAAATGAACATTATCGAATTTTAGACCTTGAATCAGCCTATAAAAAACATAGATCAACAAAAATGTCAAAAACATTAAATCTCAAATAACTCTCGAATGAGGAAGAATCAAGAAAAAGGGATCAAGAAGAAGGAATAACTCATAGGTGGTATTCCAACGCACCCACTGGAGATCGAATCAGACCTTGGATGGGGAAACAGTGGCTTAAAGAAGAATCAGTGATTTCATATGCTCCTTCATGAGGTACAGACAAAAGAATATATTTCTGGGCATTAGATGTGACCCTGGTCCGATTAGTCAATTAAAATAAAAATTAAAAGACATGTACTGTTAATGAAAATGATTTTTATTGGCCTCAACCTTCCCCCAACATTAGCAGTCTTCAACATCACCACACATGACCATGTCTCAGCCATTACACACCCAAGATGCGACTGTATGTGGTAACTGGGTACACAGCATGTACTCATAAGTACACAATATGTATTTATAAAATTTTCAAAAACTCCCATTTTTCTAAAAACCACCCAAAATTATGATCCATACCTAAAAAGAGGATCTGGGTTCTTACAAACTTCCCCCCTTAAAGAAATTCATCCCTAAATTTCTCTATCAAGGTGGAGAAGAAGAATCCTTGAACAGCTCTGTCCACTGTGATCACACATCGGTCTTCCTCTCCCAAGTCTCATCTTTTACTCACTCACGCTGCCATATAACCTATACCAGATAAACAGACCACTCATGGAGAACATTCATGCTATGATCCACAATTCGAATAGGGTGCTCTTCAAAGGATGCATCCACCTCCAACTCAACCTCCTTAGGTTAAAAAATGTAAGATGTGTCTGAAAAGTAATGTTGTAGCTGAGAAATTTGAAAGACTTCTTTCATAGCCCAGTACCTCTGAGGTAAATGAAACTGATAGGAAACCGTCCTAACTCTCTTAAAAACATCAAATGGCCTTACATATCTCAATGAAATCTTTCGCTACCTCCTAATCCTCTTATGCCCCAACCTCTGTGTGACACACAAGAAAACCCAATCTCTGACCTCGAACTCTAGATGTCATCTCCTTCGATCAACATAATAATTTTGGTGAGACTGTCTTGTATCCATTCTCATCCGAATCAACTCCACCTACACAGTGGTCTCTTATACAAGATGAGGTCCCAACATAGCTTCCTCTCTTACCTCCATCCAACATTGGGGTGAATGACATAGCCTACTGTACAAATCCTCATAAGGTGCCATCTGAATCATCACCTAGAAACTATTATTGTAGGAAAACTCCATTAGGGGTATGTGTCTCTCCCAAGAACCCCCAAAATCTATGATGCATTATCGAAGAATTTCTTCTGACACTTAAATGTGCACTCGGAATAGATATATGTCTTTGGATGGTATGTTGTAATGAAAAGTACCTATATACCCAAATCCATTTGTAATCTATACTAGACATGAGATGTGAAACGAGCATCTCTATCTAAAATGATAGAGTGTGAAACCCCATGAAAATGTATAATCTCTCAGATGTACATCCTTCTAAGCTCATCAACACTTAAGTCCTCATTGATCGGTAAGAAGTGTGTGGCCTTAGTGATCCTATCAATGAAATCCCAAACTACATCATTCCCTCAAGGTGACCATGGTAACCCTATTACAAAATCCATCATGACGTCATTCCAATTCCACTTGAGAATGAGTAACTACCGTAAAATACCAACCGGTCACTAATGCGTTGCCTTCACCTACTGATATGTGTAACATATCATAACAAAACTAGAAATACGTCTTCATACTTAGCCACCAATACTGACAGTGTAAATATCGATACATCATGCTGACACCAGGATAAACTGTCTAAACTAAGGAATGAAAATCGTGTATAATCTCCTCACATATGTTTGCTGACACCCATATGCATCAATGAAAACATAAGACCGTATCCCCACCTATGGTCCACCTAAGAGAAGTGTCCTCTACTAACACACAATCCCATAGGACTAGGCCTTTAGAGTTTTATAGATGCCTCATTTTTTACCCAATCTAGATGAGTATAGGTAACAACTATAGAAGAAAGAAATGTATGCCCCTCTCTGTCATGCACCTCCAAATTCATCTCAGAGAATGGAGCCAGAAGCTTTCACTCACTGCTGGAATCTAGAACTTCTTATATATGAGTCCTCCTGCTCAACACATCAGCCAATGTGTTGCCTTTACCAGGCATGTAGGCAAGCTCAAAGTCAAAATAATGAATGTAATCCACCTAACTTTGCTATCTCAAATTCAGATTACAATGAGTAAAGATATACTTGAGACTTTTGTGGTCAGTGAAAATCACAAAATCTTCTCCCAAAAGATAATGTCTCCAACAACGTAAAGCATGAACAACCGCAACTAACTCGAGATCATGCATCAGGTAATTCCTCTCATGTGGCCTCAACTATCGAGACCCATACACAATGACTTCTTCCCCTTGCATAAGAACTACACCCAGTCTGATACAAGATACATGATAGTAAATGGTGTAAATCTTTCCCAGCCCCAAGAAATCAGTATTCGTGCTGAAGTCAATCTCCCCCTAAACTCATAAAGGCTGAATCATAGGATTCTATCCACAAGTACATCGCAACCTTCTTACTAAGGCTCGACAGTGGAATTGATATGCGTGAAAAGTCCTGTATAAATTGGTTGTAGTAACCAGCCATCCCTAGAAAACTTTGTACCTCAAAGATGTTCTTCAGATGCTCCTTGGAAACTATTGCTCTCAATTTCTCTAGGTCTATTAATACTCCTATATCTAAGAAAACATAACCCAAAAAGTGGATTTGGTACATCCAAAAAATGTATTTTGAGAGCTTGGCATTAACTGATGCTTCCTCAGTGTATTCAAAACGATATCCAGATGCGTGACATGGTCGTGTCGAGTGTGAGAGTACACCATGACATCGTCCACAAAGACTACCACAAAAAAATCCAATTAAAGATGGAACACTTGGTTCATCAGTTCCCTGAAAACTGCAAGTAGGTTCCTGAGACCGAACAAAATTACCACATACTCATATAGACCATACCTACTCTGAAAGGTTTTAAGAGGTATATCTAATGGTCTAACATGAAAATAATGATAACCGGATCTCAAATAAATCTTCTAGAACACTCGGGCTCCTTGAAGCTAATCAAAGAGATCATCAATCCTTGGAAAGGTATATCAATTCTTAATAGTTAACTGGTTATGCTTCTAATAATCCAGAAAAAGAATAAGGTCACCGTCTGAGTTCTTTGAAAATAGGACATGCAAACCCTAAGGAGAATTATTGGGTCAGTAGAAACCCTTTTCTCGTAACTCCTCTAACTGCTTCTTGAGCACATGTAACTTTGGTTTAGCCATCCTGTAAAGCGGAATAGAAACCAATGCCTCTCCTGGAACAAGATCAATAGATAAATCTACCACTCTCTCTAGAGGTAAATCTGAAATTTCATCTGGAAGGAAATCCTTGAAAATATCCACTACTAGTGGAAAGTCCATATGAGAAGCCCCCTAGTCATCTAGATATAAACTAGTAATATGGGATATAATTCCTCCCAATCTAAGATGATTGGGTCTAGTTATGCTCACCTGAACATCCCATTCTCCCTTGTGTAGAAAATACCTGCCCTCTGGTGACATGAAACTCAACCTACAACAACAGAATTCAACAAGGTCATGGAAAGAAACTTACTAGTCCATTATGAGAATGACTTTGAAGAATGTCTTATCTTGGACATAGAGGTCCCATAACAAGTGACACCCACCAACCTCAAGAGGGAACTCCTCACAATAATGTACACTATCTGTTCTATTCCCCAATAGAGTGTTTAGCATCATAAAATCAATATATGTCAAGATATAGAGCCCCAGGATTCCTAGAATGGAAACAAATATGAAACTATGAGAAACCCCTATGTTAAAAATATCATAAGCTAAAACTAAGGCAACTAGAATTGTGCCTATAACCATATAGGTCCAGGTGTCCTACTTTTGATGGGTATGCTCCACTAAACAAGTCTAACCTGTACCAAAACCCTATGACCTTGCCTGACTACCATTAAATGATTCACCATGTTGTCGCTGAAATCTTGTAGACTGGCTACCACGACAACAGCCTCATTCTCTGCCTAAATAGATGGATGAACTCCAGTTCCCATACTGGTGAGAAACTGGGGGTCCTGATCCTTAACATTGAGTCATTATAAAACTATTATCACTCGCTTCTCGTGAGGAAACCTACAAAAACCCTAAATATAGCCCATCTTGTAGCAAGATCGGTACTTGATTGGGTCTCTTGGGCACTGAGGTCTCATATTCCTATTATTCCCACACTATTAGAATACCACCAGACCTCTTGAAGAAGTATCCTGTCTACTCAGATCTCCACATGTAGACTCCACGCGGCACCCCCTAATATCAGTCAGAAAAGTACAAACTCTTAATGTTGAACATCCCAGGCTCACATCATCAGACTCCCTTATATTACACTTGGTAATCATTATCTAGTTGACTATAGAAGATATGGAAGTCAACCTGAATATGTTCACCTAGGATCAGATTTCTTGTCGGAGACCATCCTCAAACATCCTCACAAGAAATAACTCTTCACCCCTAGAAATGGTTTAAAGAGATGCATCTCTGTGAAGTGTAAAAAATAATCCATGACAGAAACAGTACCCTATTCCAGACCCACGAACTCACAAGCTCATTTGGCCCTCAAGTTCTATTGATTGAAATAGTCATAAAAGGTCCGCTAGAACTCATCCCAAGCCATAACTTGTTGGCATAATACCTATGAGAGAACATCCCACCACCTCTATGTGGAATCATGTAGCATATTTGTAGAGAGATTCACACTCCTCTTTGTAGGCATCTTGATATTATTGAAGATATACATCTTGGTTTCAAACCATGAATCTACAACCTAAGTTCCTCTATCTCTTGAGAAATTGGGAGGATGTTGCAGCTGAAAAAATCACTTCAACTCTTCTAGAGATGGGGTATGATGCAGTGCTCCTGGGAAGGTCTTCATAAACCTCATTAAGCCTTCTTGGAACTGTGCATCCGCACCGATGTCCGGTATAACCACTGGTGCCAATATGGAAATGATGGGAGGATCTATCGGTAGTCCCTGATCTACTATTTCTAGTGTCTGATCCTTTCTATGTATCTGGCGTACAATCAAAGGACATATTTGGAGCATGACTCTGCAAGGTCAAGAACACACCTCAGTTTATGATTATCAAGGACTAAAACATAGAAGTTCAGGAAAGGAATAATAGAAGAAAACATTCATGTTTTTCAAAATAGAGTTAAATGTTCTGAACACCCTCCACACGACATGTTCCCTAGATTTTCAACATGGGTGTGTACCTCTTCCAACCCTGGTCATGTATGTCCAATACACACATCATGTTCTTCTTGTGAACTAGCATGTACTTGAATTAGTACCCCCTACCCGAGTTCCGTTACAGGGCTAAACACACAGTTTTATCCTGGGTAGTACTACACGACGTGTTCACCCTAGACACGATGTGTACCCCTTAAGTTCTAATCACTTATGTAATTTTTCACATTGTCAGAGACACTGTCGACTACACAGAACATGTAAGAATAGGACACGACATGTACAACCTAAGTTTCATACACATATGTCATTAGTAACATGGCTAGATACATGGTCTCTACAACATGCAATGTACAATCCAGACACGACATGTTCTACCAAAATTTTCTAACGCTGTGTCTCTTCCCACATAGTCAGACACACGGTTAAAGACTACACGATGTGTACTTAATAAAAGTTGTTTCTTCCATAACAGAAGAACACATGGCGTGTGTTCATAATACCACACGCTGTGTTGTCTGGGATTCCAGATAGTATGCCTCTGAAACTTCTCCATAACCCCATAAAACATAGAATGTTGTCCAAGGAATGACAAATTCTTACCCCGGAGAGCCCATACTTCCATAAATCAATTTTTTTCATCCTTATTCACATTATAACATGAAAACATCCAACTAAAGTTCATACATGATCCACCAAATTACGATCCAAGAGGGTTTAAAACACCTTAGGGACCAAAGTCTGATGTCCATCCAAATGAAACATTACATATTATCAATACCCTATCAAATATTAGGTATTATATCAATTCGTCGATCACAAAAACATTCATATCTTGCACAACATCTATCACAACAACATGAATTCAGTAATTCACGCTAAATGGCATGACAAAAATGCATGACATGATATCTCTAGAAAGTACCTAAATGATTCATGGGATGGAATACCCTCATCTCATTAGGATGCAACAGAAATAGAACCTCAATAATATCAATGATAATAGCACAAAACATGTGAATCACCCAACAGTGAAATAAAATAAACTATAATGATTGAAAAAGCAGAAAAATTGCAATATTCGAGGTATATTGGCTTTTCTCTATACACGGGTTAGCTACGACCGGGTACAACTTATTACCAACTACCTATTCCTTCCTATCCCGGTCTATAGGCTCCAAATAGTATGGCAAAGTAGAAAAGAACCCCCTCTAATACCGCTTTGTGACATCCCAAATCCGGGTGCCGCCCCAAGGTGCCCCGTACTCAGTTGGTCACATAGCCTCAAGCACATTTCCCTGAATTCTATAAGCTTCCGACTAGAAATGATGGCCATGGGTTTGATAGTGGAGAAACTAGACCCTCATTGGAAGTGTAACATAGTGGAAAAAAATAAAAAATAGTATTGTAAGAAGTAATACCATTCCACAAGTAAACAATAAATGACTAATAATAAATAAAAAACTAGAGCACATATATAAATGATGAATGCCACATATGTCTTGGAAAGCATCCAAACAAGTCACAATGCTCTAAATAAATGACTAAATCAATGTAAAAAAGAAAACTAGTAAACTCCACCAGCAGCGCAAGCCTCATCTTGGTCCCATTCTATTAATCTCTATAGTAATAAAGTAACTGATGATGAAGGTCACCTTCCCTTATCTATATATACAACCATATAATCTTTTTGGGTCTAAAAGCATGACTCAAACCGGGGTTGAGAAGAATCTCGGTAGGAAACCACCACAAGATCTAGGCCTAACTATTAGGGAGAATATATAGCAGGTAAAAATGAAAATGAAGCAAAGAAACCAGGAGTACACAAAAGTGACCAATCCTAGAGTTTCCATTTACATTCATTAGCATTTAATGTTCACCATTTAATCAAGTAAGTATAACAAACATGTATCTTCTAAAACTACCTAACATGATTGAATCCAATCTTGTTCTTTTGATTGGAAGACACGTCACAAACACTCAATATTTACATTAACTCTCTGGGTAGCTCACATAGTCTAACCCCTCTCGCCAAGTAATACAATAAAGGAAACGAAACTCTGGGGAAGCACCCACCATCAATTCCACCTATTGTCTTTCCATAATAAATATAGACTCTCTAGGGAATCACTCAACATAAATTCCCCCTATGGTCTTATAGAATAAACTATAGACACTCTGAGGGAGCACTCACTTTCAATCCCACCTATGGTCTCATAGCGTGAAATATAACAGACACTCTGAGGAAGCACTCAACATAAATTCCCCATGTAGTCTAACTACACCATGTTCTCCCAGCCCTATGTAATTCAAATGTTCATATGTGCTATCAAGAATCCCAAAGTAATCTAAAACAATACATGGATAAACAATTTGATTTTATACAACAATAATTTAACAAGCATCAAAAGAAATCAGTTCCATTCTATCAAGAAAGTCATGGAAACAAGGTCTTCATCATATGCAACCTAGATCAAATGGCCCTCAATATTAAAACAAAGAAACACACCCATGAGGTGTTCCATAAACATGAAATTTCACATAATATCACATCAACAAACCCTTAATTCAACAATCAATATATGGAATATAAAAAGGTTTCAATTTTCTTAACTCGAAATACACGAGACATGGGTAATCAGAACTTTGGCATATAAAACTCAAACCCAAATAAAGAAAGGGAACGAACCACCGACCTCGACAATGTACAATGAACACTCTCAAACTATGGGCCTTGAATTGGCATATAATTATGTATATATACAAAAAATTCAAAAAATTTCAACCTCGAATAACTCTCAAATGATGAAGAATCAAGAAAAAGGGATCAAGAAGAAGAAATAACTCACTATTGGGATTCTAATGCACTCGCTAGAGATCCAATTGGACCTTGGATGGAGAAACAATGGCATGGAGTAGAATCAGCGATTCCAAATTCTCCTTCATAAGGTATGACCAGAATAAGACCTTTTGGGGGATTAAAAGCAACCCCAATCCAATTAGTCATTCAAACTAAAAAGTACACAGTGTGTACTGTTAATAAAATCTCTAAGTATTTTCCTTAATCGGCCCCCGACAATAGCGGTCTTCCATATCACCCCACATGGACATGTCTTAGCCATTAAATTCCCGTGATGTGGCTGTATGAGGTAATTGGGTACATCATGTACTCTTAAGTACATAGTGCGTACTTATAAAATTTTCAAAACTCCCCATTTTCCCAAAAACACCCAAAAAAAGATCCAAACTTGAAAAGAAGATATGGGTTCTTACAGGTCGGGGGGTTTTCTTCAATCTTCAATCGTGGTTTAGGGTTATTTAGATTAGCCTTATTTTTATGTTTTATTTTGAAGAACATTATACCATATTCTTTTTTAAATATAAAATATGTTGATTCCTTATATTCTCAACATTAAGGTTATCAATGTAGATTATTGATATTTTATCTAATATAGTTTTATCTATTGTGTTTCAAAGATAACAAATCTAATAATATCTCATCTGAATAAAGAAGGGTAATATAAGAGAATTTTTTTTACGAATATCCTCCATTAGACTCTTTGATAGTGGAAACAGTTATCCATATGATCTAGACTCTAGGCCAGGTGGGTGTTGGAAAGTATGGACGAATAGTTACACTTGTTTTGAAATTTACCAAGTAGAATCCAAATATCTTACATGGTGAAAATGGACACCAAATACTTGAATAATGGATTGAATGGATTGATAGGTTGTTTCATTTCTTGAAAAAATCATATTATTATAAAGTGGGTTTCACCAAATATTTTCTTTTAGGACATAAAAGAAAAGGGTTGGACACCATTTTATATGCTAAGTTGCACAAGGACCTTACTTAGATCAATTTCATGGTCTTAAATAAACATTTTAATCCAAAAAATTTTCAAGAGGAAAAGACATGAGAATCTTTAACCTTGGATTTAGGGGAGAATCCTATTATGGAGTATGCTACCCATTTCTCCCAGTTATTTATCCTATCACCCATGGTTGTTTCTAATGTCCATCCAAAAGATTTGAGGTTTGAGAAAGGTTTGTGGGTTGATATTCTATCTATGTTTATCCTCTTTTGATTTTCAAATTTTGATGAGGTGGGTGATAAAACATATTTAATGAGGTAGATTTAGCTGGGAAAATTATTTTAGGTAATGCTTTGTTTGTTGTAGTAGGTCACCAGGATGTTTCATTTGGCCAGAAAAGGAAGCATAATAATGGTTATTAGTTTACATCAAGGGTAGTTCCATAGGATTAGTCAAGAAAAAATCAGGTGGTTTTTTATCAATGTGGGAAACATAGGCATACTAATCCAGAATGTATGGTGACATGCATGAAAATCAATTATTATTGGAAATTCAGTCATATTCAATGTTTTTTAAAATGAGTGTCCTATGAAATTATAGTTGGATCTACTCTTAGAAAAGGACTTCAAGATCATTTTGACCTAAGGAATAGTGGTGGATGTCATTCTCATGAAAATGTGTATACCATTATTGTGAATAAAGAACATGGAGTAGAATAGACTGAAATTCTCTATATAGCTAAGTATACACAAGAGGAATCCGAGGTAGAGATGGATACTATGATAAGAAGGATGATTATTTAGCCTCCATTATCCTGGATTTTTTTATACCAGTTTATATCATTCTTTTATATTATCTAATTTGATTGATGTTATGTGATTACTCTCAATGATTATTCCATTTAAAAATAATTTTTACATGAACTTTGGTAGAAGGATATAAAATAGTTTCAAATGTGCTAAGTTCCATGTAATGATCAATGACCACAAGGAGATGTGAGATTTAAAGACTCCATAATTTCATGTAATTTTTTTCATTAAATGGAATTGTTATGATTATATGAAAATTGAAGGCTTTTGATTTTGAGGCCCATAGAGCCCAAAACAAATTTTTTAACTTTTTTTATGGTGCGTTCTGTAAATGTGCGGGTGGCGTTTTCTATATTTTGAACTGGTGCTCAGATTAAAAATCTGAGGGCACTATTGAATCTGTAATGCCAGGACTCACTTAAGGGAAGCATAACATTGACCTGAATGGGTCAGATAAAAAAGTTATATTCTTTGAATTTACCAAAAAAAACAAAAGGTTATTTTATTTTTATTTTTTCAACAATTGGAAAAATGGTTGTCAGACTATAGTGCAATGTCAAAAAATTTAATGCCTTGACTCTTAAGTTGTGTAACCGCACTGTTGGGAGAAATAATGGATTTTGTAACCACACCATTGAGAGAGTTATGATTTTCATTAATTAAACACATTAATGAGCCACATTAATTATGTTATGAGTTAATTTCCACCTTTACCTCTATGTCATATGAGATCGATCTTGAGTTTTTGTAGAGCTATGAGGTGAAGCTCTGACGAAGTGACAATGACATTCCTCTTCAATGAATAATGTGATCGAGTTACGATCATTGGGGGAAACTAAGGGTGACAACGAATGCCAATGAACACCTTCGGATGTGAAAACTACTTGGTATTTTGCAACATCTTCCCACAAATGTGTGTTAGGGGGTTTATGTGCTTTGTTATTCCCACTCTTTCCATTCTTGGAAAATAAAATGGACGCGGACCAACGGACTAATGGGTTGATCCGCATCTCATATGTCCATGTGGGTAGTTTTTGCAGGGTCTTAAGTTGGGGATTATTTTTTTATTATTATTATACTTCTCCTTTGTTTAAAGCGCTAACGCGGATGGCACGCGATGAACCCAAAAGAGCACGTACCCTATGCTAAACTTGTCCTTCATAAGTTTTTCATGGTGGAACAATGAACACAGAAGCAAGGAATATTTGAAGGCCGTGTAGTTAAGGAGACAACCTAGGAGGCCCATAGACATAGACAAGAAGAACAACAGACCACCAGAGCATCTCTGGTGGCCCATGGAGCCAACCACTGGCGCAACACCACCGATGCGGTGGCGGTGGCCGGGCGAGCCGAGAACGTGGAGGAGTGGAACCCACAAGTGCCTTGGTGGTAAGAACCGTAGTAAACCGAGTCATGGTGGTGTAAGGGTGCAGCACTGATGGGCCACATGGAGAGGAAGGAGTGGCCCACTCATGCCTCTCAGTAGGACAAACGGTTGGTTGAGCCGGTCATTTTGAAAGGGGGGGTGACGGCTATTGGTGTCTCCAGCATGATGCATTGGATTCTCCACATCCGGTTTGTGTTCCATCAACTGGCCCGCATGTTGGCTGGGTTCATCTAGGTGGGAAGGAACCGCCAGTCGGGCTGGACCTGTGAGTCGAGATGGGCCAACCAGCCGGGCTAAACCCCTACCAGACTGGGACCTAACCGACCTTATTTCACTAATTGGGGAGTATCTCACATACCGAGCATCAGTTTGACATTACTTCAGTAGAGCGAGGACCCTTAGGATGGGTATATCCTTTAGATATACTCCTCATGAGATATAGATAATGTTGGAGTTCGGCCGAGTTGGATCGTACCTAAATCCAACCAGGCCCTCGACACTAAAATGCATTTAACTTATAGACCAAGCGTCCGGTTGACGCACCATCTAATGCATTGGTAGCCTTATCACATGGCATCTCATTGGGTTACTTATTTTTGGGAATTTGTTCTGGTTGAAATACAACTGATGTCTTGAGGATAATATCCTCCCAAAATCTTGCGTTCTTTGTGCGGTAATCGAGTGGCTGGCTGAGACATGATGAATGAATAGTTATCCTGTGTTGATCAGTATCGAGTGGTCTTGTGTGGATCAGAATTGATTGATGTTGTGTGGATCATTATAAAGCATTTCTATGTGGGAAAGTAGCAGATTCTCATTATAGAATAAGATGATCTAGCTTTGTGACTAAACATCTTTACTTATGTACTTAAGTTAAACTTGGTGTGAGTTGTATTTTTCTTTGTACTTTTTGATTGAGATCATGCTTTGTGGTTTTTCATTTTTTGAAATATGATAGACCATAGGGGGTCTCAGGGGCCCTTCTTTGTACTTTTATAACCACCCATGCACGGGTGTCGCCCGTACCTTATTGTGTGTTGTGCAGATGACAGAAAAATTTGATTGAGTCTCGAGGAGCCAAGACTTAATGGTGTACGGAGGTGACCGGTTGGAATGGAGAGCCACAGTCACGAGCTGTAGTTACCCTTCAGGTAGGATCCTTGGCAGAAACACTTAGGAGCTATTTTCCCTTTTTTGTATTATTTCCATTTCAGTTGGGCTTTTATTCTGGCTCCGTTACTTCAGTACATACTTTTACACTCTGTGGTGGTTTGTAGTTTTGGTTTCACCTTTCTTCTTCAATTGTGTTTTAATTGTGTGCAGTGTACTCTATATATGTGTGTACAGGTTTGGAGGTAATGCCTTCCCATTTAAATGAAATTACTTTCCGGTGCTAGTCGCCAACCCCTGGCCTATGGAAGATGGGCTTGGGGTAGTCACAGTACGAGCAATGGGGGACGGGTCCTGAAAAAGTTGTATCAAAGGATTCAATTAAACCAGATGAACTTAGAGTCTATGTTTTCAATGGAGTAATAGTGTTAAGTGTCTTGAGTTGGGGTTTCAGTTGGGGGAGTCCAGTGTTGGTGTGGAGGCTGACGTATCCATACACTAGAACCCTAAATTATGATTTCTAACTCAGTACACAAAAAAGTTGATAACATGTGTTTTGAAAATATTGTGTTCCTTTTTAATTTCGTTGAGTCAACACACCAGTTATAACTTATTGACCATGACACACCTATTTCTTTCAGGATGCTTCCGCATAGATATCCATCCAGGATTCCAGAGAGAGAACACGATGGTGGCCCACTGAGTGATTAGGCATCAGTGAAAGGACCTCTTTCGGTGATGACACCTTTAGGTGGTGTACCAGTAAAACGACCACCCATGGGGAAATAGTTTCCACTATCCCCACTAGAGGACCATGTACAATGACTGAGCACATTCCATGAGTTCCAGAGAGATAGGCGTCTGAGGTTTCGAGGTGAGACGGATCCCTAGACAGATGAGGACTGGTTGGAGGTAGTGGTATGGGTTTTTCACTTATTTGAGACACTAGAACATCAAATGGTGATCCTAGATGCTAGAATATTATATGGAACAATAGGGAGATGGTGGATTCTGATTCTCAAGGTGCATGAGGAGTCAACACTCTCCAGGTTGGACTTCGAGACCCTCTTCAAGGAAGATTTCGTACCCGCGACAGTATTCTCATTGTGTATCTAGGAGTTGCTGCACTTATTGCAGAGAAACCTGATAGTGGCCTAGTATTCAATGAGATTCACTAACCTCTCTCATTACTCCACAAAAATGGTACGAGACCCATTATTTAGAACCTAGATAGTTTGTTGGTGTCTCTAAATGGAGATCAAAGCGTCAATGATATCACTCAATATTCTGATGCAGGCTGGAGTGCTTGAGTGAGAATTGTTGGTGGAGAGGTTCTTAGCAGCTCAGGAACCAACAGTGAGAGCCACCACAAGATGATAAGTAGCCGAGTAATCTACAATAGGCATAAAGAAGACGACTCAATTGTTAAAGTGGGTATGAACTTCCAGAGGATGACCCCAAGATGCAGGTTCATTGGTGCAGAGCTCGTGAGGCAGAGGAGTTCTTTTGAAGACTAATGTTTGTTACTCTTGAAATAGATAGGGACACGTGTCTCATGACAATCTGACTCCTCACATGGATGATCAATAGATGCTTGAGGGACCTCCATGTGATTGGATGAGTTTCAAGAAAGGAGGTCCATAGGGCGACAGAAGTGGATGAGGAGCATGCCATGAAATAGGTGGTGGGAGACAATTTTAGGTACTACCACCACCACCCCTAGGTGGTCCACCCCGACCACATGGAGGAGGTGGATAGGGGTGAGCTCAAATTTAGGAAATAGAGGCCTACAGCCATGGTGCTCTAGAGATGATTTGAGGTACGATCTGTGTCTACGCCACCCTAGCTACAGTACTTTTAGACATAGGTTCCAGTCACTCTTTCATTTCCATGGCACTCGTTTGGAGCTCAAAGATTCCGATGGAGACATTGTCTTGATACTTATTATTAGAGACTCCTACGGGAGAGGATTAAATTATTACGCACTGGTGCTGGAAGTTTGAGCTTACTCTAGGTGGAAAGAGCTTCAGATGGGATCTTCGAGTAGCACAGCATTGAGGCATTATGATGTCATCTTTGGTATATAATGGTTATCCATGTTCCATGATCAGATTGACTGTTTTAGGCATAAAGTGTGGTGTGACCACGATAATGGGACCAGGTTCACTTTCACAGGTGTAAAGGGATCCTTTGCAGCTCTGGAAGGAATTTCCTGGAGGAGGGTCTAACTGATCACTCATCAGTTGGCTAGCCTAACTCTCAGAGTAGTTAACATGATATGTCCATGTAATCCTGTAATGGTGGACCAGTATGCTAATGTCTTTCCAGATGAGGTTCTAGGACTATCTCCTCCCAGATAGGTAGACTTCTACAACGACCTGTAACTCAGGAAGACACCGATATCTACACCAGTATATTGGATGTCACCCACATAGCTTCGTGAGTTGAGGGTACAGCTGGAGGACTTGTAGGTTAATCAGTTCATAAGTCCCAATGTTTCTCCATGGGCAGCTCTGATTTTGTTCGCTGAGAAGACATATTGGAGTTTGAGGCTTTTGTGGACTATCGGTGCCCGAACCAGGTGACCGTGAGGATCAAGTATCCACTTCCAATGATTTATGATCTCTTCAATCAGCTGAATGGAGCTCAGTGGTTTTTGATGATAGTCCTTAGATTAGGCTATCATCAGCTCAGAGTTCGAGATGATGATATACTAATGACAGCCTTCAGATGTCGGTATGACCACTAAGATTTCTTGGTGATTCCCTTTTTTGTGACCAATGCCTCGATAGTGTTCATGGGGATCATGAACATAATATTTTTTCCTTACCTTGATCTCTTTATGGCGGTCTTCATTGATGATATCTTGGTGTACTGGGTGACGGAGAAGGATGACACCACTCATCAATAAATAGTTCCAGATACACTCAGAGAGCACCAACATTATGGTTGGCTCTGAAAGTTCTAGTTCTGGATATGGGAGGACCAATTTCTAGGAAACTTTATCTTAGAGGCTATAGTATCAATGGATACAAAAAATATAGAGGCAGTGCTTACTTGGGAGCCACCCAGGAGTCTGACCGAGGTGCAGTATTTCCTACGATTGTCTAGGTACTACTAGAGATTTGTACCTAAATTCTATAGGGTAGAGACACCCTTTTTATCCATCACAAAGAAGGGGAAGCCTTTCCTATGGATAGATAAGGGATAGTAGATTTTCCAAGAGTTGAGGCAGAGACTGATGAGTTCCCCCATCTTGAGGCTACCAGAAGAGGGTGTTGGGTATGTAGTCTACTGCGACGCATCAATGAACAGTCTTGGATGTGTCTTAATGTAGGAGTGAGTGATGATCACCTACATCTCATGAATGTTGAGGAATCTTGAGAAAAACTATGATACCCATGACCTAGAGTTAGTAGCAGTGGTATTTGCCTTAAAAATGTGGTGGCACTACTTTATGGGTGAATGATTTACCATCTATTCTGATTACAAGAGACTCAAGTATATCTTCTTACCAAAGGACCTAAACCTGAGACAATGGTGATGGGTAGAGTTCCTCCAGGACCATGACATTGAGGTAGTATACACTCTTTGGAAGGGGAATGTAGTAGCAGACGCACTCCTTATGAGGTCTGGTCTATAGTTGTAGAGTGAGGTGATAGAGCAGGTTGTCATGTTGTAGATATCCTTCATGGATAGAGATGGAGCAAATTACCCCCAGTCTATGACTGTCACTCCCCTACTCCTTCAGTGTGTTTGGGTTGCACAAGTTGGGGATATTGACTGTGAGACCCGACGTGCTTAGATATCCTTAGGACAATCTCTTAAAAGATTTTCTGAAGTTGGTGAGCACATCGTTCTCTTCAGAAGATTCATCATAGTACGAGTGATGCTCCAAGAGGAGGTATTGATAGAGTTCCACACATCCCCTTTGGCAGTACATCCTGGAGCGGCGATGATATACCAAAACCTCCGACATCACTACTACTGTCTAGGGATGTAGAAAGTAGTGGCAGAGTTCATATCATGATGCCTCACTTGTCAGCAAGTTAAGGTTGAGTGTCATGCACCAGTAGGCTTAGCTCAGCCACTAGAGGTGCCATAATGGAAGTGGGATGGTGTCTACATGTACTTCATGATAGGTCTACCATGTACGTCCAGGGGCCACAATTCGATATGGGTGATCGTTGATCGACTCACCATGTCGGCCCACTTCCTACCCATCTGAGATTAGGGATCAATAGAGGGAATATGAGGCCTCTATGTAAAGGAGGTTGTATAGCTTCACGGGGTTCCATCAATGATCATCTTAGATCACGACACTCATTTTACATCCCGAATTTGGAAGGGATTACAGGAGGCATTGGAGACTCATCTGCGCTTGAGCACCACCTTTCATCCTCAAATAGATAGTCAAATAGAGCGGACCATACAGACACTCAAGGACATGCTTCATTCTTGCATCTTTGATTTTGGATATAGTGGGGAGGACCACCTACCACTGGTGGAGTTCAAATACAATAATAGTTATTACTCCACCATCAGCATCGCTCCATTTTAGGTCCTATACACGCGACCATGAAGATCACCTCTATGCTAGACAGACCCAAGGTAGTAATCAGTTATGGGTCCATAGTTGGTATGAGCTACCACTGAGAAGGTGCAGATCAAATTGGAGGAGATGAAGATTGCACAGATCCGGCAAAAGTCTTATGCTGATAGGAGACAAATACCCTTAGAGTTAGAGGAGAGAGATCATGTATTCTTATGGTCTCACCATGATGAGGATTGAAATTATTTTGTCGGGGCCACAAGATATCTCCAAGGTTGAGTGGACCCTTCTAGATCCTCATTAGATTAGGTGAGGGGGTGTACCATTTAGCTCTTCTCCCACAGATTCACCAGGTGCATAATTATTTCCATGTGTCATAGCTGAGAAGGTACGTGCATGATCTCTCTCCTCTAACTCTAAGGTTCTTTGTCTCATATCGGCATAAGACTTCTTCCATCTCGGTGTATTCTTCATCTACTCCAGGTTTATCTACACCTTCTCAGTTGTAGCTCATACCAAATCTGGACCCATAACTGATGACTCCCTTGGGTCTGTCCATCATAGAGGTGATCTGTATGGTCGCCTGTACAGGGCCTCAAATGGAGCGATGTCGATGGTGGAGTAATGACTATTATTGTATGTGAACTCCACCAGTGGTAGGTGGTCCTCCCAACTGCGGCCAAAATCTAGGATGCAAGAATGAAGCATGTCCTCGAGTGTCTATATGGTCCGCTCTGTTTTTTCATCTATTTGAGGATGAAATGTGGTGCTCAAGAACAGTTGAGTTTCAAATTCCTCCTGTAATCCCTTCCAAAATTAGGATGTAAAATGAGTGTCATGATCTGAGACGATCATCGATGGAACCCCGTGAAGCTATACAGTCTACTTTACATAGAGGCATCTTAATCCTGTTATTGATCCATGATCTCAGATGGGTAAGAAGTGGGCCGACAAGGTGAGTTGGTCAACGATCACCCATATAGAATCGTGTCCCCTAGACGTACATTGTAGCCCAGTGACGAAGTCCATGTAGACTCCATCCCACTTCGATTATGGCACCTCATGTGTTTGAGCTAAGAGTACGGGTACATGATGATCAGCCTTCACTTGCAGACACGTGAGGCATTGTGATAGGAACTCTACCACAACTTTCTACATCCCTAGACACCAGTAGTGACATTGGAGGTGTTGGTATAACATCACCACTCCAGGATCTACCGCCAAAGGGGATATGTGGAACTCTTTAAATACCTCCTCTTTTATCATCACTGGTACCATGGTGCGTCCTTTGAAGAGAACGATGTGTTACCCATCTTTAGAAAATCCTTCAAGAGACTGTCCTAAGGATATCTATGAACGTAGGGTCTCGCAGTCAATATCCCCACGATGTGCAACCCGAACTCGATGAAGGTGTGGGGGAGTGACAGTCATAGACTAGGGGTAAGCTGCTCCATCTCTATCCATGAAGGATATCTGAAACATGACAAGCTTCACTATCACCTCACTCTGCAACTGTAGACCCGACCTCTTACTAAGTGCGTCTGCTACTATGTTACCCTTCCCAAGAGTGTAAACTATATCAAATTCATAGTCCTGGAGGGACTCCTACCATCACCAATGTCTCAAGTTTAGTTACTTCTATAATAATATATATTTGAGACTCTTGTAATCAAAATAAATGGTAAATCATTCACCCATAAAGTAGTGCCACCACATTTTCAAGGCGAATACCACTGCTACTAACTGCAAGTTAGGGGTAGCGTAGTTCTTCCCATACTTCCTCAACATTCATGAGATGTAAGTGATCATCACTCGCTCCTGCATTAAGACACATCCAATTCTTGTCATTGATGTGTCGCGGTAGACTACATACCCAACTCCCTCTTCTGGAAGCCTCAAGATGGGGGCACTCCTTAGTCTATACCTCAGCTCTTGGAAACTCTACTGGTACTTCTCCATCCACTGGAAAGGATTCCCCTTCTTCATCAAGGATGAAAAGTGTGTCACTTCCTTGGAGACTTTAGGTACAAATATCCAGTAGTACCCAGAAAATCCTTGAAAACTTTGCACCTCGTTCACACTCTTGAGTGGCTCCCAAGAAAGCACTACCTCTATGTTTGCTGTATCCACTACTACTCCATCCTCTAAGATAAAGTGTCACAGAAATTTCATCTCCCATGTCTAGAACTATAACTTTGAGATCCTACCATAAAGCTGGTGCTCTTAGAGTGTATCTGGAACTATCTATAGATGAGTGGCATCCTCCTTCTTTGTTTCTGAGTACACCAAGATGTCATTAATGAAGACCACCATAAAGAGATCAAGGTAAGGCTAGAAGATTAAATTCATGATCCCCATGAACACTATCAAGGTATTGGTCACACCAAAGGGCATAACCAAGAACTCTTACTGGCCATACCGTCATCTGAAGGCTGTTTTTTGTACATCCTCATCTCGTACTCTGAGTTGATGATAGCTTAATCTAAGGACTATCCTTGAAAACCACTGAGCTCCATTCAGCTGATCAAAGAGATCATCAATACTTTTAAGTGGATACTTGATCCTCACGGTCACCTGGTTCGAGAACCGATAGTCCACACAAAGGCTCAAAATCCCATATACCTTCTTGGAGAACGAAATCAGAGCTTCCCATGGAGAAACATTGGGCCTTAAGAACCCCTTACCCTACAATTCCTCTAGATGTACCCTCAAATCATGAAGCTCTGTGGGTTCCATCCGATATGCTGGCATAGAGATCTGGGTAGTCCCAGGTTACAGGTCGATGTATAAGTTTACCTCTCTGGGAGGAGTTTGTCCCAAAAAATAATCAGTAAAGACATCAATATACTGGTCCACCATTATAGGATAACATGGACTTCTCACATCAACTTCTCTGAGAGTAAGGCTATCCAACTGATGAGTGATCAGCTGGACCCTCCTCCAGGAAAGTCATTCCTGAGCTTCAAAGGTTCCCTTCTCACCGGTGAAAGTGAACATGGTCACATTCTTGTGGTCACACCACACTTTATGCCTAAAACAGTCGATCTGAGCATGGACAATGGATAACTAGTCTATACCCAAGATGACATCATAAGGCCTCAATGTTGTGCTACTCGGAGAACCTAGTCGATGCTCATTCCACCTAGAGTAAGATCAAACTTCCAGCACTAGTGTGTAATCATTTAATCCACTCTTTTAGGATTCTCTAATCATAAGGATTGATCCAAAGTCTCCATCGGAATCTCTGAGCTCCGAACGAGTGCCATGGAAATGAAAGAGTGATTGGAACCTGTGTCTAAAATTATTGTAGCTAGTGTGGAGTAGACACAGATCGTACCTCTAATCATATCTGGAGAACCGTGGTTGTAGGCCTCTACTACCTAAATTTGAGCTCACCCCTATCCAACTACTCCATGTGGTCGGGGTGGACCGCCTAGGGGTGGTGGTTATAGTACCTCAAATCGTCTCCCACCGCCTACTTTCTGACATGCTCCTCATCCATGTCTATCGCCATATGGACCTCCTTTATCAAACCATGGCCACTCACATTGCAGTCCTCCAAGAATCAGCTGATTGTCCATGTGGGGAGTCAGATTGTCATGAGTCGTGTTTCTCTGTCTGCTTCAAGAGTAACAATCTTTATTCCTCATAATACCTCCTCTTCCTCACGATCTCTACACCTCTAACCCTGCATCTTGGGTTCATCCTCCAGATGTTCTTTCCCACTTGGACCTTTGAGTCATCTTCCTACTGCCCATTATAGATGACTCAGTGACATTTAATATAGTGGAGGCTCTCACTATCAGAGCATGCTCAGCTAAGAAGCTCTCCACTAACAATGCTCACTCAAGCACCCAATCTTGCATCGGAATATTGAGTGATATCATCGATGCCCTGATCTCCCTCTAGAGACACTAACCACGTATTTGGGCCCTGAAGAATCGGTCTTGTACCATGTTGGTGGAGTAGCGAGAGAGGTTAGTGAATCTCATCGAGTACTAGGCCACTGTCAGGTTACTCTATAATAAGTGCAGCAACTCCTGGATACACAATGAGAATAATTTCGTGGGTATGAACTTTGACTTGAAGAGGTTCTCTAAGTCCAACCTGGAGAGTGTTACCTCTTCATGCATCTTGGGAGTCAGACTCCGCCATCTCCCTATTGTTCCCTATAAGAGGATAGCATCTAGGATCACCATTTGATCTTCTAGTGTCTCAACTAAGCGAAAAACATGTGCCACTACTTCCTACTAGTCCTCAGCTATATGGGGATCTTTCTCACCTCAAAACCTCAGAGGCCACTATCTTTGGAACTCATGCAATGCGCTCAGTTGGTGTACACGGTCTTCTAGTGGGGATAGTGGAAAATATTTCCCCACGGGTGGTGGTTCTACTGGTACACCACCTCAAGGTGTCATCACTGTAAGAGGGCCCTACACCAATGCCTAATCACTCGGTGGGCCACCAACGTGTTCTCTCTCTGAAGTCCCGAATGGCTGTATACGCGGAAGCATCTTGAAAAAAATAGGTGTGTCATGATCAATAAGTTATACATGGTGATTTTACTCAAATAGATTAAAAAGGAACACAATATTTTCAAAACACATGTAATCAACGTTTTTGTGTACTGAGTCAGAAATCAGAATTCAGGGTTCTAGTGTATGGATACGTCGGCCACCACACCAACACTGGACTCCCCGAACAGAAACCCCAACTCAAGACAATTAACATTATTTCTCCATTGAAAACATAGACTTTAAGTTCATCTGGTATAATTTAATCATTTGATACCACTTTTTCAGGACCCATCCCCCAGGGCCAATGCTGTGACTACCCCAATCCCACCTTCCATAGGCCAGGGGTTGGCGACTAGAACCGAAAAGGAATTTCACTTAAATATGAAGTCATTACCTAAAAACACGTACACATAGAGATAGAGTACACTACTCACAATAAAAACACAATGGAAGAAGAAAGGTGCAACCACAACTAAAAACCACCACAGAGTGTAAAAGTATGTAATGAAGTAAAGGAGCCAGAATACAAGCCCAACTAAAATGGAAATACAGCAAAAAGGGAAAACAGCTACTGACTTTTTCCGCCAAGGATACTAATTGAAGGGTAGGTACATATCATGACTAAGGCTCTCCACGCCAACCGGTCACCTACATACACCATCATTTCATGGATCCTCGAGACTCAGTCAAAGTTTTTTTTCGTCTGCACAAGACACAACAAGGTGAGGGTGATTCCCGTGTAGGGGTGAGTATAAAAATACCCAGTAGAGCCCCTGGGACCCCCTATGGTCTATCAGAATTCAAAAAATTAAGAAACACAAAGCATGATCTCAATAAAAAGCACAAAGCAAAATACAACTCACACCAAGGTTAACTTAAGTACAGAAGTTAAGATGTTTAGTCATAAAGCTATATCATATTATTCTATAATGACGATATACTTCTTACCCACAAAGGATATCTTGATGATGATCCACCCAACATCACTTGGTTCTGATCCACACAAGATCACTGGGTGCTGATCAACATAGGATAGCTATTCGTTCATCACGTCTCAGCCAGCCACTGGATTCCCGCACAAAGCACGCAAGATTCTAGGAGGATCCGCTCCTCAAGACATTGGCCATATTTCAACCAGTACTAAGTCCTAGGAATAAGTAACCTAATGAAACTCCATGTTATAAGGGTTCCAATTAAAAAGACAGTGCATCAACCGGATGCCTGGTCTATAAGTTAAATGCATTTTAGTGTCGAGGGCCTGGTTGGATTTGGGTAAGATCCAACTCAGATGAACTCCAAATTTAACTATATCTCACGAGGAGTGTCTCTAAAAGACATCCTAATACTAAGGGTCCTCACACCACTAAAAGCATGTCAAACAAATGCTCGTTATGTGAGATACGCCCCTTTTAGTGAAATGGGGTCGGTCGGGTCCCAGTCCGGTAGGGGTCTAGCCCGGCCGGTTGACCATGCCCGACTCATGGGTCCAGCCCGACTGACAGTTCCAGCCCACCTGGATGAACCAATCCCACATGCGGGCCAATTGATAGAGCCCAGACCGGATGCAGAGCATCTAGTGCATCAAGCTGGCAGCACCAGAAGGTGTCGCCCCCTCTTCCGAAACGACCAGCTCAACCGACTGTTTTGTCCCGCCGAGAAGCATGAGTCTGCCACTCCTTCATCTATGTGTGGCCCATCAGTGCCATACCCTTCCACCACCATGACCCGATTGATCATGGTTCCTACCACCGCGGTGCCGGTGGGCGCCGCTCCTCCGCGTCGTCGGCTCACCCGGCCACCGCCGCTGCGTCGGTGGTGTCGCGCCATCGGTTGCCTCTGCGGGCCACCAAAGATGTTTTGGTGGTCTGTTCTTCTTCTTTTATATGTCTACGGGCCTCTTGGGATGTCACCTTAACTGCACGGCCCTCAAATATGCCTTCTTGTCGCGTTCATTGTTCCACCATAAAAAAACGTACGAAGGACAAGTTTAGTATAGGGTAGGGGCCTTTTTGGGTTTGGCCCATGCCCTCCACGTTAGCGATTTAAACAAAGGGAAGTATAATGATAATAATAAAAACAATACCCAACATAAGACCATACAAAAACTACCCACATGGACGGACGAGTTATGGATCAACCCGTTATTCAGTTGGTCCGCGTTTGTTTTATTTTCCATGAATGGAAAGAGTGGGAACAACAAAGCACGTAAACCCCCTAACTCGCATTTTTTGGAAGTTGTTTCAAAAGACGAAGGTTTTTCCACATACGAAGGTGTTCGTCGGCGTTTTTTGTCAACCTTCGTTTCCCCCAATGACCTTAACTCGATCACATTCTTCATCGAAGCGGAAAGTTGTTGGCACTTCGTCAGAGATTCATCTCATAGCTCTCCCAAAACCCAAGATTGAGATCAAATTAAATAGAAGTAAAGGTGGAGATTAACACATCACATAATTAATGAGTTTGATTAATGTGTTTAATTAATGAACATATTAACTCTCTCAATGGTGTGTTTACACAGCCTATTATTTCTCCCAACGGTTCAGTTGCACAACTTAAGAATCAAACCATTAAATTGGTTGACATTGCACTACAGTCCCACCACCATTTTTCCAATAGTTGAAAAAATAAAAATAAAATAACCTTTAGTTTTTTTGTTAATTTCAACGAATGTAACATTTTCATCCGACCCTTTCCGTTCAATGTTATGCTACCCTTAAGTGATTCATGGCATTATGGATTAAATAGTGCCCTCATATTTTTAATCTAAGCACCGGTTCAAAATATAAAAAATTTCGCCCACACGTTTACAAAACGTACCTTAAAAAGTTCAAAAAATCTTTTTTGGGCCCTCCAGGCCTCAGAATCAAAATCCATCAATTTTTTCAGACTCATAATAATTCCATTTAATTAAAAAAAATTAAATGAAATTTTCATGTCTTTAAATCTCACATGACCTTGTGGTTAGTGATCATTACATGGAACTTAGCACGTTTGAAACTATTTTATAACCCTCTACCAAATTTCATGTAAAAATCCATAATTAATGGAATAATAATTGAGTGTAATATCATAAAATCAATCAAAATACATGATATAAAATAATGAGATACACTGGTATAAAAAAATCCAGGATAATGGAGGCTAAATAATTGTCCTACTTATCATAGTAGTCTTCCCTACCTCAGATTCCTCTTGTGTATACTCATCTATATAGTGAATTTTGTTCTATTCTCCTCCATGTAATTTATTCACTACAATGGTATAAACATTTTCATGAGAATGACATCCACCACTATTACTTATGTCAGAATGATCTGGAAGACCTTTTCTAGGAGTGGATCCAACTATAATTTCATAGGACACTCATTTTAAAAAACATTGATTATGGACTAAATTTCCAATAATAATGGATTTTCGTGGGTGTCACCATACAATCTGAATTAGTATGCCTATATTTCAAACATTGATAGAAAACTACATGATTTTTTCATAACTAATCCTATGAAACTACCCTTGATTTAAACTAATAACCCTTATTATGCTTCCTTTTCTGTCCAAATGAAACATCCTGGTGACCTCCTACAGCAAACAAAGCATTACCTAAAATCATTTTCCTAGCTAATTCTACCTCATTAAATATGTTTTCTCAGCCACCTCATCAAAATTTGAAAATCACAAGAGGATAAACATAGATCTAATATCAACCCTCAAACCTTTCTCAAAACTCAAATCTTTATGATGGACATTAGAAACATGCTTGGGTGACAGGAGAAATAAATGGGAGAAATGGGTATAATATTCCATAAAAGGGTTTTACCCTAAATCCAAGGTTAATAATTTTCGAGTCTTTTCCAATTGAAACATTTTAGGATAAAATTTTTTATTTAAGACCTTGAAATTGATAGGAGTAAGGTCCTTCTACAACTTAGCTTATAAAATGTTTTCCAACCATTTTCTTCCGTGTCCTCCAAGAAAATATGTGGTGAAAAACACTTTATAATAATATTAATTTTTCAAGAAATTAAACAACCTATCAATCCATTCAATTCATTATTCATGTATTTGGGGTCCAATTTCACCATGTAAAATATTTGGATTCTACTTGGTAAATTTCAAAACAAGATTCATTATTCATCCATGTTTTCCAACACCCACCTGGCCTAGAGTCTAGATCATATAGATAATTGTTTCCACTATCAAATAGTCTAATGGTGGATATTCCTAAAAAAAAGTTCTCTCATTTTCCCCTTCTTGATTCATATGAGATATTCTTAGATTCGTTATCTTTTAAACACAACAGATAAAACTAGATTAGATAAAAAATAAATAATCTACATTAAGGCCATTAAATGTTGAGAATCTATGTAATCAACATATTTTAGAATTAAAATATAATATGGGATAAATTTCATCAAAATAAACCATCAAAATAAGGCTCATATAAATAACCCTAAACCAAGATTAAAGATTGAGGAAAACCTCTAGCCTATAAGAACCCATGTCTTCTTTTCATGTATGGATCTTGTTTTCTGGTGTTTTTGGGAAAATGGGGGGTTTTGAAAATTTTATAAGTACACAATATGTTCTTATGAGTACATGATGTACCCAATTACCGCATATAGACACATATTGAGAATGTAATGGTTGATACATGGCTATGTGGGGTGATGTGGTAGACTGCTAATGTCGGGGTCTGGTTAAGGAGAATACCTAGAATGTTCATTAACAGTATACACTGTGTACTTTTTCTTTTAAATGAAAAATCAGACTATGGTCATTTCTAATCCCCCAAAAGGTCTTATTCTTGTCATAACTTATGAAAGAGTATTTGTAATTGCTGATTCTACTCCATGACATTGTTTCTCCATCCATGGTCTAATTGGATCTTCAGCAAGTGCATTGGAATCCCAATGGTGAGTTATTTCTACTTTTTGATCCCTTTTTCCCGATTCTTCATCGTTCGAGAGTTATTCAAGGTTGAAATTTTTTGAATTTTTTGTAGATCTACGTCGTTATAGACCGATTCAAGGCCCCTAGTTTGATAGTGTTCATTGTAAATTGTTGAGGTAGGTGGTTTGTTGCCTTTTGATGTTTGTATTTGAGTTTTATATTGCAAAGTTCTGATTACCCATGTTTCGGGTTTTTCGAGTTAAGTAAATTGAAACCTCTTTTATATTCCTTAAATTGATTGTTGGATTAATGGTTTGTTGATGTGATATTATGTGAAATTCCTTGTTTATGGAACAACTCATGGTTTTGTTTCTTTTTTTAATGTTTAGGTCCATTTGGTTTAGGTTTCATATGATGAAGACCTTATTTCCTTTCCTTGCTTGATAAAATAAAACTGATTATATTTTGTTTCTTATTCAATTCTTATGGTATAAAATGGAATTTTTTTATCCATGTATTAGTTGAGATTACTTTGGGATTCCTAATATCACATATTCACATTTTAATTACATAGGGTTGTGAGAACATGGTGTAGTTAGACCATAGGGGGAATTGATGTTGAGTTCTACCTCAGAGTGTCTATTATATTTCCTGCTACGAGACCATAGGTGGGATTGAAAGTGAGTGCTCCCTCAGAGTGTCTGTAGATTATGTTACAATACCATAAAGGGAATTTATGTTGAGTGATTCCATAGAGAGTCTATAGTTATTGTGGAAAGACCATAGGGTCAATTGACGGTGAGTGCTTCTTTAGAGTTTCTTTTACTTTATTTCATTACTTGGCAAGAGGGGTTAGACTATGTGAACTACCTAGAGAGTTGATGTAAATATTGAGTGTTTGTGACGTGTTTTCTAATATAATGACCAATCTTGGATTCAATCCAGTTAGGAAGTATTCGTAGATACATGTTTTTGATACTTACTTGGTTAAATGATGAACATTAAATAATAATGAATGTAAATGGAAACTGTAGGATTGGTCACTTTTGTGTACCCCTAGTTTCATTACTACATTTTCATTTTTACTTGCTATATATACTCCATGATAGTTAGGAATAGATCATGTGGTGTTTTCCTATTGAGATTATTCTCGCACCTGGTTTGGGTCATGCGTTTTGACCCAAAAAGATTATTTGGTTGCAGGTATAGATAAGGGAAGGTTACTTTCATCATCAGTTACTTTATTACTGTTGATCTGAATAGCATGGGACCAAGATGAGGCTTGCATTCATACTGGAGTTTACTTGTTTTATTTTGTAGATTGGTTTAGTAATATATTTATATCATTTTGACTTGTTTGGCTACTTTCCTAGACATATGTCACATGCATCATTTATATATGTACTCTAGTTTTTTATTTACTCTTAGTCTTTTATTGTTTACTTGTGGAATGGTATTACATATTACACTACTATCTTTTATTTTTTTCCAGTGTGTTACACTTCCAATGAGGGAATAGTTTCTCCTCTATAACACCCAAGGCCCTCCCTTCTAGTCTGCATCCTCTAGAATTCATGGAAATGTGCTTGAGGCTATGTGACCAACCAGGTATTGGGAACCTTGGGGCGTCACCCGGATTTGGAATTTCAGAAAGTGGTATTAGAGGGGGTTCTTTTATGCTTTTTCTAACTATTTGGAGCATATAAACAGGGCTTGGAAGGAATAGGTATTTGGTAATAAGTTGTACGTGGTAGTAGTTAACCCGTGTACATGGAAAAGGCAATATACCTCAAATATTTCAATTTTTCTGGTTTTTCAATCATTATTGTTTATTTGATTTCACCATTTGGTGATTCACATGTTTTGTTCTATTATCGTTGATATTATTGAGGTTCTATTTCTACTGCTGCCTAATGAGATGAGGGTATTCCATCCCATGCATCATTTAAGAACTTTCTAGGGAATGTATGTCATGCATTCTTGTCATGCCATTTAGGGTGCATTACTGAATTCTTATTGTTGTGAAAGATGTTATGCAATATATGAATGTTGTTGTGATAGATGAATTGATATAATACATGCTATTTTATAGGGTACTGATAATATGTAACGTTTCATTTGTATGGATGCCAAACTTTCGTCCCTGAAGTGTTATGGGCCCTCTTAGATCTGAATTTTGTGGATCATGTAAGAACTTTAGTTGGATTTTTTATTTTTATAATGTGAATAAGGATGAAAAACATTGATTTGTGGGAGTATGGTCCCTCCAGGGTCAGAATTTGTCATTCCTTGGACAACATTCTATGTTTTATGTGGTTCTGGAGATGTTTCAGATGCCTACTTTCTGGAAACCCAGACAACACGGTGTTTGGTATTATAAACACACGCCATGTGTTCTTCTATTCTAGAAGAAACATCTTTTCTTAAGTACACATTTTGTAGTCTTTAACCCTGTGGATGACTGTGTGAGTAGAGACACAGGGTTAGCAACTTTTGGTATAACATGTCGTGTATGGATTGTACACGCCGTGTTGTAGATACCATGCATCAAGTCATGTTACTAATGATACGGGTGGATGAAACATAGGTTGTAAATGTCGTTTCATGTTCTTAAATGTTGTGTATAGTCGATAGTGTCTCTAAATGTGTGAAAAACGACATAAGTGATTAGAACTTAAGGGGTACACATCCTGTCTAGGGTGAACAGGTTGTGTAGTACTACCCAAGAGAGAACCATGTGTTTATCCCAGTAAAGGGACTCGGGCAGGGGGTACTAATTCAAGTACATGTTATGTCACAAGAAGAACATGTTGTGTTTAAAAGAGATACATGACTAGGGTTGGAAGAGGTACACACCTATGTTGAAAATCAAGGGAACATGTCGTGTGGAGGGTGTTCAGAACATGTAACTCTGTTCTGAAAAACATGAATTTTTTCTTCTATTATTCCTTTCTTGAACTATTATGTTTCAGTCTTTGATAATCTTAAACTGAGGTGTGTGTTTGAACATGCAGAGTCATTCCACCACGATGTCCTCTGGTTGTACGCCAGATACATAGTAAGGAGCAGACACCAGAAATAGTATATCAGGGACTACCGGTTGATCATCCCATCATTACTTTCTTGGCACCAATGGTTATACCGGACACCGGTGCTGATACATTGTTCCATGAAGGCTTCATGAGGTTTATGCAGACCTTCCAAGTAGCACTGCATCCTACCCCTTCAATGGAAGAGTTGACACGATTTTTTCAGCTGCAGCATCCTCCCACTTTCTTAGGGGATAGAGGACCTCAGGTTGTAAATTCATGGTTTGAAGCCATGATTTCTATCTTCATGCATCTCGAGATAACTACAAAGAGGAGTTTGAATCTCTCTAAAAATATGCTACATGATTCCACAAATAGGTTGTGTGATGTTATCTCATAAGCGGGATGCCAACGAGTTATGGCTTGGGTTGAGTTCTAAGAGACCTTCTATGACTATTTAAACCAGGAGACCATGAGGGCCAACTGAGCCAGTGAGTTCATGGGTCTGGAATAGGGTACTCTTTTTGTAATGGAGTATTTTTTACACATCACAGAGCTTTAGCTCATTACACCCTTTCTAGGGGTGAAGAGTTATTTTTTTAGGATGTTTGAGGATGGTATCTAACATGACATCTGATCCTTGGTGAACATATTTTGGTTGACTTACATATCTTCAATAGTTAACCAAATAATGATTACCAAATGTAATCTGATGGATTCTGAAGATGTGAGCCAGGGCTGTTCAGCATCCAGAGTTTTTACTTCTCTGACTAATATTAGGAAGTGCCGCATGGAGTCTATGTGCAGATAACTGAGTAAACAAGATACTTCTTCAGGCAGCCAATTGGTATTCTACTAGTGTGGGAATAGTTGGAATATGATACCTTATTTCCCAAGAGACACAGTCGAGTGCTGATCTTGCAACAAGATTGGCTATCTTCAGGGTTTTTTTCAGGTTTTTCTCATGATCATCTTGTGGTATTTGTTCTACAATGACTCAATGTTAAGGATTAGGACCCCTAGCTTCTCAACAGTCTGAGAACTGAAGTTCATCTATCTATTCAGGCCGAGAAATCGGTTGTGGTTGTGGTAGCCAGTCAAAAAGATTTCAGTGACAGCAAGGTGGATCAATTAATGGTGTTCAAGCAAGGTTATAAGGTTATGGTACAGTTCAGACTTGTTTAGTGGAGTAGACCCCTCAAGAGTAGGATCAATGGCCCTCTACGGTTAGTGGTACGATTCTAGTTGCCTTAATTTTAGCTTATTCTATTTTTAATATAGAGTTTTCTCATGGTTTCAAAAAAAATTCCATTCTGGGGAGCCTTGGGCTCTGTATCTTAACCTATATGGATTTTGTGATTCTAGACACTCTATTGGTGAATAGAATGGATACTGTACATTAGTGCGAGGAGTTCCCTCTTGAGGTTGGTGGGTGTCACTTCTTATGGGAACTCTATGTCCTAGATAATACACGCTTTGAAGTCATTCTCATAATGGGCTTTTAAGTCTATTTCCATGCCCTAATTCAATTCTATTATTATAGGGTGAGTCTCATGTCACCAGAGGTAAGGTCCTTTCTACACAAGGGAGAATGGGATGTTCAGGCAAACATAACTAGACCCAAGAATCTTAGCTTGGAAGGAATTATATTCCATATTGCTAGTTTATATCTGGATGACCAAGGAACTTCCCAGATGGACTTTCCTCCAATGGTGGATCATTTCAGGGATTTCATTCTAGATGAATTTTCAGATTTACTTCTAGAGAGAGAGGTAGATTTATTTATTGATCTTGTTCCAAGAGAGGCATTGGTTTCTATTATGCTTTACAGGATGGCTACACCAAAGTTATAGGAGCTCAAGAAGCAGTTAGAAGAGTTACAAGAAAAAGGTTTCTACTATCCCATTACTTCTCCTTCGGGCTTTCTTGTTCTGTTAGCGAAGAAGGAAGAACGTACCCTTAGACTTTATGTGGATTATTGAAAACATAACCACTTAAATATTAAGAAATGATATCCCTTTCCAAGGATTGATGATCCCTTTGATCAGCTTCAAGGAGCCCGAGTGTTCTAGAAGATTGATTTTAGATCCGGTTATCATCAGTTTCTTGTTAGACCATCAGATATACCTCTTACAGCCTTTCAGAGTATGTATGGTCTATACGAGTATATTGTAATGTCATTCGGTCTCAGGAACCTGCTAGCAGTTTTCAGGGAACTGATGAACCGAGTGTTCCATCCTTACTTGGATTTTTGTTGTGGTAGTCTTTTTGGATGATTTCATGGTGTACTCTCACACTCAACATGACCGTGTCACGCATCTTGAGATATTTTTGAGTACACTGAAGGAGCATCATTTATATTCCAAGCTCTCGAAATGGATTTTTTGGATATACCAAATCCACTTTTTGGGTTATGTTATCTTAGATATAGGAGTATCAATAGACCTAGTGAAATTGAGAACAGTAGTTTCTTAGGAGCATCTGAATAACATCTTTTAGGTATGGAGTTTTCTAGGGATGGTTGGTTACTACATCCATTTTATACAGGACATTTTAAACTTATAAATTCCACTTATGAGCCTTAATAACAACGTTGTGAAGTACTTGTGGATAGAATCCTACGATTCAACCTTTAAGAGTTTTAAGGGGAGATTAACTTCAGCACCGATACTGATTTTTTTGGATCCAGGAAAGAGTTACACCATTTAATGTGATGCATCATGTATCAGACGGAGAGTAGTGAATATGCAAGGGGAAGGAGTCATTGTGTATGAGTCTCGGCAATTGAGGCCACATGAGAGGAATTACCAGATGCATGATCTCGAGTTAGCTGCAGTTGTGCATGCTTTACGTTGTTGGAGACATTATATTTTGGAAGAATATTTTGTGGTTTTCACTGACCACAAAATTCTCAAGTATATCTTTACTTAGTGTGATATGAATTTGAGATAGAAAAGGTGGGTTGATTATATTCATTATTTTGACTTTGAGCATGCCTACATGCCTGGGAAATGCAACACATTGGCTGATGCGTTGAGAAGGAGGACTCAGATACAGGAAGTTCTGGAGTCCAGTAGTGACTGAAAGAATCTACATCCATTCTCTGAGATGAATTTGGAGGTGAATGACAGAGATTGGATAACATTTCATTCTTCTATAGTCGTTACCTCTACTCTTCTAGATCGGGTACAAATAAGGCAGCTATCAGACTCTGAAGGCCTAGTCCTATGGGAGAGTGTGTCAGGAGAGGACCCTACTCATTGGTGGACCATAGGCGGGGATGAGTTCTTATGTTTTCATGGATGCATATGGGTGTCATCAGACATATGTGAGGAGATTTTGTAGGATTTTCATTCCTCAGTTTGGATAGTTCATCCTAGTGTCACCAATATGTATTGAGATTTATACTGTCAGTATTGGTAGCTAGGGATGAAGAGGTATGTTGCTGGTTATTTTATGAGATATTCCACCTATCAGTAGGTGAAGGCAGAGCATCATCTACTGGTAGGGATTTTATAGCAGTTACCCATTCTCGAGTGGAAGTGCAATGACGTCATGACAGATTTTATAACAGGGTTATCGATGTCGCCTCAAGGGAATGATGTAGTTTGGGTTGTCATTGATAGGCTCATGAAGGATGCACACATCTTACCAGTCAAGGAGTCCTTCAGTGTTGATGAGCTCAGAAGGATGTACATCTGAGAGATTATACGTTTGTGTGGGGTTTCAGATTCTAAATTTTTTGACAGAGATGCTCGTTTCAGAACTCATTTCTAGGGTGGATTACAAAGGGATTTGGGTATATAGGTACTTCTGAGTACAACTTACCATCCCAAGACAATGTCCAGTCCAAGCTCACAATTCAAGGGTCGGAGGAAATGCTTGGAGAATGCGTCCTAGATTTTGGGGGTTCTTGGGAGTGACACATACCCCTAATGGAGTTTTCCTATAATAATATTTTATAGGAGACGATTCAGATGGCACCTTATGACGATTTGTACAGTAGGCCATGTCTTTCACCCAAATGTTGGCTGGAGACAAGAGAGGAAGATATGTTGTGACCTCATCTTGTATAGGAGACCACTGAGTAGGTTGAGTTTATTTGGAAGATAATGGATACTACACAGTCTCACCAATATTATTATGTTGATCGATGGAGATGACATCTAGTTTTCAAGGTCAGAGATTTGGTTTTTTTGTGTGTCACATTGAGGTTGGGGCACAGGAGGATTAGGAGGCAGGGAAAGATTTCACTGATATATTTAGTTCCATTTGATGTTTTGAATAGATTCAAGACAGTTTCCAATCGATTTCATTTACCTCAGAGGTATTGGGATATGAAAGAAGTATTCCACATTTCTCAACAACAACGTTACTTTTCAGACTCATCTTACATTTTTCAACCCGAGAAGGTTGAGTTGGAGGTGGATGCATCCTTTGAGGATCACCCTATTCAAATTGTGGATCATATCACGAAGGTTCTCCATGGCCGGTCTTTTCCTCTGGTACAGGTTCTATGGAACCACGATTGAGTAAAAGATAAGACTTGGGAAAGGAAGGCTGATGTGTGATCACAGTGGCCAGATCTATTCGAGGGTTTCTTCTTCGCCACCTTATTAGAGAAATTCAGGGATTAATTTCATTAAGGGGGGAAGTTGGTAAGAACTTGAATCTTCTTTTTAGGTATGGATCTTATTTTCAGATGTTTTTGAGCAAAATGGGAGTTTTTTGAAATAGTATAAGTACATATTTTGTACTTACGAGTTCATGCCGTGTACCCAGTTACCACATATAGTCACATGTTTGGCATGTAACAGCTGAGACATGGTCATGTTCGGTGATGTGGAAGACCGCTAATGTCGGGGGCTGGTTGAGGCCAATAAAAAGCATTTTCATTTACAGTACATGTTGTTTACTATTTCATTTAATTGACTAATCGAACAGGGGTCACATCTAATACCCAAAATGTATTCTTCTGTCTGTACCTCGCGAAGGAGCATCCAAAAACACAAATTCTTCTTCAAGCCACAGTTTCCCCATCCAAGGTCTGATTTGATCTCCGGTGGGTGTGTTGGAATACCACCGGTGAGTTATTCTTTCTTATTGATCCCTTTTTCTTGATTCTTCCACGTTCAAGAGTTATTTGAGATTTAATGTTTTTGAAATTTTGGTAGATCTACATTTTTATCGGCCGAGTCAAGGGCTGACATTCGATAATGTTCATTGTACATCATCAAGGTGGGCGGTTTGTTTCCTCTTTTTGTTTGTATTTGAGTTTTATATGCCAAAGTGTCGATTACCCATGATTCAGGTATTTCTTGTTAAGGAATTTGAACCCTGTTTTATCTTCCTTAGATTAATTATTTGATTAATGGTTTGTTGATGTGATATTTTGTGAAATTTGGTGATTAAGGAACACCCCATGGGTGTGTTTCCTTATTTCAATGTTTAGGGTCGTTTGGTCCAGGTTTCCTATGAGGAAGACCTTGTTTCCTTGCCTTTATTGAAAGGATGGGACTTATTGTCCTTTGCTACTTGTTAAATTCATATGGTATGCATAGGAATTGTTTATCTATGTATTAGTTGATATTAATTTGGGATGCTTGATACCACACATTCACATTTGTATTATACTAGGTTGTGAGAATCTGGTCTAGTTAGACCATAGGGGGAATTGACATTGAGTGCTTCCTCAGAGTGTCTATTATATTTAATTCTATGAGACCACATGGGGGGATAAACCGTGATTTCTCCCTCAAAGGGTCTATATTTTACTTTATGATACCATAGGGAGAATTTATGTTGAGTTCTTCCCTAGAGATTCTTTAGTTATTGTGGAAAGACCATATGGGGAATTGACGGTGAGTGCTTCCTCAAGGTGTCTTTTCCTTTATTACATTACTTGGCCAAAGGGGTTATATTGTGTGAGCTATCCAGAGGGTTAATATAAATATTGATTGTTTTTGATGCATCTTCCAAGCCAAAGAACAAGCCTAGTTTCATTCCTATTAGGTAGTCATCTGAGATACATGTTTATGATATTTAATTGATTAAATGATGAAAATTAAATGCTAATGAATGTAAATTGAAACTATAGTATTGGTTACTTTTGTGTGCCCCTAGTTTCATTGATGCATTTCAATTCTTACCTACAATATATACTCACTGACAGTTAGGCACAGATCGTCTGGTTGTTTCCTATTGGAATTCATCTCACACCCTATTTGGGTCATGCTTTTGGACCCAAATAGATTATATAGTTGAAGGTATAGATAAGGTAAACCAACCTTCGTCATCAGGTACTTGACTGTTGTTGAGCTGGAGATAATGGGGCCAAGTTGAGTCTTGTGATGCTACTGGAGTTTAATTTTTTTTCTATTGTACTTTGGTTTAGTACTGTATTTCCAACATTGTTGCTTGTTTTTCTGCTTTTATAGCCCTATGTGACATGCACCATTTATATATGTGCTCCTGTTGTTTGTTTACTCTCAGTCTACTTTTGTTTACTTGTTGCATGGTGGTACTACTTCAACTACTATTTATTATTTGTTTCTATTGTGTCACTATTCCAATGAGGAAATTGTTTCCCCAATATCACACCCAAGGCCTTCGTTGTTAGTCGGTATCCACTGGAGTTTGGGAAAATTTGATTTAGGCCATGTGATCAATCGAGTACGGGGCACCTTGGGCGACACCTAGATCCAATATGTTACATGACCAACCATGGTAACTCAGAGTCAGATATGAAAGTGAGCTATCCATGTATCCATCCATAATTAATACCCATGATTCGGTGAACCTAACTCTTGTATAACACAAAACTCAAACCAAACCTAGGTAGTTTCACTACACTTTCATCTTTTTATTCCATCTGATACCATTTTGTATCAAACCAACCCAATTATAAAAAACACGTCACCCAATATAACTAAATACAATGTGGAAATAAACAAAAAAAAACAAAACATGCCTCATATATACTGGAAAAGAGATAAACCTTCAAATTACGTCATGAAAGAAAAGGGTAAATAATAATCAAATAGACAAACTATTCCAAAAATGATAAACCCCAAAAAATAGAACAATTTCATGATCATATCTGAAATCCACATCTCTATGTGGGCATCCATCACCACCTTCCCATCCAACTACAATAGAAATGAAAAATGAGGGATTCTTATGAGCTATATGATTCCCTTCTCTTTTCATGTATCCTTTAAAACCAAATCTACAAACACCGAAAGGAATAAATAGTGTGTGAGCCCTAAATATTAGTAGGATACGACCAAGAATCTATATAATGTTTTTCCACATGCATATATTGGTTATATATTTAAAAAATAAGTTCATAAATATATTTAATTTGATTAATAATTTACATAAAACATCCTTTGGGTTTATTTTAAAAACAAAACACACACAAAATCACAAGATACTGAGTATAAACATGATTGAAAATATAGTGGGCCATAGTCTAATTATACATATCCAAAAAGATAAAAATGTGATCTTAGAAAACATGATACATAAATGAAACTAATATAATATAACTGAAACCATGAATATCAAGTCCGCATACTATAATCCATGACCTAGGAGTTACATGTCCCTGATTAATAACCCTAAGTGAGATCATCATGTCCATATTAAAGGATTAAAAAAATTTATTTTCAAATGTAAGGCCTCTTTAAAAACCAATTCATAAGCCACACAAGATGTAATTTCAGGAAACAAACCTCACATATTTCAAATTCTTGAATCTCATAAATCAAATCAATGGAATTTCATAAGGACACAACCTAAAATAAGAGATAATATTGTAGTTTAGAGACACCTACCTCAATAACAATGAAAACCTTATTGAATTTAAAAATAGGTATTGGAATATGAGAGATTGATTCATCACAAACCTGGATCTATAAAGAAAACCCCAAGAAGTAGAATAAAACCTAAATCCACTACTAGGTTATAGAAGTTCATCTAAAACCTCCTCCTGGAAATCACTGAATCTGAAATCCATTACAAAGAGGAAATAAAAATTAGCTTATAAGTGGATAAAAAAGATAAAAGACACTAGAAACCCCCTCATTAAACTGGTAAACAGTATGAGTAATCACCACCAAAAGTTCAACTAATGAATGGGTGGTTTAGAAAACTAAATCCTATATCACCACATCCTGGTGCTAACCACCACAACATAGTAGTCACACTTAGGAGACTGACCACAATCATTAACCATGCCCTGGCCCTAAATCCCATTCCATTTTGGTATGGTTGTGGCCTCCACCATTCCTGTTGTGAGGCTAGTTTCTCTTGGAGCATATGGTGACCACCAACAAGACAATACTAGTACCAAACCCTACAATATGCATAATTGATCAAGCTATTTCACATAGAAAACACACTAGAAAACCATGACCACCACCATGGCTATGGACCTGGCTGTTTTTTCAATATAATGCTTGAAAATCCTTTTAAAGCCATAATATACCTCAAAATCCCTTGAAACATAATATTCTATGAAAATAAGGTATCCATACTAGTTTACACATATCAGTGTGTGACATGAAATATCCAAGTGAATATTGGTTGGGGTAATGTGATATTTTTCTACTATGACTATCAAAAAGTGTGTCTCCATTTTCTCTAAGGGGGTTTTTAAGGGAGGTTCAATATAAGGTGAAGGGAAGATATTTGGATAAAGTGATTCTTATGCAGCTGAAAATATTCTCATATCATTTTCCTGGAAAAAAATGTATATAAATTTATATTTAAGTTTAAAAAATAAATCATAACCAATGATGAAAAAATATGAGAGGAAAATTGGCCATAAATGAAATTTTCAAGAAAGCTCAATTTTTACCTCTTGGGTAACAGAAATATTTCATTTTACAATAAAAATTTGGACTCTCAAAATATATTGTGTTTGACTTAAAATTTATTTAAAAAATTAGTGAAAAAAATTCAAAATATTTCCAAAATGGTTTGAAAAAATATAAAAATTTATGATGAGTAAGCATGGATGATTTAAATATTCGTTTTTGAAAAAAAAAACACAAGAAAATAAAATAAAAAATGGTTGATGAGTGTGAAGAGAGTTATAGATTGATTAGTAGGGGTAGCGAGAGGGAGAGAGCTTCTGGGTGTGTGTGTCAAATGGGTTCTTTATAATTAATATTACATAGGTTTCTATCTCTATTCAGTTGATAACTTTGAATAATTTGTTAAACCTATTAGATTCAAACATACCAATAAAAAAATATTTGTTCATTTAAATGAAAATTAAAACTAAATGAAGTATTGTTAAAAGTCAAAGAAAACTATGGTTGACTCATACGAAAAACTTCATTTATTCTATATATAGCTATATTGTTACATTAGACCACCCATAGTCCCAATATAGATGTGGTTTCCTAATTTTAAACAACCACATTTTCATAGCTCTAATTTTATTTTAGAAAAAAATCATTTGGGAGGTTCCATTGTTTATTAAATGATTTTTCTCCCACTTTATTGATGTACTTATAATTTAGTGGAACTGATAATTGAATGTAAATATCATCTATTTGGTCTTAAAATTATGGATAGTATTAATACAATGATTATTGTTATTCTATTATAAGAACTTTATTTTTTTATTATTCATCTTGAGTGTTGGATTTTTCATGAGAATTTATATTTTAACCAATATTCTTTTGTGAATCAGTGGGTTGTAAAATAGATTCCTCCATATTCTCTTAAAAACATACCAAAACAAGTGTATTATCTTCTTCATCAAAATTATTCCAAGAATAAAACCATAGAATTTATTCTATAATATTAAAATAAGTGGATTCAAGTTTAAATTTTTATTAGAATAGAAAAATAGAATTGAATCCAAGGTAAAATCTACTACCATTAATGGTTTTTCTTGTAAGTCAGGTTCCTCATGGAGTACCTCTAAAAATCCAAATGAATTATTGAGATTTATATTATACTTTTCTTGTTCTTCTTCAATATAATATATAACCTATTAAGGAAATAAAGTGAAATGTAGGGGTTCAAGTTCTTCTTTTACCATGTTTTCATGAAACATGGGATATTATTTAGATAAATCTTTAAATTATTTTACCAAGTCCAATAGGGACTCATGCTTAAATTCCTCTTTTATGTCCTCAATGAGTTACCTAAAAACATTTTCACTAGCATTTATGTTATGCATGCCTCATAATTTTTTATTAAAAAAATGATTGTTTCATTAAAATGTAAGAGGTGTCAGAAATAGAATATATTTTTAAAAAAATTCATTTTTAAATTTTTTATAATGAAAAAGAAAAACTAATTCATTATAGAACCATCCTTATTAAAGGTTCAATTTCAAAAATGGTTTATTTTTCCAATTGACCATAAAATATCTAGTTCTCTCCTATAATGTATATAGTGTCACTCAGGTCAAATCCTCAATGATGGTATAATTATTTTGCATCCAATTGAGGTTGTTTATAAAAGAATGGGGGGTTGTTGCATAGATTTAAGAAGAATAAGAAATTTACATTTAATAAATATATTTATTTTAATATAGGGTATGAATAAAAGATAAGTGGTTATTGGATTAATTTCATTGATCGTTGAAAATGTTCATGTTAGATTAATATTCACAATGTGATATGTGAAGGATTCGGTTTTTGTGAAGTTTATGCTATATTCCATGAATCAACTTGAGATCCAATCCATTCATATGTATTACGGATGAATGGTTAAATAATAAATGAACCATCATGTTCCAAATGATCAAATCATCCATGTAATCCTCAAATTCAACAAAAATATCAATAGTATATCACACATTTGATGGAGGCACACAATTCCAACTAGAAAATCGTAAATAAAAAATGATTTCAATATTCCTAATATCTCTACACAAGGTCTCACCCCAAAGGAATGTTTACTCAACTATAAAAAAAGAGTATTGTTTTGTGGGTGTATATGATTGAGGCAAAATGGAATGAAAAGATAAAGGGATAATAAAATATTTTCACTAACCAAAGTCACACACACAAATAGAATTAAAACAACAAATTATTATGATTCAATGGAAAGGGGATTTAGGAGATGGATTCCAACTGAATTTAAGCTATTGTAATAGCATAAAAACAAATAGAGATAAGGTTATTAGAGTTAATATAAGATTATGAAACTTTCAGTAATAATAAACTCTAAATTATAAATGAACTTATGGGATTAAAACAATGAAAAGAAGTAAATAAAATATAAGGGAGGCAAAGAGGTATCTGTAGTTGAACTAGAGTGTGGATGATCCTTTATCCGTAGATCATGGTTTAGATATAAAAAATATATTTATTTCACTTCTAAAATTTCTCACCCTTTGAATGGAAGTGGAGATTCATTTTTATAGGGAATGGGGGTGGCTAGTTTCCGTTAAAATCATCTTTTAAAACTATTTCAATATTTAGAACCATAATAAGGGTTAATATCGTCATGTGAAATTTAGAAAAAAAAATATATTAATATTAATGATGCACTATAAAAAGTTTAAGTCATTTGACACATTTATCAAAAATTTTGACTGAAATAATGAATTTAAATTTGTTGGCCTAAAAGACTCTTCACATTTTAAGATTCCAACATCCTTTGCATTTATGACTTTCTAAACAAAATATATTGATCAATTTCATTTAATAAATTTATTCTCTTTGATCTTTTATAAATTCACACCAAAGTTTTCTTATTTTTACTAATATTTTGGGACATATGGTACCAACACTTTAAGTTATCCAAACTACTGATAGATTTAGGGGTATTTATTCAATACTTCAATTAGTCCACTTAATGTATGAATTAAATCATGATTCTTTTTCAAATTTTACATACATTTTCATTAGTGAAATATGTGGATTTTAAAGGAAATTTTGACTAAATTTTTTTCCATTTATAAAAACTTTACAGTTGGTCCGTGATGTTTGATAAAAATATTGGGTTTTATTCCATGATAAAAAAACCTTCCAAATAATTAATAATGATCTAGATCCAGCTGAATTATTTAATGAAGAGCATTATAGTAATCATAAAAATAAATAATAACAAGAATTTTATCATAATAAAAAATTATTTTAAAAATATAATGTTCCAATCTAAATAGATAAACTAAAACAATTCTCCCAGATATTATTCCTTATCAAAACATGAACATTTGGATGAAAATTGGAATATTTTATCAAAAAATTAGTGTATAAATTTATTTAAAAATAATTAATGAATTATAATTATCAATTACCCAAGACCATATATGAAAATAATGTTAATATGTAAAATTATATCATTAAGATAATTCTATCTGTATGAATGGGGGAATGTTTACCTAAGGATCCATATCCAGGAAAAAGTAAAAATTTATCATTTATTAGTAATTGGTTGTTTATAATTTGTACATATAGTCACTAATTCATGTTAAAATATTTATTCTATGTTCGAATCATGTTTCTTTGTTAGTTATTGTCATTTCTAAGTTGCTTAAAGGAGTTTTTTAGGTTTCTTGATGTTGTTTTGAAGAGGTTCGATTCACTTGTTTTTTAAAAAAACATAGGTTTTCTAGAAAAGGTTTTCTTTATTTTTTTATCAGAAATTAAATCTCTTTAAAATTATTCTAACAGAGGAAATCATATTGAAATGGAATCAAAAATAGAGGATAAAACAAAGGTTTCATAACCTCATTCCATCAGATGAGGTTTTTGTATTTAAGAATTTTAGAAGGATTTTTGTGATAAGGTTTTTCTCATAATGATTCTAAAGGTACAATCAGATGAAATATTTAATTAAAAAATATGCGGTGCATTTCGGATTTATGGTCCTATTTTAGAAGTTATGAAAATACCATGTTACCATTTTTACTAAAAGGGGGTGTACATAGGATTATATGAAAAGTGAAATAAACAGCATAAGTATAAATGGGGAGTAAACTATTTGTACAAAAGAATCCATATCCACTTAATGTTTTTAAAATATGTTGAGGTTTGATATAATTTTATATGGGTTGAAAAGAAATTTGATTTTTATTAATGTAAAAAAGGGTTCAAAATTTTTTTTTTCAGAAAATGGATGCTATTGAGGAATAACATGGAAAAATTATAACAAATTGATATGTAAAAAGCTGAGAAGAAAATTTTTTTATAGTGAAGTTACTAAATATTGGAAATGGATGAAGTCCTAAATAGAACTTAGTGAAATAATTTTTTTTCATATGATAATGAATCCAATCAGACAAATTCTATAGAAAAATTCCATCCAAAAAAACTTTTATTACAATTTTCATCGATAAAACATGTATTAATTTTTTAATTTGAAGTTATTACAAGATAACCATGTCAATGTTTTGTATAAATATTATTAGATAGTGAATAGTTTATATAGGAAATGTTTTAAAATTATTTATTTAAATACATTGGATTAAGGTTCATCAGATAGAAGAAAAGGAATACAATTTTACTAGATGAACTTGGGGTAAAATTATTCAAGGGGAAAAAGTATTTGTGTTCAAAGGTTATGAATGTTTTTAAGTTGGGGTTGTATAAATATTATATTTAAGAGTTTGATACGTTTTTCAATAATGTTATTAAAATGTTTTTTAATAAATAACTGAAGGTATATTGTTTATAGTGTAAATTTTTCACAATGTTTTCTTAACTGAAAATATTAAATGGTTAATATTCTTGGTGGTTCAATAGTCATTACGAAGTTTTCATAAATATAAAAAAATTACTATTCTAAGATATTCTTTTAATTCTCCCAAAATCATGGATGCAAATCATGATACACATGGATTTAAAAAAAAGAAGGGTGATTTCATTGAAGCATGTCATATGAATCTATGAATGGTCTAGATTTCTGGAGAAGATTTTGGTGAATTGTTTTGAGTTGGGAACTTGAATTTTAAGTATTCTTTTAGAGGAAAATCAGAATATAATTCACTTATGTTATCCCTAAAATTTTTCTTTTTAAAGGGTGAAAATATGAGCATGAGGTTGTTTATTTTTCACCATGAAAATGTAGAAGTGATTAATAATTGGTTTTTGATAGAGATACAAAAAAACTTATGAAAGATAGTTTTTTAGTATGAAGTTTCTAACCAAGGAATATATTTATGGAGGTTGTGGAATATTTCATATTTTCTCAAATATTTTCTTATCATTAAACAGAATAATATTTAAGTAACTATGAAATATTTTACATCATGTGGTATTGGAGGAATAAATGGTAATAAAGTTTTGTCGATTTTCATAAGGCACCAGATGAACTTTATGGATGATCATTTCAGAAAAACTTATCACATGGAAAATTAGCATAGATAATTTATATAAATATTGAATGGATAGAGAAAGATATTTATTGTTCTTGCTAAATTTATTAAAGAGGCGTTTTTTTAAAAGAATGGAAAAAATTAATAAGAACAGGAAGCATAGTGATAATATTCGTAGAATGTTAGTGAAGGTTTCAATTTTTTTAGAAAAATGTTTATTAAATATATCTTATGTTAGGAAGAACGTGGACTGTTGTATTGATCATATGGAAATACATGTGTAAATATATCTCTTTCTTGTTTTAACCACATAAAAGTATTTTTTTTTTCTAGAATATTGTGTGGTATTGGATTATTTTCAAATCATAATAATGACTAGATACACTTATTGAGTAGTGAACCATGTGAATTCTTATGTTCCTATGTTCATTCTTGGGAGGTTTTTTTATCAAACATATAAACCTTTAATAGAAGGAAAAAAATTCATAAGAAAGAAAACATAAAACAAAAGAGTTAACTGATTCACCACCTCCCCCTATTAATGATGATGTATATCCTTCTTGGGACTTTCAATTGGTATCAGAGTGAATATTTACTTCATTTAATATTTACTAATGTTTAATAAAAATAAATATTTCTATGGATATTTATAATTATTATTATATCAAGGGGATTATACTTTTTGATGGAAAAAAATATAATATTTATAAAGATATAATATTTATATATCTTATGTCTCTTAGTTAAGAAGTTATTCAATCTACAATATATCATTTCCCACATCATATTGAAAATTCTCCCCTTACATATCCTAATAATAAAAATTTAGAGAATCCTGGTCGAGCCAGAAATTCTAAATTTTCCTCACTCTTTAAAATTCATTTTCATTGAGTTAAAATACATGGAACTTCTAAAGGAATTTGGGAGAATTTGAATAATATCTATGAAGAAAATATGAAATTTAAGAGATCTAAGAGAAAAATATGGTGGTTGAAGAGAAAATATATTAATATGGGTGATTATGAATCTATTGGTTACTTATTTAAAAGACTGAATGATATTATAATCACAATAAGATGCCTTGGTGAGAAGTTGGAAGATTCTATTTTTCTTAAAAATATCTTACAAAGTTTTCTTGATAATTTTGATTCCAAAGTTCCATCATTTTAAGATACATATCCTAAAATTCTATATTCAGATGATCTATATAGCACTCTTATCACATATGAAATTATAAGGGATGAAAGTATAAAGAGTAAAGGGAAGTCAGGTTAGGAAATTTCCTTTAGAGTTTCTAATTAAATAAAGTCTACGAAAGTTCCCAAAGATAATCAAGTTAGTGAATCTGACACCGAAGAAGTGGTTAGTAAAAATATTGAGGAATTTATTTCCTTTTTTCTGAAAATTTTAAAATGGAAATAATATATAACAAAGGGATGTTAACTCTAAAATGATTTTTCTCCAGATATATTAGAAACTTTTATTTAATTTTACATTAAATAAAGAAATATGAATAAGGTATTGATTATGATAGAAATTCAAGAATATCCTTCTATTGTAATTTAGAAAATTCCAAATCCTATTCCAAGGGAAAAGTTAAAATTTTATTTAAATCCAAAATTATAATATTTTGTTTCTAAAGTTGATGAACATGGTAATAGTGATTATGAAGTTGAAAACTTCTGTGATGATGCTACTAAAAACAATTTTATTGGAAAAGTGAATGACTAAAAGTCCACCTATAATAAAGGTTGTAGTTATGAGTAGGAATAGTTTCAAATAGATTATATTCTAAAAATAGAGTTGAAAGAATGTATTAAAAATATTGTAAGACTTAAAAAGTAGAATAAGAAGTTGAAGAAATATAAATTCACTAAAAATAACCAAGAATATTTTCTTAAAACAATCCAAGTTACTAAATGTTTTTGTTAATATAAAATGGTTGGTTGATGAGAAGAGGAACCTAAACATTGATCTTAATGGAATTTTTATGGTATGGGAGGAAGTGTCATAACTTTTTCAACAAAAACTTATTAAAATTTAGAAAAGATTTAAATTTTTCTAAAAAAACTATAAAATTTATTGAATGTTTGGATAATAGTAAACTAAATAAGTATAGAAAAAAGTTATCTTAAAATTTTGATAAGAATAATTAATTTGATCATAATGAAGAGTTAGTTAAAAACCCATGTATGTATCTAAAATAAGTGCAGTTGAAAACCCTAAATATTCTATGGTTAAAAAATATAAACCAAAGCTTTCTACTATATGTTATTTGATTAAGTCTAAGAATAAATATTAAGAAGTAACTAACACTTTATATTGTATGAAAGTTTATGAAAAATAGACAACACAACTCTGAATAACATATATGTTATATAAGGGGATAGACTTTCAATATTTACTACTATAATTGGAGAGGATTTTAGTGCACAAAATATATGTGTCGAATTAACCTAAAAAATTATAGTGAACCTAGATAAAGTAGGAGGAAAAGTTTTAGGGGGGAGTCAACCCACTAAAAAGAGAAAGACATAGAAATTTGGTATAAATATTTAAAATTGATTCCAACTATTGGAAACATTTTGTAAAATATTTCATCAACTTAGACAGCTTAAAAATTATGTTTTATTATGATACCATCATGAAAAAGTTTATACAAAATATTAAAAAAAATATTTAGATCCATGTGAGAATAAATAAAAACAAAAAGAACAATCCTTACTTTTTGAAACTACTCTCAAATATACAAAAGGATAATGGCTATAGATTTTGGATATTAATTTATATTCACAAATGAAAGGATATTTGAAGATATTATAGAATGTGATAGATTTTAAATAAGGTATAGTGACTTTTAGATGTTATGATCCACTTAAAATAATATAATTTGGATCGTCCATAATCGGGGAAGAAAATTTGAAATAAGAAAAAATCCTTGTTTTTTAATAGATTAAAACAAAATATTTTAAGAATCTGAAAAAATTGTGATGAATGATTTTTTTATAAAATTTGTTTTTTAAATAAAGTTTAAAATGGGAAATTTGTAAAAAATTCCAACAAACCAAGGGAAATTTTATTCAAGTTGGTTGTGTATAAATTTTATAAAATCATGGAATTATTGGAGAAAATAAGCTATGTAATAGGATTATATGACACATGTGTTAGTGGTATATGAGAAAGTTAAAAAAAATAGAGATATTATCATTAATATTCCTTATATAGAAATAATAAGATATTATTGTTGTTTTATTTTCCCAAAATAGAAGATAACAAAATCAGTTCAAAAGAAAGTTGAGATGTGTTCAACCCGTCCCTTAGAGATAATTATCTCTAATATCTATCATCCAATTAGTATACAATGAACAAACAGAGATAAGTACTTTATTTATTTCATTTTTTATTTTACTCCCATTATATGTATTACTAAAACATAAATCATAAGATCTGAAAATGTCTAAGAGTCATTTGAGAAGATAAAAAAATTAATGTGGATATTATATAAAGAATTTATGAAATGTTAATGTTGGTGAAAATAAAAATAAAGAGTTAATATATTATATTGAAAACATAGAATTCATCATGATTTAGTGAACCATATGAACCATAGTGAAATGGTGTTATTGAAATAATAAACACAAGTTTAGTGGAGATGGAATGAACAATGTTTATCAAATGTGATACTTCTTATTATTTTTGTATTAATGAAATAAATGTAGTAGTTTATCTTCAGAATCTATATTTTAATAGATTAAAATCTGATATGAATTCTTATGAAATTTTTTATAATGAAACTCCAGGTTTTATTAACCTAATGTTGTTCAGCAGTCCTTGCATTATAGAATTAAATGGTGGAAATATTGTAATGTTTTATAAGAGTTGTATTGATGGAATATTTCTTGTATACACTTCTATTGGTAGAGGATGAAATATTTTTTTAAATAAAAAATTAATATCATTTATTCTGTAGATGATGAATTTTTTTAAAAATATAACAATAATGTTTCAGAAACTGATGAAGATGTGGAATATGGGTAAGATGAGGTGGTTGTAGTTGAGAAATGTGAAAAGGTTCTTATTGATTGTAAAAATGTTGATTTTTCACAAGATGAGGAATCAGAATTAGCTATCTCAAGTGATGTTGAACATCTTGGTATATCTCATCCTAGGATGAGAAAATAGGTTTATGTTCAGAACATAATTGGATATCAATAAAAATAGGTTTAAAAAAGAATATATTTAATGTATGTTTAACATACCTCTTTATATTAATATGTTTATAAAAAATAAGTTGATAAATCATGTAATCCATAGGATTGGATTTATTATCTGAAATGAGAGTTAGATCAAATTGAGAATAATTATACATGGTAAATTTTACCCCAACCAGAAAATAAAAAAGTGATTGGTACAAATTGCATGGTTAGAAATAAGTTAAATTAATATTGTGATGTGATAAGTAACAAATAAAGACTTTTCTCTAAATGTAACTCACAAATTGAAGGCATTTATTTTTATTAGACTTTTCATCCTATGAAAATATTATAAACTACTATAATATTCCATTATATCTTAACTCTATGAGGTTATAAATTTTTTTGGATGGATGTGAAGTCAAATATTCTTAATATAGATCTCAAAGAATATGTTTATTTTTATTAACCATGTGAATTTGTGATTTGGAAAGATTAAGTTTATGTGGGTAAGTTAAATAATGACTTGTGCATATTGAATCAAGATATGAGATCTTGGTATTCAAAATCTAACAATTTCTTAAGGAAGTTAAACTTAATGAAATTAAGAGTTGATATTAACCTCAACATAATAGAAAATTATGTGGTTTCCCAAATTTTGATGTTTTATATTGATGATGTTATATTTTTTGGGAATGATAAATAAACTTATGAAATGTTTACCAAAGAGATAAAGAAGTTATATGAATGATCCATGAATAGAGAAATTAAATACTTTATTTTATTACAAATCTCACAAAAGAAGAAATATATTTTTCTATATAAAGATATGTATGCTAAGAAACTTATGAGGATGTTTGGTATGGAAGATTAAAATCTAGTTTACACACAAATTTCAGTGTAAACCATGTTTTCAAAAGATTTAGAAGGGATGGAAGTTTATTATAAGGTGTTTAAGAAGTTGGTTGACATCTTTTTTTTCTGACAGATTCAATGCCAGATACAATCTATGGTGTTACTTTTTGTGATGTATTTCAATGTTCTAAAGAGAACACTTCTCATGGAAATAAAAATAATTCCCAAATATATCAAATACACAACTATTTTTTGGTATAAAATATGGAAACATAGGAATTATTGATTATTTTTTATATAAAGAAGATGATTGAGAAGTTGTTTTTTATGGTAGAATATTTATATCTAGTGGAGTATTTTCGGGAATGTTGTTTTAGTTGGAATGAAATGAAATAGAATTATATAACTCTCAGTAAAATTGATGCTAAGTATGTGTCATCCACTCATGTTTCCAGACAAATTATGTAGACTAAGATTCAATTAGAAGATTTTTTGGTTGAAGTGAAGTTACCACTACTCTTGAGTTCTGATAATAAATATGCTAAAACTCAAGTAAAACATTCCAACTCAATATTGATGTCAAATATCACTTCATAAATGTGTGTATGGAAAAAAATTAACTAAATATATAACATGTTCCTAAAACAAAAAAAAATTATTATATATTCACAAATCCATTATTGAAATAAACATATTATAATATGTGGTTGAATATGGGGGTAAAACCCCAATCTATTGAAGGATAAGATATGTGAATCTATCCCTTATCACATCTTATGTTTGGATATTGTATTTAAGGGGGGGGGGGATGATGTAACATAAATCTATCAATTTGTATTTTCATAAATCTTTTTAGGGATGTTTTTAAAAGGGTTATGTTATGATTTTTACATGTGGGAACTATTTTAATAGTTTTTGAGGTGGCTTTAGTAAATATTTTTCTTTAAATAAAAAGTGAAAAGGTTGTAAAAGTTTGAGGTTTGAGTAAGTGTATAAGAATAAGAATATTAAGTCACTACATGTGGACAACATGGTTTTATTATTCAATGATTCTTTATTCCTACAATGAGTTCCCTCATGTAGCCATGGATTTTTTGGATGAGTAATCTATAGAAAGAGTGAAAACGTTTTTTTCATTAATGTTTCATGGTATATAATAAAATAAAATTATGGTGAATGTTAGTACAAGGTTAGTAGAAAGAGTTTTTTAGGTCAATGTAAGTTGATTTGAAGAAGTTTGGTTAGATTGTTTTGAAAAAAATGGTTTTATAAAAATGGTAGAATATTTTTTAAAAACAAATACATCACTTCTTAATGTTTTCTAACAATGGAAATCAGATGGTGATATCATTGGATGGGTAGGATAATTCAAATTATTCCAAACCTAAGTCCATCGGACAAACTTTTTTTATCTAATAATTTCAAATAATGTTTTATGTGGAAATTTTATCTCATAAATTTTCTAAAGTTATAATTGGATGGAATGTTCAATTAAAAAATCTTGGGGATCTTTAATAATATACATTACCTGTTTTTTGAGTTCATAAAATCTTATTTTACAATCTTGTGTAAAAAAAGTAGAATTAATCCTGATATCAAATGATAATTAATCTTCTTAAGTAAAAAAGGTAGAGTAAACTATTTTTCCAAACAAATCCATATCCCATAAATTAATTTATATGTTGTGGCGGTTTGAAGTGATTTTCTATGAGTTAAAAGGAAATATGTTTTTTCTTAATGTGAAAGGGGTAAAAAGCGTTTTTTGATAAAAGGGTTACTACTCTGGAATCAAATGTACAAATTGTATCAAATTGATATGTTCAAAGATTAAAAAAAAAATTATCGATAGTGAAGTTACAAATAATTAGAATCAGATAAATTATAATATAGAATCCATCAAATAGATTTTTTTATATCATTAAGAGTATAATCTAACAAATACTGTGGATGAAGTCAATTGTTAACTTTTTTACAATTTTAGTCGGTCAAACATTAATAATGTTATTAAGATTAATTTTCTACAAGAGGACCAGATGAATATTTTCTATAATGATCTTTAGAAAATGAATGGAATATGAATGAAAAAATTTAAAATGTTTTTATGACGTTTTTCAGATGAAGGCATGTTAGATGGCATAATAGAAATGAAGTTCTACTATATTAACTTGTGTAAAAATGTTTTGAGTTGAATAATATTTTGCGTTTGAATGTTAATAAATTTTTGAAGATGTGGTAGTAAAAGGTTTATATTGAAGATTTTGAGATTTTTTTTAGTTAATTTATTAAAAATTTGTTTTAGGAATAATTTAATGTATATTCTCTAAATAGAATATTTTTATAATGTTTTTTAATGGACAAACATTCAATGGTTAATACTCTTTGTAGTTTAAAATTATATATGAATTTTTCAAAAAGATATCTAATGTGATGATTTGGAGCTGGTATTTTAATTCTCCAAAAATCAGGAAGAAAAATCATGATAGTCTTTGATTTTTATGTAAATTTTAAAAAGGTTTAAGTCATTAAACGATTTTATATGCATTCATGAATGTTGAAGATTTGTAGATAATATTTTGGTGAATTATTTTGAGTAAGAGATTTAAATTTTTTGTTTTCATTAAGTGGTAAATCAAAAAATAATTCATGCCTATTCTCCCTAAAATGTTTTAATATAAAGGGTGAATGTATGTGTATGAGGGTGTGTATTTTTCATACATAAAAAATTGAAAGTGACAAAGAATTGGTTTTAGATAGGGATACCATACAAATATCTACAAGACAATTTTTGAGTAGGTAGTTTCCATGAAAGGTATCTCTTTGTTGAGGCTAAAAAAGTTGAAATTTATTAGAGTTTTTTGTGATAATTGAATGAATAATGTTTTAAGTCACTTTATAGTATTTAATATTAGGTGGTATCAAAAAACATTAAGGGAAATAAAGTTGTGTTGATTATAAAAAGGCGCTGGATAAACATTCCAAATGATTATTTTCGATGGAATTATCCAGTGAAAAAATCAGATAGAGAATTTATATGAACAATGAATATATGGAGGAAGATATTTCCTTCTAGTGGGTATTAAATTATAAAAGAAGTTTTTTCGAAAATAGAATACATGAAGAAGCACAATAAGTACATTTAAAACATTTTGATCCTATCAGTGAAGGTTTCTAAAGTCGTTGAATGTTTTTTACATATCATATGTTAGGAAGCACAAGCAATGTTGTATTAAAAATTGTATAACAACAAACAAAAAAATTATTTCTAGTGGATTGTGTGGTATTATATTATTTCTAGGTTGTTCCAAGGAATATATACACTTTTTGAGTAGTGGTCTTTTTAAATTCTTATGTTCTTATGGTATTTATTATAAGTTTATTTTTAGACAATTTATAAATCTTTAATAAGAGGTAAATTTTGATTCATAAGAATGAAAACATAAAATAAAAAGAGGTAATTGATTCATCCCATCCCCCTCTTATTGATCACATACATCCATCTTGGGCCTTTCAATTTTTACTTTGAGGATCTTAAATATCACTTCTTGGTTTATGAGATCAAAAGGATGACTCTAATCCCTAATGTGATGTTTAATTAAGGTTCTATTTACAAATACTCTCATAAATATTAATTTGATAGTGGGAAAAAATAATTTGGGTATCAGGAGAATTTAAATCATGAAAGTGTACCTAAGAATGTTCTAACAGAACCAATGGAGCCTAATTTTAATGTATATTTATAGAGATCCACAAGGATGAGGTGATATTTATAGATATATTCATCATCCCTACAATATTTATTATTTACTAGTGTTGGAGTGAATAAATATATTGAATTATAAATATAGTTTAAATATTCAAGAAAGTGGGAACTGGATATAAAGGAAGATATTTCTTCATTCCATGAGAATAATACTTAGTAAATCATTCCTTTCCTATAAAGAAAGAAGGAATTCCAGAATAAATTGGTATACTGTTTTATATAATAAATTAGTGGAAATAATATATATAAAGAAATTATATTGGTGAATTTACTTTAACTAAACGATGTTTTAGAATTCATAAGAATTTTCTGACTTATAAGAAATATTACCACTATCCAGGTGTTTCTTATTATAGTTTTATCAGAGGCTTTACATATTGAGTATCGTAATGTATAGAGTACTTTTTTACATGGTGATTTTGGATGAGGACATTTATATGGAGAAACTTGAAGGATTTATTGATTAGTTGAAGAAAGACACACTTTTCAAAATTTGTAAATGTTTATATGGGTTAAAGAAGGGACACATGTAGTGGAACAAGAATTTTGAACATTCATGGGTAAAAATGTCCACAAATGTCCTGGTATGAATCAATGTCATTATTTCAATTATGTTGGATCTGGATAAATTATATTTCTTCTTTATGTGGTAGAAAGTTTCTCTTTAGGTTCATGTATATAGATGATTAATGATACGAAAGGATGGTTAGTTGAGGATCTTGTGATGAATGATATTAGAAAAGCTAGTAGGATTATAAAGATGGAGATCAAGAGAGATTGTGAAACTAGAACCTTATTCTTATCATATGATAACTTTATTGGAATGGTTTTTATAAGATTTAGTATGGTGAAAGAAAATATATTATATATTCCATAAGTATGAAATTTATAATTTTCAAAATAGAAGACACAAAATACTATAGAAGAGGTTTATTACATGGAAATGGATCCATATGCATCGATTATTAGAAGACTGATGCATTCCATGGTTTATACACAACCAGATATTTCTCATGAAGTGGGTGTTTTGAACATGTATATTGATAACCCATGAAATCAATGATAGGAAGTTGTGAGGTGGATACTAAGGTATTTGAAGGGAAACAAGGATGTATCTTTGTTCTATGGGAAAATAATGTCATTATAGAAGTATGTGGATGCTAACCATAGAGGTGAGGTTCACAAACTGAGTACCACAGGTTATGTGTTTACTTTTGGATTAACTATAGTAGTTTGGACATCTCAATTATAAAACTTGGTGGTGTTATCTACCATATAAGAAGACTAAATTGTTGTAACATAACCTAGAAGGGAAATGGTTTGTCATAATAACTTATTGGAGGATCTAGGGAGAAAGTTAGAGGAAAAATTATCAAATTGTGACATTCATTGTGATATATATCTTGTGAAGATATCAATTTTTCATTCCCTAAAGAATCATATTCACTTAAATTGCAACATTCCCAAAGTCTTCATATATTATTGGTCGTAAATATTGAAAACAATTTGTAATAAAAAATAGGGTATATGTGTTAATGAATCCAATGGTGATTGAGAATTTAAAGCACTTGATTGCCTCTGTTGGTAATCATTGATGAATATAAGGTGAGTGGGAGAACAGGAAATAATATTGTTTAGACATGGTAGGGAAAGTATCTATAATTTCATGAATCATTATCTTTAGACTAAATATTTGATTGGAAATCAATTTTTTTTTACAAATGAACAGCTTGAAATTAAATATTTAATGGGGATGTTCCCATTGGTATATAAATAATTGGAAGACCTAAGATTCAGAAAGTCATAAAAATATTGAACCAAAAATAGAGGTCTGTTTTTAGGATCAAGATCCAAGTGATATATTGTCAGAATAGAGTTTCCTAGTCCATCAAATGATGTTCGGAAAAAATGTTGGATGAATTTGGTGAATCTAAGAGCTAATCATCGAAATCGATTGTGGGTACTCTAGCAATGTAGATATTTTCAACAAGGTACTTTAGAAACATAAACAGTAATGACCTCAAAATTTTAGCTTGGAGCGCTTACTGCCACTGTTATTATAGCATGGTGGACTATTTGCATGTATTTGGTAGTGTAACAACATGGGATACTATAGCACCAAATTGCTTTATCAGAAAATTTAGAGCTAGGATTTCTATACTCTAAATTTTTCCCCTATAATTTGATCCCATATATAATAAATTTTATCTACCTCTTCTTGGATATAATAATTTTCCCAAAACCATGTAAATCTCATTTTCATATCTGTATTCTTTATTTTTTTTCCTTTTTATCCCATTTTCATTTATTCTGGATTTGATTATCATTATTGATCCCCAAATTTTTTTAATAGAAAAATCTTATGTTGTCACCTTGATTCGATTGATAGATTAAAATAAACATTCCTTTATATTATTCTAGAGGTTGGTAGGGGAATATCTTATCCTATTGAGAGTATTGACTTGTTCTATATTCATCAATAATTATTTTAGCTTATTTTTATAGTACCTTACACCGATATAATTTGACATGTAAGAGATAAGGGCTAGTGAATTGCATTGAGAAGTCATATCACACACATAATAGACCTTATCACAGTAACATGCACACAACCACATATTAGTAAGATATAATTAAATAATGAAAACTAGATATAATATAAAAATATAGAAAAAAATAATGTGTTACATTATAGTAATATAATACAATATTCGATATATATCGCCACAAATAACATGTCTAAAACAATATCCAAAATAAATATAGTCCTTGAACATGGGTATGGGGAAACTCTATATCACACCAACCATTGACATGAGTTCTAACAACACTTTCATAATCAAATTACACTGTGACTTAACTCCACCAACACCACATTCACCAAGAGGATCTTTGAACAAATGAATCATCTAAAAATATACATCACATTTGGGTAAAAATCATATGTAATGGTGGGTATAAAAATTCCCAGCATGATTCCCTATAAACACAAAGGAGGATAGAAAGACAAGTTAACTTGAGTAAAATTAAATAGGGAGATATAATTTATTCAAGGTATTCTATAAATATTATAAAACCAATTCTGTAATAAAGTCCCGAGTTGATATCCCATATATAAGTCACATTTTGAAGGAAAAACAAAATGCATTATACACTATTATACCCATAGTACCCAATACATATAAATTTTTTATCCCTCTATCCACCTCTCTAAAAATTTGGGGGGAATTCCTTATCGATATATATGAGTTTCAATCGAGGGAGTGCCTGGATATATGGAGGATCACACTACAATATATGGGGGAGTATGGACTCCAAGGATATAGGAATGTGCCCCCGAAAAATAGAGGAGTACCTAAACTCTATCCACCATAGGAGAAAAATTCCTTGTCATTAATATATAATTATGGGAGTAGTTGAACCCTAATTGAGGATTATACCCTAACAAAGAGGGGACTACTAACTCCATGTTGGCTCTAAATGTCTCATGTGAACCGTGATGTGGTCTCTACAGATCTATGATCATTAAGATAACAAAAAAGACTTGTAAAAGTAATTTGATATTAGAGGGGTTTAAATTATCATGTTTTATATGAAAAAATGATTAGAATGAACTATTTAATTGTTTAATTCTGACACCCAATGATTATATACGAAGGAAACTAAATAACACATGGTTGACAACATGTATATCATTCTACCACATGCATAAAACTTCTATAATATCTCATAAGATTTCCCAAATTATAATAGGGTGAAACTATAGGATGTTAGGGTGGCGAATAACCATGTGTATGATTTGGCATGGTAAATGTTCTTTTGTGGCATTACCTCCTAGAATTCTACAGCATCCCATGAAACTCACTACACAAAGTTATCCATCTCTAGAAATCATCCCGACACAATGGACATATATCATGGCCGTGTGTTTCTTTCCACCACTTCTTCCCCCATCCCTTTCTAAAACATACCCAAATACCCATATAATGGTATGGTTCTAGTACCAATTTTTCATTCACCATGTCTATGTTAGTTTTCAAAAAATATTGGCTCTAAATTTCAAATGAATACCTAACAAGGTGTCAAGAAATCATCAAATTTAATATTAAAAATAATCAATATCATAATAAAATAATTAATCATGTACCATATGATCCATAAGCCACCATTGGATTGTGAAATCACATTTCAAGGGTTTATAATTATAAAAAAAATTCCATAAGCATAGAATCTATCAATATTCCATTAGTTTTAATTTTTTTGATGACCCTGTTGTTAAAAAGTAATTTTTGATGAATTGGTAATAAATATATCAATATATGTTTGTAGAGAATGTTTCTTAATAAATTTGTATAATTTTTAATGAAGATATGTTGCTTAATTATTATAATAACCTTTCCTCATATAGTGTAAGAAATTTTCTATAAAAATTCAGATGAGGCTATGTTGGAATTCTTGTTCCAAACATCATGAACAAAAATCTTATCCATGATGAGTTTTTATGCATTATTGTAAAGGAAAAGAAGAAAAAAATTGATGTAAATCAATGTTACTAGATCTAACATGGATGTTATTACCTAACCAAGAGTTGTAAGAAGTTGGCATTGTTATGTTTTTATAAGTTTATATAAAGGGGTGAAGTTGGTTTCTAGAGAAATATATAGTTACAAATTGTAAAAAGTTGAATTTTTTTTTTTCATAGGAACAAAATAAATATGAATGAAGTGATATATATGTATTCCAAGTCATAATGTTCAAGGATTTAGTTGTATGTATATTGATATATGAAGTTGTGGCTATCCAAGGTTTGATTACTGAAGTTTTCATGATCGGAAAAAGAATGATCGGATAGTGGAATCCTATGCTTTTTATTAGTCATGGAGTTGTATTTATTTTAACAAATGAACATGGAAAAATTCATACTAAATAGAATCAAATTTTAAAAATAATGTTGATGAATAAATATAGCTCTAATGATTAGATAGTTTGTTACATATGTTGAGTTATAAATTCTAGAAAATAGATGGTTAAATGGAGAAATTTGAAGATAAATTAAAATTTATATAGAATATTTATATGAATCATGTAATAAATGGAGAAATATATATTAGATATATGATATCATTTCAATCCTCTCCAATTGAATTAACCATTTCAAATAACCAGAAGGATAAATCTACTATATTACATTAGATGAAGGTCTATCAAGCATACACTTTAAATATCCAATGGATAGAGTATTATGAGTCCATTTTATACAGTATATATAGGTAGAGAAGGAAATATTATAACAACCTAAACCTTTATAAATGAATTTAAATTTTTAATGAATAAATTCCTTATTAAGTAATGTAGTTATAGAAAACACACGCACTACTTTGGTTATTTTGGACCATTATAACCTGTCAGATTTAAAATATCCTTAATAATCTTAACGATTGATAATATTTTTTTGGTAATGTTACAATTAATATTATTATATATTAAGGGTTATGAATAATCCTAATTTACACAAAGGGTAGAAGTGATGGACTCAACCAGTAGAATTCTATCATATGAATTCCATTTATCTGAGAAACCAAGGGATGTGGGATCTCTTAGCTTTAAACATGACTAATAATAAGATGATAACCAATACATAAAGCATTAGATAAACCATTTATATGACAAGTTCAATATTATTTAGATCATGGTTCAAAACATGTTCCTTGAACCGCCAAGGAACTATAACCACCGCACAACTTACCCTTATGGTGTATGATAGGGTAATAAATGGTAATGTATCTATAACATAGTATTGTGAATATGTAAATTTTATTTTAATATAATAATGATTATATTTATCCCTTTTTATTATTACATTTTAAAAGACTATATAATGAGTTTGATAGAAATTATATTTTGATATAAATAAATAAAATTGAATTTTTTGGGAAATATATATTTTCAATTAAAGCACTATATTTATAAATCATGCATCTTTAAAATAAATTTTACGTAAATAAATTATTATTATTAAATAATATATGTTTCAATAGAAATGATAATATAATTTAATGAACCCCCACACATTTTTTATGGGTCATAAAGTGGTTAGTGTCATAAAAATAAGCATTTTCCAGTAAATAAATATTTATTTAAAGAGTAAATTTTAATATTTAAAAAATGGTAAAATAAATATTATTTTTTAAATAATCATGATTAAATTATCCAATGGTGAATTTTTCATAATTTTCTAACATGGTAACTTTTTTGGGTAAAAATTAAATATGTTATAGATATATGTTTTATATTAATAAATCATAAAAGAACAAAAAAGATGTAATAAATTCCATATAAGTAATTATAGTCCAAATAAATATTTCCCATTTTATATAATGTATTTTTGGATTTATTTTATCAATTTTACAAACACTTCATAAATACTTCAAAATTAATATTACATTTCATGTTTTGAAAATGTATTCTTTATGAACATGAATCAATTCCACATCCCCAATTATATTATTTTAATGAATTATTTTCGTGGCATATAAAATTTTAAATACTACTCTACTTTGTTATAAACCATGGTAGAAAATCATGATAAGGTTTTTGGTTTTGATTATTTATTTATATAGACTCCCAACCCTATGTTTATAAATTAATAAAGAATTCCCCTCTCTTTTTCTATAAATACCCACCCAAACTGTCACTCATATTCACTAAAAATAATTGATAATGATTCTAATATCCACATTCCTTTATAAAAACCTATTAATAATTCCTTAATATATTAGTAATCTCCTCCAAAACTTTCAGAAGGGCCCTCTCAAGGTAAGGGATTATCCTCCTCGTCATATTTATTCAAGTACTTTTTGGAATTAAGAATTTTTATTATAAATTTGTCTTGATGTAATATGTATTTACAAATACCTATAATATCCTTTTTATTCCCAGGTGATCAAGAACCACCTCTCACTCTCATTAAAATCATCCATGAACCTTTATGTACACTCTTTATGTTTCCAAGATCATCATAATATTTTCCATGACAAACATTTTTATTATGTATATTGATAATAATTTCAACTCAAGGGTATTAATATAGATGTAAATGACCTTTATTTATGGGGTAATACCATGTATATAAGCTATAATCCTTAATCATGACATTATAATTAATGAAATTCATTCTTATGTTGTATTCTCTATAAAGAGCACAAATGCATACATGATATGAGTGTGATGGGTGATCCCAGAATTATATATCACTCCAATGCATTAGGTTATGTTTTTATCTCATGATATATCATATATAGTTCATGGGAGTTTATCTTAAGAACAATATGTTTTGATATCTCAATTATTATCCGTGTCTTATTATTATGATGTAATGTTTTATGTTGTTTCCACATTCTTGTGTTGCCTTGATATTATCATCTTATATCATACTTAAATATTCATGTTTATGGTTCTCTACTATTTTATGAAACATTGATATACCTATTGAATCACATTTATTTACTATCATCATGTTATGCTTTGATATTCCTTACTTGGATTTTTAGCTCACCCATTTTATGTGTACATCCCTATGTTATCCCATGTAGTATTAAAAAATAAATGGATTTAAAGGGAATGTTGTGGAGTTTTTAAGTAATTTCATTATACCTATTCCTATATTAATTTTTTATGTATCTAATTAACCTAGTAAACTAGTATTATTGATATTCTTTGTTTTTATTAAATGTTTCTTTATATAATAAATCAGGAATTATAGTTTATAAAATACATGTGTTGAAATGGTTGGTATGAAAAATAAGTCTAGTTAATTTTGGGGATTTCGATTATAAAATGATAGAAAAATCCTTAGGGTTAAGACTAAATAAAAGAAAATAACCCTAAATTTTTTTAAAATATATATTAATTAGATTACATGAAATATAATACATGTTTAGATACTATAAGTAGATGTGAATTTAGCATAGTTGTACCAAGGTGTAATAACCCTGAAAAGGGTGCACTGTGTATTAACTCGATCGACACCTAGTGCATGATAATGATTTCTTGGTAAATAACTAGTTTTGAAATCTTAGGGGAAATGGTTTTGTAAAATTATGAGGTCTATATAAACCATTATAAAGGGAACAAAAATTCCCATCACTTTTATGTTAGGAAATAGTTTGTGGATAAATTTTATTGAGACCAAAAAATTCATAGGTTAAGGAATTTATACCATTTATGAGTTATCCCATTAATGTTAATGGTTTCAAATTTAGGTGTTTAATAGTTTAAAAATAACCATCCCTAAGTTTATATTAATTTTAGTTAATGGATAGAAATAGGAGTAACTGAGTCAACAACATTTGTGTGGGGTAATGTGATGAATGGCCAAATAAGATTCCAAACCCAAAGAGAGTAAGAATCAGGAACTTCATGAAAATACTTTCTCAATTAAATCATATTTTTAATAAAAACATGAATCAGGATGAACAATCACATCCCCCTAGTAAAGATAAAGTTGTAATTCATAACTTTATATGACAAAGGCCTTCGAATTTCAATAGATCCTGTGACCCCATCCTCATGGAATAATGGATCAATTTCATTGAAAATATATTCTACACCCCTAAATTCTATGATAAAGAGAATTTCATGCTGGATGTTTATCGTATATTGGGATAAGTTGATCAATGGTGAATATTGATCAAAAATACGAATCCCAAAGAGGATATTAAAGCGATGTAGTTGAATGAATTTTGGAAAAAAATTGATAAATATTTTCCTCACAATCACTAACTTAAAATGGAAAGATATTTCTTTGGAATCAAACAAAATGATGAAAATTCATAGGGGTGTATGGGAAAAACTTTACAATACATGAATTATATGCCTCCAAATTTTTCATTAAACCAGAAATTAATGTTTACAAGTTCTTTAGTGTGGTAAAATTGAACCTAACAAAATATTTAGTGATTGAGGAATTTGATGGTTATTTAGAAATTTTCTAATGTCCCCTAAATGTAAAAATAGAGATTGGTGACTCTTAAGGGTATCATGGTTTAGGATTTTGGAAGTGGATAATGGGATATAATTCTAGTAGAGTGATATAGAAATATCAAGGGGGGAAAGAAATTCCAATATCTCACTTGAAAAATGTTTGGGAAGAATTTTCCTAGAAATTTCTTGATGGAGAAAAGGAAATGCTTTAGGTGTATGAATACAGGGCACCCAGCTAATGATTACAGATATGAAAAACCCACCAATGTTATATAATAAAGGAATTCTCTAGTAAACCATTATCCTATTATAAAATTTTTCAATTTTTTGGAATACGGACACTATGAATCAATTCAAAAATGAAAGGTTTGTTAATGATAATAGATAAAAACAACCTGTAAGACCTAGATAGAAAGAGCACACTTATTCCATCATAACTGCTGAGGTAGATCCTAACAATAGAGTGTTGGAAGGTCTTATAAATTTTTATTTAATGATATTCAACATAATATTTGATTTTGGTTATATGAATTATTTCATATCACATAAGTTTATAAGAGCTATTTAACCACCACCTAAAAACATAGAAGTTGAGTAATCGGTGAAGATGAAAAATGGGTCAATTATTGGGTCCATAGTATATAACTCATACCATATCAAAAAGTTTGGTCTCAATTCCCCAATGATCCTTTTTATACTTCTTTTAGTGGAATTGAATACTGTTCAATTTATGGATTTTATTTCCTTTTATAAATCAAATATAAATTTCCTAGAAGTGAAAATCTCCCTCTATATCAAAAATCTCCACTAGATTATATATAATAGAATGGAGGAGGTTGAATCCCATTTAGAATCATCATCTATGTTTTGGGTATTATTACCTTTTCAGAAATCATATCTAGATCAAATGGTTGAGACTAGGAAAGAGATCATTTTTGTTGACATCCCCCTTGTGAAGGAATTTGTTGACTTGTTTCTTGGAGAATTTTTTGGTCTTCTACAAGCTGAGAGGTTGATTTCTCAATTGAACTTATACCAATATATTTAAAAATGTAAAATAATCCATATAGAATATACTCTATTGAAATTGAAGATATGAAGAATTAACTATAAGAGAATCAGAACAAAGGGTTTATACCCTCAAGTGCTTCCCCATGGGTTTCATTGATCGTTTTCATCAGGAAGAGTGATTGGTCAATACACCTTAGAATTGATTATTCTTATATTAACAAGGTAATGATAAATAAAAAGTATCATCTTCTAAATTATTTTGTCTTATTCAATTAGCTATGTGAATATTGATACTTCTCTAAGGTGGATCTTGGGTATAGATATTATCAAGTATAGGTGGAGAAGGAGGATATCACCAAAACTAATTTTCAAACAAGTTACAAGCACTATGAGTTCATAGTGTTGTCATTTAGACTCAATAATGCTACAAATATCTTCAGGGAATTAATAAATAGCCTTTATGTGTTACCTCAACAAAATTTTGGTGGTTTTGAAGATGATATTCTTATCTACACCAAAATAAATGAGGAACATGTGAAGTACTTGAATGTTGTACTGAAGACTTTTCGAGAGTAAAAGTTATATGAAAAGTACAGTAAATGAATTTTCTAGATAGATATAGTAACATTACTAGGGAACTCCATCACCTATAAATAGATATCTAGGGATTATAAAAAATAGTGGCAATTGAAGGATTTCTCATACCACAATTTTTTATATATATTTTAGTTTCCTTGGATTAGCTGGGTACTCTCGTTGGTTTATGAGAAAATTCCCATGATTTATAAAACCACTAACCAAGATAACTAGAAAGGGATTGATATTTTCCTTTACTTTTGAATGTTTAGACATAATAAAAGAGTTAAACAATAGGTTAGTCATTATACATATGGTCACATTACCTAGTAGTGGAGATGGATTTGGGATTTACAATGATGCAACCAAGAAGGGTTTGGTTGTGTACTCATGAATGATGATAAAGTGACAAACTATTTCTCCCTCTAATTAATGATCCATGAGTATATATACTTATACATGATCTATATTGGGTATATTGATCATATCATTAAATATTTAGTGACATTATCTCTATGGGGAGAAGTGTGACATATATAAAAATAATAAATCACTCAAGTATATATTCAAAAAAAAGTATCTTAATATACACCAATGAAGGTGGTTAGAGATGATAAAATATTATGATCATTCAATCCATTACCATCCTAGTATGGTTAAAAATGTGTTTCATACTATGATTAGAAAGGATCCCACAACACTATTCATGATAATAATTGAGAGGGATCCAATAATATTGGATGTGCAAAGGATATACATAAAAATAGTAAAATGATCATCATCCTACTATTTTCAAATAACATCTCAACCATAAATTCTTGAGAATATAAATGAGGGACAAAAATATTATGATTATCTATAATAAATGGTATAAAATATTTTATAGTTAAATTTAAAAATAAGGAGTTTTATGGTTTGTAATTTGGATATGTGTCCCATGAAAACAAGATATAAAGAGAGAAATTTTGAATAATGTGTAATTTCATCCTTCTAAATTCATCTAGGAAGCACTAATATGTATTGGAAAAAGTTCTTGTGGGATAACATGATGAGAGAGATTTCATAATTTCTATCTTGAGGTAAACCTAGAGGTTTTGGAGAATTATTTAGTAAGCATTGGATACATGGATGAATTTCAGTACTTCTTATCACCCTCATATAGATGGGTATTCTAAGAGAACAATTCAAACTATAGAGGATATGTTGAGATCATATTCAATGTCTTCCTAAGAATTTTGTGATCAACACCTTCCCCTAGTGAAATTCTCATATAACAAAAGTTTACACTCTAGAAATAAAATTTCACCATGTGAGGCTCTATATGGGAAGAGATGACATACTATAACATGTTGGGATAAATTTATATAGTGGAAGATTGTTGTACCTAATACTTTATAAGAGATCATAGATAAGGTTCAAACCATTTATTATCCTATGAAATCCTCCCAAAGTAAAAAAAACAACTTATACAGTCAATCATCAATGTGGCCTATAGTTTGAGTTGAAAATGTAATTGTTCCTTAGTATATCACAATATAATAAATTCATGAGTTTGGGTAGAAGATAATGCATAGTAAAATATAAAAAAACCTTTAATATCATTGATCACATTATAGTTTTGGTTTATCAACTACCACTCCCAGCAAACATATCTCATGTACAGGATGTGGTTGATGTATCTCTATTAAAGAAGTGCATAAAAGAGACCTCACATTTCAGTACTGTACATTAATGCTATACCAATGGACCTATTCCAATGGTTTGGCCAAAAACATTGGTTTGGCCAAAAACATTGGTTTTGGTACCATAGAGAGACCCTATAACAGTTATTTTGGCCAAAAAAAATTAAAAGGTGATATATATATATACCAATGGTTTCGGTAAAATTGTTATTATAGGAACTATTAGATGAAAATATACTATTATTTTGGTCTGAACCGTTTTTTTAGTTGATAGATATACCAATGTTTTGGCCAAAACTATTGGTATATATACCTTAAAAATAACCTCTACAAACAGTTTTGGCCAAATTGTTGGTATAAGTGACTGTTATACCAATGATTTGGAAAAAACCATTGGTGTATCTACCATAAAAATAACATTTAAAAATGTTTTTAGAAAAAAAATTGGTATGTTAATGAAAAATATGAATACCTATACCATGGGTTTCCAAAACCATTGGTATAGGTTTATACCTACAATTCTGTAAACTATTGGTATATGTATTCAGATTTTTTACGAATTATTTTATAAAATAACATTGAATAAATAAAAAATGAAATTATTTCTATATATATATATATAGCATATTTTGTTTCCAAAATTCAATGTAACTTAGTGGTTAGGGCATTGCAATTTATTTTGGAGGTGCTGGGATCAAAACCAATCAATCATTTTTTTCATTAGCTATACCAACAGATTTAAAAACCAATGGTATAGGTATTTCATATGACCTATGCCAACGGTTTGGGAAATTTTGGTATATCCTACATATACTAACAGTTTCCCAAATCCCTTGGAATACTATATGTATAGGTTTATACAGATGAAATATAAACCAATGGTCCCCCAACCCATTGGTATAACCTATACCAACAATTTGGGGCATATACGAAAGGATCCAAACTGTCGGTATAGAATTTTTTTCAATAGTGTGTATTGAATCTAAAGTTGGTACCCTTGGAGAATAATATTTTACACTATTAGATAACAATTAATATCTTAGATCATAGAGATAAAGTGATATGAAACAAGACAACTCACCTGGTCAAAGTACTGTGGTGAAACCAAAAGTCTAATGAAGTAGTTTAGGAACAGAAAGAGGCAATGAAAAAAAAAGTACCCTCATCTATTTTAGTGTATAAAATGAAATTTATTGGGTGAAATTTATGAATGGGGTAATAATTTAATGTCCTAAATATTTATAAATTAATTTCCCTTTCTAATAAATAAATGCATTTTTAATTAATGTAATTATATAAAACACATGCACTACTTTGGTTATTTTAGATCATTATAGCCTATAATATTTAAAAAAATATCAGAAACCTAGATTAAAGATAATATATTCATTTTATAGTGATTGTTAATATTAGTATATATTAAGGGTTGTGATAATTTCTAATTGATTTAGATGGAAGAACCAATAAAAATTATTTGTAGGATCATGCCTTATGAAACACATTTAGCGGAGCATTTAAGGAATAGGGATTCACTGTAATTTTCCTTTAACCCATCCCAAGATGATATTCAACAGCTAAAACATTATTTAATCTTTTTATAGGAGAATTTGAAGCTTATTGAGATGATGGATCAATCCATGTTCACTAGACTGTCCTAAGAAAGTGTCACCATCACACACCATTCCCTTAGGGTGTACACTGGTGTAATAAAAACTTATCTCTCTATACCACAGGTATATTATTTTTTATAATTTCCTTTAATATAATAATTATTAAATTTATCCCTTTTTATTATTACTTTATTAATTATTATTTAATTAGTTTGATAAAAATTAGATTTTTATATAGAAAATTAAAATTATATTTATTGGGAAATATTCACTTTTAATTAAAAGTCTCTTTTGGTAAATTCAATAATGTTTAAAAATAATTGTTAGCTTCATGAAATATTTATATTAAATCATATTTATTTAAATTTAAATGATAATATAATTTAATAAACTCTAATATAATCATTATAAGGGTCATAAAGAGGTTAGTGTCATACAAACTGGTATTTTATAATAAATTTGGATTTTGATTTGAAAGATTTAATTATCATATTTCGAAAAAAATGGTAGAATAAATATAATTTTTGAAATTATATTTCTAAAATTATCCTATGGTTAATTTCTGGTAAAATTCAAAGGCAGCTAAATTTTTGGGTAAAAATTAAATACGGTGTAAATATACAGTATGTATTATGAAATCATAAAATCTAAAAAACATTTTATGAATACCATATAAGGAATATATATTTAAATAATGATTTTAATTTTAATATAATGTTTTTCTAAAGTTATTTTATTATTTTTATTATCCTTTAATGAATCTCCAAAACCCAATATTATATTTTAATATTTTAAAATCAATTCTTTATGAAAATGACTCACTTCGACATCACTAATGGTATTATGTTAATTATTTCAGTACTTAACCATATATAATATTTAAAAAATACTATTTGGAAAAAATTTGGCAAAACCTATGGGAATATTTATGGTTTCGATTACTTAACTATATAGAATCCAAAGCTTATGTTTATAAATTAATAAAGAACTCCCCTCTATTTTTCTATAAATACCCACATGACCTCTCACTCCTATTCACTCGAAACCATTTGAACATGAATTTCCTCTCCCTCTACCTCTCTAAAACTCTAACACGGTGTTACCAAGAAAATAAGAAGATCCTCCGAATATTTGAAAAGCACCATCTTAGGGTTAGGGATTCTCTTCCTCTTACCCTTTATCGAAGTACATTTATTGTATTATGCCTTTTGATTTCCAATTATTAATTTTTTTGATATTATTTGACATATACCATTAATATATCTATGTTTCCCAAGTAATTTAAGACCAAATTCCACTCTCATTAAACTCTTCCATTAAATTTTATGTGCACCTGTTATGCTGCTGAAATTATCCCATGATTTCCCCTGCCAAATATTTGTGTTATGTATACCCATCACAATTTAAACTAAAGTCTACTCACCTATTATTAATTGATTGGGTAATCCCATGTAAATAAACCATACTCCTCAATTGGGGTAATAAATTTTGGAAATACATTCTTATAAAGTATGATCTATGTGAAAAAATGCATGTACATGATATAAATATGACGGGTGGGTCCAAAATTATATCGCCCTCAAATGCATTGGGTAATGTTTTATTCTCACGAGATACCATGTATGGTTTATATGAGGTTATCTAAACCACACTATGTTATTGTTTATTAGTTTTTAACCAAAAATTATGCATATGATGTCATGTTTTATTTTGTTATTGAAAGGACCATTGTGATCACTGAGAAGGGGAGGGATGAATTAGTGATATTTTGTTTTTATTTTGTTTTCATAATTTTGTAAAAACATTCACCTACTATCAAAGAGAAATGGATTTTCAAAAAAAATCATGAGAAAATAACCATAGGGAGCATATAAATTTACAAGGTTCACTACTCAATAAGAGTAGTTAGTCATTGGTATAGTTGGTAAATAATCCAATACCACGTAATCCAATATAATATAATAACTTCTATGTGGTTACAAAAAGTAGGGAATATCCTTACTCTTTCATTTAACAATGATAAAAGTTAATTTTCCCTTTTTATAGATAAATATTTATCAAACATTTTCATAAAAACTGTTAGAAACCTTCCCTGAGAGGAATTACATTGTTTTCATTGTACTGCTTGAACAAACATCACTCTTACTCCTCTCTTAATAGCTTATTCTTTACATTCTTACCGATAAGTAGGTATGAACATTTAATTAGGATTCAATATAATCCCTATATCTAAAGGGTTCATTTGTAAAATTTCATATGATAAGTTCATTTCGAAAAACTCTATATGATGCCTCTAGGTGGACTACAATTCTATGATTAACTTCTCATCTTCTCACATTTTCACATAGTTCATCTGGTCTGTCTGATAGGGAAACTCTATCCAATTTCATAATAAGGTCTCTTCAAACTATGTTATTACTTACTTTACAACCTCTTCATCAAACTATTTCTATAAATTATCTAACCTATATCAATAAAAGGTAAATTTATTTCCCATAGAATTTTTTCTGATGTTTCTCAACAAAAATATATTTGATAGACTTTATTCCTATATAGCACTTCACCTCACATATTTTCATGTAAAAACAAATTTAGTACTGGTTGTTCATTAAACCGTTTATATATGTGTGATCATGGGATAAAAGGCGAGAATCCAAATTTATTTTATTGTTCAATCAAAACTCAATTCTCAAATATCTTGCTCACTTGAAATTTTTTGGATTCTTATAAACCCTTCTATAATCTTCTTCAAACTTGTCATTGAATACATAATCCAAAAACTTCCTTATATCTTGAAGAAAATCATGTACCTTCCTCCTATTATTCTGGTAACATTAAGAGACCATATTTTAATCTTCACTTTTATATCATTATTAATGTTTCATAAAGTACTTTGAACCACCAAAATATTTCACTACTTAATTGTTTGAAAAAAAGTTTAAAACCATTCAACCATCTTTTGAGACTCTATTTGATAATCATTAATAACTTCATATGACCACATTTTAAATATTTATTTATATATTTTCTCTATATAGTAAATTTATCAAAAAAACATCAAATGATGACTTTTATACAAATCCCTCTATTTGAAAACATCACATAATAAACAAGTGTTTATTAGATGGACTTATTTTTATGGTCTTCAATATATTTGAGCTTCAACCGGTGAAATTTCTTTAGAAACATATATTTTTCACATCAAATTTTTTGTAATTAATTTTGTACATGTCTATTTGATAAACATTTGCACAATAGGACTTTCTGATGGAATTCAATAATTTGGATTTTTTCTAATTGTATTTCATCCAATTATATATATCAGCAAAATTACATTGAACATTAGTAACTTTCTTATTTTTAAAAAACATCATAACCATTATACAAAAACTATATAGTTTTGACTTTATATATACAAGTCATTTTCTAAACCTTCTAACTTAAGAGATATGCATTATATCTTCTAACCCTACTGATTGTATGAACTTCAGAAAAATAAATCATCACCGGATTTTATTCATCAAACATTATACCTGATAAAACTTTTTATCAATGCATATTCAGTTCAAAAAATCATCTGATAAATTCAAACCAAAACCATTTATTTAATGGATTTTTTTGGAAAAATTAATCTGATATTCTCCATCTAAACACCAATAATAATATGATGTATTTTTTAAAAATTATTTTAAAATTTAATTGATTTATCTACTTAGATATATTATTTGAGAAAATATTGATCCAAAAAATACAACAAGTCTACCACACTTTCTTATGACCAACAAAATCTTAACACCTTCATCTTTTTCAACACATCTTCAACATCTTGGTCCTAAAAATCTCCCCTTTTTTATTTTCTTTCTACCAAGGAATATATATCACATTATGTTTATAAAAAATTCAATGGATTGTTTTCAATTAATTTTAATCCTACATGATATTAATCAGCGTAAGAAACAAGAATCATTAAAAAATAATTCCATGATGTCCATAACTAGTGACTTAAGAAAATTTGAATACATGATTCCTTATAAAATTATTCCTTAAAGCTTTAAGATCCCAAATATTTCATTTTTTCTTTCAATAACAATTTTTTCTACATCAAATTTGAAAAAAATTTAAAATAGTTCACACATGCTGAAATCACAACTTATCACTTTTATGAACTCCCCCAAATAAATAATTTCCCTCAGAAGGTAAAACACATACTAATGGATATATTTTTGTTACAAATTTTTATACCCATTAAAAATAAAATCCAAAGACATGATGAGAGAGGGGATGAATTCACACAACTTAGCCTTCAAGAGAGGGAGGTTTAACACTCATTAACAACCTAATTTTATAAAATGTTTCCTTTGTAAATTTGATTGTAAATATTTAGAAACTTTATCCATCATAAGAATAAACTCCAAAATCAGTTTATTATTATCCACATGATCTTCGATGAAGTGATATTTGATATCAATGTTCTTTAAATGATAATGTGGAACTAGATTTTTAGTGAGATTTATAGTACTTTTATTATCATAACCCAATTGTGGTGAAACTTTATATCAACAAACAAGTATTAAAATTGTGATTTCTTCCATATAAGTTGTTATATTGCTTATGTGGAAGCAACATAATCATCTTAAATTGTACTTAGATTCAATGAATTATTTTTATTCATATGGTATCTAACAAATATTTCTCCCAAGAAAAACACTACGCCCAATTTTGATTTTATATAATCCATACTTCATACCCAATCAGAATTTGTATATCCAAATAAATAAATCTTTATTGGGTTTGAATATTTCAACCTAATATCATTTGTGTCCTTGATATATTTGATAATTAATTTCACATAAATGATATGAGGTTATTTTGGATCACTTTTATATCTGGTATAAAGTGTAACAACATGAATAATATCTTTCCTTTATGTTATTAGATATAATAAAATTCCAAATAAAATTCTACACTATATATAATTGACCACAATTCCTTATCAATCATTTCAAAATTTAGTTATCATTGAAATTGGTGAGGAAACTATCTTTGAGTCTTCCATGTAAAACTTCCTCAAAATATACTCATCATATTTTCCTTGATATAGGAAAATAAAATTCTTCATTTGTGATATTTTTAATCCAAAAATGTTTTTCATTTATCCCATTTTGGAAATTTCAAATTACCATTTCATATTCTCATAAAAATTTTCCCAAGATTCTTTAGTATTCCCTATAAAGATGATATCATCTATATGAACTATCATAATGAGGGTAACCTATTATTTTATTTTATGTATAAGTCACTTCCATATATTCCTTTCTTGAAGTTAAAATTCCTTAAACAAATATCACATTTATAATAATAATATCTTAGATATTTATTTAACCCATAAAAAGAATTATTTAATTTTTACATGTCACTTTCCTCTTCCCCAAGCATGAAACCACATGGTTTCTCAATGTATAATTTTTTATCCATTTCTATATTCAAGAAAATATTACATGAAATCCATCTAAAAAAATTTATATGTTCAATGTGTTACAGTATCAACATTGATTCTGATAGTTTCTAATCTTAATATAAGATAAAGAAGTCTCATCAAAATTAATTCCTTCAATTTGTAAGTCAAATTTACACACCATTTGTGCCTTGTTTCTAATCACTTCACCATTATCATTCAACTTATTTTAGGACACCCATTTTGTACCAATCACATTCTTATTATTTAGTTTTTTTAGAAGTACCCAATTTTATTTCTTCTAAATTTATTCCATATATTCATTCATTGCATAAATCCACTCTTGATTATATGAAGTTTTATTTACATATTTTGGTTTAGCCTATGAGTATAAGGAATCTTGTAAAACTTTCTATGATTTTTTTCTAGTTTGAACCTAATTTCTCTGATCTACAATGATATTATGAACTTCCACTTAATTACACATCCTAGTGCGGGATGAATTTAGTCATTATGCCTCACTAGATAAAGGTGACTCTGAATCGTCATCTTGAGAAAATTAAACAGTATTATTATCATTAAGAAATGTTTCATATAGTTCAACTGATACTGCCTCATTTCTCTTTTCTTCAATTCAAGAAACTTCCTGTGAAAATTTATTATCATGTTTTTCTATAAAATTAACATTTGTAGAGTCAACTATATTTCATATCTCTTTATTATAACATTTTTATCCTATAATGTTATGATAGTATCAAATAAATTTTCCATCAACACATCTCTGATAGAAACTTCTCAAGATTTTTACTCATGAAATTTATAATATAGGGGATCCCAAACACTCATAGGTGTTAAAAATTTGTAGTTTATTTATAGTAAATATCATAAGGATCCATATCATAGTTAATCCTTCCAAAAAATATATTCATAAAATAAATATTTTCTTAGATATCTGGCCTCTAAAAATAACAAGTAGTATCATGTTCGATCAACATTTTTCATGTCATCTCTAAAAATATGCTATTTATTCTTCCAAGAAAATTATTTTTTTATAGTGTATGGTTCACTAAACTCATGAAAAATGATATTATTGTAATTATAATCTCTAAACTATCCAATTTTATATTCTCCACCATTATCAGTTTGAATATTCTTCATATAATATCCATATTCTTTTTTTACTTCTCCTGAAACTCTTAAAATATTTTAGATCCTCTGATGTATATTTCAAAAATAAAATACAAATATTTTGACTAAATCATAAATACATGAAATAAAGTACTTATATACATGTATTCATTGTTTAATCATGTTCCCAAAAATATCATAATGTATAATCTCCAAGGGATGATTTGAATGTATATCAACTTTCTTATGTATTGAGCTTCAAATCTTCGCTTTATATAAAATATAAAAAAAATCTCTTGTTATTATCATATTATTAATATCATGAATAATTTATCATTTTATAATATTTCTCATATTCCATGAACACATATTTCCCAATTTTTTATGTCAAAGCTGATTTTCTTCCATCATGTTAAGATAGTGTGAACTATCCACATCATCAACTTCAAACAAGTATCACATGGTTTATTTTCCTCTCATAAAATTTTTACCATCCTATATTCTCTTAAAAATAAAACCATATTTTCTAGAAACAACTTTATTACCTTCATCAAAATGTTTTGAAACACTTAAAAAATTGGGTTTTAAACCTTTGACAAACAAGACACTTTCGGTTTGTAACTTTTCACCCCAATAATAGTAGTCTAACACCATTGATTCTAAGCAACTCATCATTTACAAAGGTCATTGATACTTATTTAAAATATTTCACATTATTCAATAACTTCAAATATCTTTTCATGTGTGAAAAACATAAACTATCAAAAATCCATGTTCATTATCATTTTATATATCTGAGAGTATTTTCAACAACTAAGTCTTTTCCCTTTCCTTTCTCTTTCTTCCCACGCGGGTGTTGCGATTTTTTGTATAAACATTTTTATTTAGTTATCATCAAAGAACATACTTTTTCAATATTTAAATTTGTTTCACATATTTTATAGGATCTTTACAAGGTGTGTAATCTATTTTCAATGTTTATAATAAATTTTTAAGGTTTCATCCTATGAGTGGGTTGACAACCCATACAACATTGCATCCAATTTCTCCTAGATACACTGTAAAATTGATGATTAAACTAAAACATTTTTTTTGTATTCCTAAATCCTCCATAAAATCATTAATAATAATAAAATTAATATTTTCATCTATAACATATATACTATATGAAGTTGTGGATTTACTTACCATTAAATTTATTACCTTCATATTTGGAACATTATTGCACACCAATGTTTTTCTTACCTCATGATATTTACTTATTTATCTTAGACTACATATTAGACTCAAAAAAATAACTAGTGGTATCTACTATTGGTTTAGACTTTTAAAAATTGGAAACATCGTTTTCTTCAACACTACATTTTTAGCTACATACAAGGTTGTCTAAGCTTCATTCTAAGTATCGTCATTATTATTATCAATATATAAGGATAAATTTTTTTGATCCTTCTTAGTTTTTAACTTCTCTAATAATTAACAATATTTAGTTAATGATATTTGGAGATTTATAACTATTTTACTAAATTTATTATGTTTTTTTTCAACAATATCAAATTCTCTCTTTTTCACTTTTAACATCAATTCAATATTTATAGTGAGATTCTTATCTTTATCAAGAGACTTATTTAAAACATAAATACAATTAAACAACATGAATTTTTCATCAAGAAATAATTATTGATTATTTTGTGAGATATTTTATTTTTTAGGCTTATTGTTCTCCGTTTCAAGTCTTAAATGTTTTTTAAAACCATATTTTAACTCGCTCTTCTACATGAATTCCATATGTGTTTCTTCTTATTTATGGTTGTTTCTTTCATCATTTGTGAAAATTTAATCATTAAAATTTTCAATAAGTAATTTTTTATAATTATCATTATTAATTTTTTCAACCTCTTATTCAATGTCATTATCTTCCCCACACTAAGACAAATAGTTTCCCTTTTGTATTTTGATAAATTTTTTATCCTTTCCATTTGAATAGGATTTGTATTTTTCTACCTTTTTATTGAAATATATTCTTGACTTTATGATATCTTCATTACTTTCTTATTCATTATTTTAATGTATAAAATTTGTTGCAAATTTCACTATAGCTATGTAGCTAAAACATTATAGTAGTTACCTTCCTTTATACTTCTATGTACTTATTTTAAAAAATTTAGAAACAATTTCATAAATTCATCAAAAAAATTACAAACCTTATTTTAAATGTCAAAGTCACTAGCTTATTCGTTGATAAATATCTTATATTTTCCATTCTTGGGAGCTTTAGAGGAAAATTTTCAATCACCCTTTTCCTTATTCATAATAACCTTTAGTAATTTATTTAATAATTAGTGATAGTGGTGTTAAAATCATCTAGATATAGAGTTACAGAATGTATATCTTCCAATGTTGAATCTATTTCATCAAATTTATCAGGAATAATTTTAAGATATTTTAAAGAATGGTTGAATGTTCCAACATCTCACTAAGACATTGTATGGGACATATAAATCCATCCACCCTTGTAAAGATGTCACCAATTGATTCAAAATCATCCATATTAATATCTCCATACTTTAATATTCATGATTGTAACATTTCATTATTAAGTATTGCATTTACTTAATAAATCTTATTCATCTTGTACCAAATACCATCAATCATTACAATTCCATTCAATATGAAAAACTCAATTTCATAGAGTTACGAAAGTATAGTTTTTTTCACTCACCCAACGTTCTCTATATTTTTCTTATCTTTAGTTGTCAATATAACTTTATAAATTCAAGTAGGAAAACCAAATGTAACAACTTCAGTAACACTATAACCAATATAAATAAGATGAGGAAACATTATATCTTTATAAATGTGATAATTATTTTTATAAAAAAATTTAATCCCGTTACGTTTAAGAAAATTCTAGTAGTCCATGAAAACCTTTATTTTCTTTCTTCTTCATAAAATAGTCAATGAAAAGACACTTCCCTCTAATACCACTTAAAAGGAAAAATTTGATCCCGAAGAAGCGAGTGATTCAATAATATTTTCCTTTTATGGAATTCTTTATTATAAAACAATCTTCACTTCATTTTATAGATATATATGATTTTTCGGGAAACAATCATGCAAACACAATGTAACACCCTGACATTTTATGGGAAGTATATAGTTTTTTTAATATCTTATTTTATACACAACATCAAAGTAATCTTTCACTACACACAACACTGTCTTGGCTGGCATTATATGCAAAAGCAACCATCCTTGATAGCATGTGTTGTACGCAATATCGAGTTTCGCTAAACATAAATATGTTACTAAAATATTATATAAACTAGAAGTTATGAATAGTATAAACAAAATTTTGAATTTTATAAAATTATTATTTATCTTACACATTTTATAGAACATGGTATGAGAATAAAACAATTTTTTCGGGTAAAATAAGTATTTCTCAAAAAATGCAGTTTTGCCACCTTTTGAGGGCGCATCCACTTTAAATCTAGTTTTTGACATTTTTATAAGTTCAATTTGACAAAATAAAATTCTTATTTGGAATAATGATATAAAAATTTACTTTGGATAATTTTTTCATATTATTCTGATAACTTTCATATTTTAATGAATAGTAAAAACACGCTATATTTTAATTAATAAGAAATTTTTTTATCGTAATAATTTATATGGTTAAATTAAAATATTTAATGGTTTTAAAGTATAAATAGAATATATTTTTACCATTTAATATAATTTATGTCATTACCATTAATTTTACATTGAATTCATAGGTAAAAACATTTCAATCTTTGGCAATATTTTAACTTTTAAAACCGGTTTTCTTAACAACGAGATTAATTTTAAATTAATTACTGCAACTTCTATGTTTTGAATTTTTAAAAATGGATTCAATATTTTAATTAATTGGTTCCAAATTATTTTAATAGCTTAATTTTATTTTTTTGATATTATGAATAGTAACTACGGTAATTTTTATTTACTATAGTTAAAGGTAAATCTGGTAATTAAGGGTAAAAACAATATTATAAAATTACCATAACACTTGCCAAAATCCTATTGGATGAATAAAAGTAGAGCCATATCACCAAATTGTAATAATAGATTCATTTCATGGACTTTTGACCATGAAATAATATAATATGTATTAAAACCAAAGAAAGTGACAACATGTCACTCTCTTAAATCTTATAAGTGTAATAATTTTAATTTAGTGATTAACATCAAAACAATTAATATATAAATAGTCTATAGAAATATAATAAAATTATCTACATCATATTAATTAATTTTAAATTTTCAGGAATTAAATAATTATCATTAATTATGACACAATAGTGATGTTGAAATTATTTTATTGATTGAAATATCGAATAAATGATTTAAAAAGATTTAAAATAAATATTATATGAACTATTTAATGTGATCCACTAATTTTATAGATAAAAATTACATGTTATGAATCTATTAAAACTCTTAGTTCAAACATATCTTATGTATATATTTTATTTAAATTCAAATAAATGAATAGTGTCAAAATTGACACTATTGTAATTTTATAAACATTACATATTATAATATTGTTTAAAAATCACAAAAATATTAAAAAATTATAAATTAAAATTTATATGGTCGAACTTGTAATAGAGTATACAATTATGGACAATTCGCAACATATAAGTAAAATATTTATAATGATTTAATATTTAGAATATTATTACCACAAATAAAATTAAATAGATTATATAAGGATAAATCAAGTTGATAATGTTTAAAATAAATTCCCAAATTGTCTAAATTTTATTTTTTTTATGAGATTACAACCCTATATCATCTAATATATGGATTTGAGTCATTTTTGGTGGTTTTTAAGTGGGGTTGGAATTTATTATAAATTAATATTTCTTATAATTCCAAAGGTACCCATCTCCTACCTTATAAAAGGGAACCTCCTCACTCTCCTCCTAACACCATTTTTATCCATCAAGCTCATCAAAACCCTTACCATTTCCCTTATCAACCACCCTAGAAACATATTAGAGGTCCTGGTATTCTTCAAAGACCAATTTTTGTATCCTAAGAGGAGGTTTCAAAGAGGCGTGTCGAAGAAGAGGTAATATCCCTTAACGATTCTTTCAAATTTATTTCTTCTTCTACTTCATCTTCTTTAGTTGTTTCATTATTAAGTAATAACATCAGTATCCCTTATATACGGATATTTTATTATAAATATTAAAAACCCTATTTCACCTTCTATCCATCCTACGGAAAACAAAATCATCGTGTGTGCGTACGTACAGAATATCGTCTCCACGCCGTGGTGTAATATGTTTTCCACCACCACCTTACTTGGATGGGTATAATGGTGTAAATAATAACTATATATGATTATTTTAATGTTATATTTATTCTGAAATAGTATACATACAATTCAATACAATTCAACGATCATGGGAACGATATCATCGCCCGTGCGTACGTACGGCCTACCGTCTCCACGATGTGATGCGACTCGTTCTACATGATATACATTGAATAATGATTATATAAATGAATTAAATGAATAAATATGATATATATTACATTAATAAAATTCTTTAAATGAGGTATCTATAACCTAAAAAGAGGAATAAGAATTTATTCAACAAAACATGCATAAAAACAAAAAGCAATGAACACCCGAATAACAAGTCGAAATGAAATATTACTAACAAAAAGATAAGAATATGATCATATATGATATCATAACAATGCATATTATTCTTTAATAAGTCAATGACATTATTTAATTCATTATATAGGAGGTTTGGATACGTATAAAGCATATCAGTCCTAAGGCAAGGAAAAATCTCACAATCTCATTTTTATCCGAGATTGTTTATACTTTAGAATTTACTAGGGAATATTTATCATCCACATCCATGTTTCCTAAATATATAATATTATTTCTATCCCCCTACAATTTTTTAAATACAATTTTACCCATTGGTGAGTTTTTAGTAAAAGATATGAAAGGAATCTTTTTTCATTTTTAGTACAAGGTACTTTTTGAATTTTTCAGCCAAAGTATGAGAAGATTGTTTTTTTAACTTATATGGAATGAATGGATTTTTATGATTTCATAGAACATTATTTTCATGATGCTTCCTTTACATGTTTTCAAGTTTATTTTTAATCAACTTCTCTTAGTTTAATATTTTATGACATGTTAAGAAAGGAAAAAAAATTGAAGTAGAAAGGATATTTTTCTCAAGAATTGAGTTCAAGTGTTTCATAAAAAAAACCAATCTAAGATAATATAGGGTTCTGTTTATATCCCTATTTTTACGTTGATTTTTTTATATTATTATTGAATTATTTTTATGATGTCCTTTTATGGATTATGTTATGATGACATTATGTTTAAGAATCCCATTTTTATTACATGGGTTATGTTATGATTTATGATAAATGATTTTGTGGAACACATAAGAATGGTTTCATTATGAGATGGGTGGGACCCATATCTCCATCCAATGCATTGGGTAAATATGTATATCTCATGATATAGACATGACTGGAACGGCAAGTTAAACTGGTTTAGTGATACAGGACTGGAACGAGGAGTGAACTCGGTTTAGAATTGGACTTTTTCTGCTATGATAGTCTGGGAAATGAGTCTTGACTAATAAGAAATTATTTTCTATGACTATGTGTGTATTCCACAATGTTTTATGTTTTATGTTATGATTATTTGGGATTACTTTCCTTTACTATGATTTATCCCATGACATGATATTATGGTCTCTTTTGCAGGTTAAGATTTTCAAAATGTTATGTTCTTATGAATATGATATGATTGATATTTCTTTTTTTACCCTTACTGAGCATTTGAGCTCACCCATTCATATGTTTTCTTTTCCCCATGTCAGGAAGAAGGATATTAAGTAGGATATTCCAAAAATGGACTCTAGATATGATGAAATAAATGGGAGAAAATGTAGTTGATTTTATGAACCAGTTGTTTATGTTTCCCGGTTTCTAAAGACACAATACCTATACGGTCCTTTCATGGTTTTGTTATATGTTGTAATAAGTATGCTTCAATTCTGACGTAATAAAAATGTATGTAAAGTATGGGTCATTATAGTTGGTATTAGAGGAAGGTTATAGTCAACCTTTGGAAGCTAGGATGTAAAAACCTTAGTAAGAACCCTAAGGATAATTCTAAGCATAGAACATAATCTTAGTGTTTTAGAAATGTCCATGAATAACCTATGATAATACCTAATGTGTGAAATTTTATTACTGATTATGTGGGTTTCCTATTGTAATAAGTGTTTCTCACACTATGATTCTTGGTTTTAGTCAATGGCTAGAACCCAAAGGAACTGTGTTAATGCAAAATGCGACGGACAATGCCATGATTGTCCGCCTGAGCAACCCAACGTTATGGGAGCCAGAATGCAAAATCTTGTAGCCATGCTCACAAAACTTTCTCAAGCTATGAATCATGCAGTACATCCAAACGAGAAAAGGAAGGAGCAACATTATGTTGAATCCTTCGTGAGGCAGCGTCCACCTTCATTCAGAGGGTCTTCTGATCCATTAGTTGCTGAACAATGGATCAGTACCACTGAAAAAATATTTTCAGTCCTTCAATGTTCTGAGCATGATAATGTCATGTTAGCAGTATATTGTCTGGAAGGTGAATCTGATCAATAGTGGAATCTTATCAAGAATATGAGGCAAAGGGTTGAAATTGAGTCCATGGAATGGGACAAGTTCAAGAACTTATTTTTCATTAAGTACTTCCCTCGTATTATTTGAACAAATATGGAGAAGGGGTTTCTAGAACTAAAGAAAAAGGATGATGAATCTGATGGTACCTACGAAGCAAATTTTACAAGACTTGCAAGGTACGCATCCGAAATTATTATCTAATCTGAGAGTAAAATCCATTGATTATTTAGTGGCTTAAAACCAAGTCTTCTAAGGGAATTAGCCATAAGGGGCATCAATAGCTACGAGGAAATTGTTTAATGTACTCTCAAGGTTGAGATGGAGATTAGAGTAACCCATCAGTCATATAGGTTTGATAAGAATAGGAAAATGGAATTTAAAGGAAAATCAAAAGACCACACTGAAAAGAAGATGATTTTTCTTTTATGCTCAAATTGTGGCAATAAACATGGAGGGAATTGTCTTAAAGGGACAAGAAAATGTTTTAAGTGTAGAAAAGAAGGTCATCAGGAAGTTGAATGTCAAAATAATGGGAAGAAGATGTCTAATGATGTGAAAAAATAAAGGGATACAAAGAATTTACCTCCTAAACTTCAATGTTTCAAGTGTAAGCTGATGGGTAATTATTCCAATCAATGCCCAAATCCAAGGGTTTTTGATGATGATCGACGTCAACAAACTCTTCAGGCCAAATACAAAGGAAATTCACATGCAATTACAATCGGCAACGTGGAGTACGTAAACGAAGTCATGAAAGGTAGACTTACCAACCACTCTAAAGTAGAAAATGTTTTATTTGATTCTGTATCCACCCACTCTTTTATTTCTGAATAATTTTCTAAGGGTATCATCGTATTACCTCAAAAATTAGATGTTGAGTTAGCTGTGACAACTCTTAAGGGCCCAACGGTTGCATAAAAAGTTTATAATTCTTCTTCAATTGACGTTTGTGGGAATGTGCATCCTGAAAATCTTGTGATTCTTTCTATATTGTAATTTTATGTGATTCTTGGCATGGATTGGATTTCGTTATATGGATCTCATATCAATTGCCAAATAAGGGTAGTCACATTTCATATTCCAGATCAATCTATGATAATATATCAATGCAATGATGAACATGACCTTCTAGTGGAAATTTATTCCATCTTATGGGTCTTTATTCCAATAAATGAAGGTTATTTATCTCAAATGGTCTGTGAGATACACATGATTAATAATATTCCCATTGTACGGGAGATTGATGATGTCTTTCTGGAAGAATTTTCAGGTCTTCCACCAATTTGAAAAGTTGAGTTTTCAATAGAACTCATATCGGGTACTATGCCTATTTCAAATACACCTTATATAATGGCCCCAATTGAGTTGTAGGAATTGAAGAAGCAACTCCAAGAGAATATTGATAAAGGATTCATATTCCCTAGTGTGTCACCTAGGGGAGCACCTATTCTGTTTATTAAGAATAAAGATGGATCAATGAGACTCTGCATTGATTATCGAGAACTTAAGAAGATCACTATTAAGAAATAATATCCTATCCAACGCATTGATGACTTATTTGACCAACTACACAGAGCTCAATACTTTTCCAAGATTGATCTTCATTCAGGGTATCATCAATTAAGGCTCAAAGGAGAGGATATACCAAAGAGAACATTCTGTACAAGGTATGGACACTATGAATTTATAGTGATTCCATTTGGTCTTACTAATTCCCCTGCTATCTTCATGGATCTAATTAATAGAGACTTTAGAGACTATCTTGATCATTTTGTGGTAGCCTTTATAAACGGTATTCTTGTTTATTCAAAGAAAAAGGAATAACAAGAAGAACACTTGGGAATTTTATTAAAGACCTTGAGAAAGGAGAAGATTTATTCCAAATTTACCAAGTGTGAATTTTGGCTTCAAAAAGTTTCATTTTTGGGTCACATAATCTCAAAAGAGAGGATATCTGTGGATCCAGCAAAAAAAGAGATTATCGAACGATGGTTGATACAAATAACAGTAACTGATATCCAATGTTTTCTTGGCTTGGATGGATATTATCGATGTTTTGTGAAATATTTTTCAAGGTTATCTAATCCACTCACCAGGTTGACTTGAAAAGGAGTTAATTTTGTTTGGATGGAGGAGTGTGAAGAAAATTTCAAGGAGTTAAAACGAAGGCTATCCAGTGCACCTATTCTCACTCTGCCTTGTAGTGGAGACAGGTTTGTGATCTACAATGATGCATCCAAGAAGGGATTGGGGTTTAAAGACCCGTAAATTTCAAGGAAATGTTTTTCTTAATTTTCTTTGGAATTTTACAAGAGCGCAGTTTCTGACGGCACCTGATTCTGAGGCCCGGTGTGCCCGGAATCATTTTCCGAAGATTGGCTCGGGTACGTTCAGTGAACGGGCGAGCGAGTTTTTCTAACTTTTGAACCGGTGCCCGGAATCGAATTCTGAGGGCACCGATGAAATCGCAGCGCCGGTATTCTCTTAGAAACGCCTCTTCCGGAGTTGCGTTTGCTCGGGTGTGGTTTTTAATTTTCGGGCTTAAAGTTAAGAAATAAAATAATTTTGCGACAACTTTATTTTATTTCACTTAAGCCACTTGAAGCCACTTAAAGGCGGCTTGAACTGAGTTGAACTGGATAGGATGCTATCCAGAAATATCCTACCCCCTTGGTAGGATATTTGTGGGGTGGGGCCCGCACGAGCCCCGCCGTTTCTTTCCACTAAGAAACGCACCCGTGAAAACCCATCTTAATGAAAGTCAACCGACGCGTTTTCTAAATTCTTAACAGGCCATTTAATTGGGTTGTTTCTTTCATGAATTAAATGGGATTTTTCTTTTGTGAATTAGATGGCGTGTTTCTTTCGTTGAATTAATTCAACGAATTAATTCAATCGTTTCATAACCTGTTTTCGTGTGTTGGCATATTAATAAAATAAGACCAACCCAAAATCTTTTGAGAGGATCCTTGTTTCTTCTTCTCCCTCGCGAAGAACGCGAAGAACGTGAAGAACACGAAGAACACCGAACCCGGAAATCGACGACGCGACGCCTTGATCCGCATCGCCGACAACGTTATTTTGCGACGTCTCTTCCTCCGCGAGCGATCTTCGGTCGGCTTCTTGAGGTAAGAGTCTCGGACCTTCCTTTTATCTCCTTCGTGGTTCTTAACCAAAAACACGGATTTAATTAATTAATTTAAATCGGTTGTTCTTGGTTCGTTGAGCTCACCGACTCAACGCCGGATTCCGCGACGACGCGACGCCTCCCCGCGACGACGCGACGATCCCTCTCTTCTGCGACGATCTTTTCTGCGAAGAACGCCCGCGCGCGACGATTGACAAGGTAGGGATTTATTTTTGGAATACCCCTCTTTGTTATTCCCATTTACATTCTTTAAAAATTAAAGAACCGGAATCAAAGAAACAATTTTATTTTATTAAAATTGTTGGTTCATGTGTTGAACAATTTCTCCCAGTTGTTTATCTCTAACGCGGAGGGTGCGGACCAAACGAACACGGCCCGACGACTCTCCGCCGTTCTTCGTTTTGTGCGGATTTGGCGGGCGACGAAGGAACGTTCCGCAACGGTTGTTTGACGATTCCACAGTAAAGAACGGATCCCGGGAGGAGCAACGGCGCAGACGGGAAGGAAAACGGGCCACCGGAGCAACGCCGGCGGCCCGCGGAAGCTGCTGGCGGCGCCCCGGCGCGCCACCGGACGAGGCCGCCGCGGCTGAAGCCGCGGCGGTGGCGGCCAACGGACCTGCGGCCGCGCGGGTCCGGTTCGCCCAGGCGGGACGCAGCTCAGCCGCGTCCGCGGTTCGCCAGCGCGGCCCACGCGGGCCGCGACTTTCCTCAGGCCGCGGGTCAACGCCCGCGGCACCTGGCGCTCGGCCGCTCGGCCGAGCCGAGCCAGGCCGGTCCGACCGGCCGGGCCGCGCCCTGGCCGGGCCGGACTGGTCCAGCCGGGTCGGACCCGGGTCGGGTCGACCCGGTTCGGGCCGACCCAGGGGGGTCGGCCCGGGCCCGTACGCCCCTTCTTCGGACGTTTTCGTTCAAACGCCTGTAACTTGAGCTACGGGCCTCCAAATGACTCGCCGTCAGCGGAAACGCGATCCTTGGATCGAGACGGTCGTTTTAGTATATCGCACTCAAAGTTTAGGAATACTTTCAGTTCAGCCGGGTTGGTTCGTACACGAGACCAACCGGGCCCTCGGAGCGGAAACGCTAATATCTTGAGCTACGGACGTCCGATTGACGTGCCGTCAGCTTTGTTGAATTCCTCTAAGTGAGACGGATCTTTTGGCATACTCCGCCCGAGGTTTGGACGCAGGTGGAGTGCGGTCGGGTTGGTTGTTCCTTAAAAACCAACCGGGCCCCTGGGACGAAAATGCCAATATCTCTCAGACCGGGTGTCCGATTGACGCGCCGTCTGCGACGTTGAGTTCCTGTTGACGATACGGGACTTTTGGATACATCGACTTCGGACTTCGTGACAGTTGATGTATCAGCCTCTCGGCTCGTGGAGCGGACCCTCCCGAACGAGCTTGCTGTGTGCGGGAAACCTAGTGCTGGCTGCGACTGCTACTTCGACAGCGACAACCGTGCAGAGATCCTCTGTGGACTCCAACGACGACCGTGCAGAGATCCTTCGTGGACTGCGGCGACGACCGTGCAGAGATCCTCTGTGGACTGCGGCGACGACTGTGCAGAGATCCTCAATGGACTGCGACGACTACTGCACTCATCGATCCTCCGTGGATCAGTGCTACCGGTCCTGTGTGGGCCCGATCCTGTGTGGGTCCGATCCTGCGTGGGTCAGCGCTCAGCGGTTCTGTGTGAGCCAGCGCCTACAGGTCCTGCGTGGGCCCGGTTCTGTGTGGTCCCGATCCTGTGTGGGTTTGATCCTGTGTGGGTCACTTCAAGGTTAGTACCTATCGATCCTTCGTGGGTCCGACGACTTAGATGGTTCAGTGATCATCTTTATCGTCATCTGAAAAAGTATACCTGTGTGAGCTGAATCTTGTGTTTCTCTCCTTTGTGGATTGTGTTGATCTATCCTGTGTGGATTTACTGTTTACTCTCCTTTGTGGATTGTGTTGTTCTATCCTGCGTGGGTATGCGTTTTGCTTTCCTGTGTGGACTGGGTTGTGCTAGGGCTCGGACGTTGGAGCCGATCGGGGAATTGATGACTTAGGTATATGTATGGGGATATACCTAAGCCGTGTCAGATGTTACTTCGTGATTGTATCTCTTCTTCGTGACTTATCCTTTGTGGATTTCGGGAGGCCTTCGGGGGTCTTGGGGTCCCTACTGAGTAGCTTATACTCACCCCTGCACGGGCTATGCCCGCACTTCGTGGTGTTGGTTGCAGACGACGGACAGCGCTGATCGTGGAGGAGGCGTGCGGAGCAGGACAGTACCTGGAGGTGGACCACTGGGCGGGACGTACTCGGAGCGGTTAGGTGGACCCGAGGAGCAGTGGAGGCTATCTGTACCCACCCTTCAGGTGGGACTTCCAGAGGACGGCTCGATGCTACAGTTTTTCCTTTCAGTTGCTGTTTTTCCTTTCAGTTGTACTTTACAGTTGGGCTTGTATTTCCGGCCCCTTTTACTTTCAGCACAGCTTGTACAGTTTTTACTTAGTGTTTACTTTTCCGCTTGCTTACTCTGTGGTGCTTGTTTATTTTTCAAAGGAAATGCCTTCCCTTTTTGTTGGGATTTACGCCTTGGTGCTAGTCGCCAGCCCCTGGCCTATGGAAGGCGGGCTTGGGGTAGTCACGGCACGGGCCCCGAGGGCGGGTCGTGACAAATTGGTATCAGAGGTGGTCGGTTCTACCGCAGACTATGATCTTTCTTCTATGTGAAGAAATATTGTTTAGCGTATTGAGTGTGGTTATCAGTCCAAGGAGTCCAGTGTTGGTGCGGCGGCCGACGTATCCATACACCAGGACCCTGACTTCTGATTTCCGACTTAATGCACGAAAACATTGATTGCACGTGTGTTTCAAGTTTTCTTTGTGATTACTTGTGTCAGCTCACCAGGTATACTGTTCTGACCATGGTGCACTTGTTTCCTTTTCAGGATGGCACGACGACAGCAGCCAGCTAGGGTTCCTAGAGTACGGCGCGACGACAGCCCGCCGAGCGACGAGGCCTCGGTACAGGGCCCGTTGACAGCAGAGGCACCGGCGGTACCTTTACCCGCCGAGCCCCCGATGCTTCCAGCACTGGCAGCTGACGACACACGATGCCTCGGAGCTCTGCACGAGTTCCAGCGCCAGCGACCACCCAGGTTCTGTGGGGAGTCGGACCCCCAGGCATCCGAGGACTGGCTGGAGGAGGTCGTCCGAGTTTTCAGGCTAGTGAGGACACCAGCAGACCTCATGGTGATCCTCGCGGCGAGCCTACTGCACGCAGCAGCAGGGTGATGGTGGAGCCTGATGCTCCAGGTACACGATGAGGCCACCCTCATCTGGACGGACTTCGAGAGCCTCTTCCGCTCGGAGTTCGTCCCAGCCACCCTCCGTGAGGTGCGCATCCAGGAGCTTCTTCAGCTGCGGCAGGGCAGCTTGACGGTCGCTCAGTACGCGGCGAGGTTCACCGACCTATCTCGCTACTCGACAGACATGGTACGGGACCCCTTCTTCTGGGCCCGGACCTTCGAGCAGGGATTGAGACACGAGATCAGGGCATCGCTGATCTCCCTCAGCATCCCGACCCAGGCAGGAGTACTGGAGCGAGCCCTCCTGATCGAGAGCTTCCTGGCTGAGTCCACAGCGAGACCTACCGCAGGACGGCAGGTAGCGGAGTCTTCGGCAGCTGGTAGCCGGCGGATGACTCAGGGTTCCAGGCAGACCAGGCCTTCCGGCAGACGACCCCGGGACACTGGCTCAGCGGTGCGGGGCACACAGCGCGGAGCCAGCCTTCCGAGAGGCAGACAGTGCTACGAGTGAGGCGGGCAGGGCCACATGGCTCGTGACTGCCCGACCCGTCGTACCGAGGGGCAGCCGACGGTGGAGGGACCACCCAGGCAGAGGCAGAGGGTCGACCGTGGAGGTCCGCAGGGAGGAGGCGGACGAGGCAGAGGAGCTGGCCGAGCAGCAGGTGGTGGGCGACGCTTTGAGGCTCTGCCACCACAACCACTAGGAGGCCCGCCCCGACCACAGGGAGCTGGCGGGCAGAGACAGGCTCAGCTCCAGGAAGCGGAGGCCTACGACCACGGTGCGCCGGAGATGATTCGAGGTACGATTTGTGTCTATTCCACCCTTTCTGCAGTTCTGATAGACACAGGAGCGAGTCACTCTTTCATAGCCACTGCCCTTGTTCGGAGCTCGGAGATTCCGACAGAGCCGTTGGCTCGATCCTTACGGCTAGAGACTTCTACGGGAGCAGACTCGACGATTACACACTGGTGCCGGCAGTGTGAGCTTACTCTAGGAGGCGAGAGCTTCGGCTGGGATCTTCTTGTAGTGGCGTCGAGGCCTTACGAAGTCATCTTGGGCATGGATTGGTTATCTACGGTCCATGCTCAGATTGACTGCATTAGGCGCAAGGTGCGATGTGTGCGCACCGACGGGAGCAGGTTCACCTTCACCGGTGAGAAGGGAGCCTTAGCAGCACAGGATGGACTCACGCAGAGGAGAGGTCAGCCCATCACTCATCAGTTGGATAGCCTCATCCTGGGAGCAGTTGAGGTGCGGAGTCCCAGTTTTCATGCAGTGGTGTATCAGTACGCGGACGTCTTTCCCGACGACGTTCCAGGACTACCTCCTCGTAGAGAGGTAGACTTTTATATTGACCTATACCCCGGGACAGCCCCGATATCCACTCCAGCATATCGGATGGCCCCCGCTGAGCTTCGAGAGCTGCGGGTACAGTTGGAGGACTTGCAGGGCAAGGGGTTCATCCGACCCAGTGTTTCACCCTGGGCTTCCCCGAATTTGTTTGCCAAGAAGGCAGACAGGAGCTTGCGACTGTGTGTCGATTATCGTCGCCTAAATCAGGTGACAGTGAGGAATAAGTATCCGCTACACAGGATTGATGACCTCTTCGACCAGCTCAGGGGAGCACGGTGGTTCTCGAAGATAGACCTCAGGTCAGGCTATCATCAGCTTAGAGTTCGAGACGAGGATGTGCAGAAGACGGCATTCAGGTGTCGGTATGGCCACTATGAGTTCTTGGTTATGCCTTTCGGCGTGACCAACGCTCCAGCAGTGTTCATGAGCCTCATGAACAGGATCTTCCAGCCATACCTCGATCGATTTGTCATGGTCTTCATCGACGACATTTTGGTGTACTCGACGACGGAGGAGGAGCACGCCTACCACCTGCGTGTTGTACTAGACACACTTCGAGAGCACCAGCTTTATGGAAAGCTCTCGAAGTGTCAGTTCTGGTTACATGAGGTCCACTTCATGGGGAACGTCATTTCTGAGGCGGGAGTTGCAGTGGATCCCACGATGATCGAGGCAGTGCTAGCTTGGGAGCCACCCAAGAGCGTGACAGAGGTGCGGAGTTTCTTGGGCCTAGCCGGATACTATCGGATATTTGTTCCAGACTTCTCCAGAGTTGCGGCCCCACTCTCAGCGTTGACGAAGAAGGGGAAACCCTTCGTGTGGTCAGACAGATGTCAGTAGAGCTTCCAGGAGCTGAGGCAGAGGTTGACCAGTGCATCTATCCTGAGGTTGCCTGAGGAAGGAGTTGGATGCGTAGTCTACTGCGATGCATCAGGGACCGGACTCGGGTGTGTCCTGATGCAGGAGTGGGTCGTGATTGCCTACGGATCACGTCAGTTGAGGCCTCATGAGCAGAACTAAGCTACCCATGACTTGGAGTTGGCAGCAGTGGTCTTTGCCCTGAAGACATGGCGACACTATCTGATGGGCGAGCGCTTCACAGTCTTTTCTGACCACCAGAGTCTCAGGTACATCTTCTCTCAGAAGGACCTGAACCTGAGACAGCAGCGATGGCTCGAGTTCCTCCAGGACTATGACTTTGAGATAGTCTATACTCCTGGGAAGGGGAACATGGTGGCTGATGCCCTCAGCAGGAGGACGGGCATCCAGCTACTTGAGGAGGCGATAGAGCAGCTAGCCGCTTTGCAGATATCCTTCGTGGATAGAGACGGAGCAGCCTTCCTTCAGTCTCTCACAGTCTCTCCTCCACTTCTTCAGCGGGTAAGAGAGGCACAGCATGGGGACATTGACTGTGAGACACGGCGTGGACAGATATCCTTGGGACAGGCACCTGATGGTTTCTCCCTTGGAGCAGAGCACGATGTCCTTTTTAGAGGACGTACCTTGGTACCAGTCGCTTTATGAGAGGAGGTGCTGAGAGCGTATCACACTTCTCCTTTGGCGGTACATCCTGGAGTGGCGAAGATGTACCAGGATCTCAGACGACAGCACTGGTGGCCGGGCATGAAGAAGGTTGTGGCAGAGTTCGTTTCACGGTGCCTCACCTGCCAGCAGGTAAAGGCAGAGCATCAGGTACCAGCAGGTTTGGTACAGCCCTTGGAGGTCCCGGAGTGGAAGTGGGACGGGATATCTATGGACTTCGTGACTGGACTTCCACGCACTTCCAGAGGTCACGATTCCATTTGGGTGATTGTTGACCGACTCACCAAGTCGGCACACTTCTTTCCCATCCGAGAGCAGGGCTCAGTAGAGAGCTTGGGGCGTCTCTACGTTCAGGAGATTGTACGACTTCACGGTGTTCCATCGACTATCGTCTCCGATCAGGACGCTCGTTTTACTTCCCGGCTTTGGAAGGGGTTGCAGGAGGCGTTCGGGACGCGACTACGTCTGAGCACCGCCTTTCACCCTCAAAAGGATGGTCAGACAGAGAGGACCATTCAGACTCTCAAGGACATGCTCCGCGCATGTGTCCTCGACTTTGGTCGCAGCTGGGAGGGCCACCTACCCTTGGTAGAGTTTTCGTACAACAACAGATACCACTCCACCATCGGGATGGCACCCTACGAGGCGTTGTACGGCAGGCCTTGCAGATCTCCTTTGTGCTGGACAGACCCTGGAGAGTCAGCACTTGTGGGACCAGAGATGGTCCGGGCCACGACAGAGAAGGTCCAGGTCATCCAGGAGCGGATGAGGACAGCACAGAGCCGGCAGAAGTCATATGCTGACAGGAGGTGGAGGCCACTAGAGTTCGAGGATGTCGACCACGTCTTCTTGCGGGTCTCACCTCGACGTGGTTTGAGGAGATTTGGCCGAGGCGGCAAGTTGTCTCCACACTTCATCGGACCCTTCCAGGTCCTCAACAGGGTTGGCGAGGTGGCTTATCGTCTGGCTCTGCCACCTCAGTTGCACCGGGTGCACGACGTTTTCCACGTATCCCAGCTGAGGAGATACGTGCACGACCCGACACACATCATTGACTATGGGGAGCTAGACGTGGATGATGGGGTGACTTTTGTGGAGGTTCCAGTGGAGATAGAGGATCGACAGGAGCGGCTCCTACGTGGGCGATCGATTCCTCTTGTGCGCATCAGATGGCAGCACGGGAACCTCCAGGAGAGCACTTGGGAGCGAGAGGCTCAGATGCGTGCTCAGTACCCACATTTGTTTCCCTAGTTTGTGATGTATCCTTACGGGGATGTAATGTCCTGAGGTGGGAGTAATGTAAAGACCCGTAAATTTCAAGAGGAATTTTTTTCTTAATTTTCTTTGGAATTTTACAAGAGCGCAGTTTCTGACGGCACCTGATTCTGAGGCCCGGTGTTCCCGGAATCATTTTCCGAAGATTGGCTCGGGTACGTTCAGTGAACGGGCGAGCGAGTTTTTCTAACTTTTGAACCGGTGCCCGGAATCGAATTATGAGGGCACCGATGAAATCGCAGCTCCGGTATTCGCTTAGAAACGCCTCTTCCGGAGTTGCGTTTTCTCGGGTGTGGTTTTTAATTTTCGGGCTTAAAGTTAAGAAATAAAATAATTTTGCGACAACTTTATTTTATTTCACTTAAGCCACTTGGAAGCCACTTGAAGCCACTTAAAGGCGGCTTGAACTGAGTTGAACTGGATAGGATGCTATCCAGAAATATCCTACCCCCTTGGTAGGATATTTGTGAGGTGGGGCCCGTACGAGCCCCGCCGTTTCTTTCCGCTAAGAAATGCACCCGTGAAAACCCGTCTTAATGAAAGTCAACCGACGCGTTTTCTAAATTCTTAACAGACCATTTAATTGGGCTATTTCTTTCGTGAATTAAATGGGCTATTTCTTTTGTGAATTAAATGGCATGTTTCTTTCGTTGAATTAATTCAACGAATTAATTCAATCGTTTCTTAACCTGTTTTCGTGTGTTGGCATATTAATAAAATAAGACCAACCCAAAATCTTTTGAGAGGATCCTTGTTTCTTCTTCTCCCTCGTGAAGAACGCGAAGAACACGAAGAACGCAAAGAACGCGAAGAACGCCGAACCCGGAAATCGACGACGCGACGCCTTGATCCGCATCGCCGACAACGTTCTTCTGCGACGTCTCTTCCTCCGCGACGGATCTTCGATCGGCTTCTTGAGGTAAGAGTCTCGAACCTTCCTTTTATCTCCTTTGTGGTTCTTAACCAAAAACACGAATTTAATTAATTAATTTAAATCTGTTGTTCTTGGTTCGTTGAGCTCGCCGACTCAACGCCGGATTTCGCGACGACGCGACGCCTCCCCGCGACGACGCGACGATCCCTCTCTTCCGCGACGAGCTTTTCTGCGAAGAACGCCCGCGCCCGACGATCGACAAGGTAGGGATTTATTTTTGGAATACCCCTCTTTGTTATTCCCGTGAACATTCTTTAAAAATTAAAGAACCGGAATCAAAGAAACAATTTTATTTTATTAAAATTTTTGGTTCATGTGTTGAACAATTTCTCCCGGTTGTTTATCTCTAACGCGGAGGGTGCGGACCAAACGAACAAGGCCTGACGACTCTCCATCGTTCTTCGTTTTGTGCGGATTTGGCGGGCGACGACGGAACGTGCCGCAACGGGTGTTTGATGATTCCGCAGTAAAGAACGGATCCCGGGAGGAGCAACGGCGCAGACGGGAAGGAAAACGGGCCACCGGATCAACGCCGGCGGCCCGCGGAAGCTGCCGGCGGCGCGCCGCCAAACGAGCGCGCCGCGGCTTCAGCCGCGGCGGTGGCGACCAACGGACCCGCGGCCGCGCGGGTCCGGTTCGCCCAGGCGGGACACGGCTCAGCCGCGTCCGCGGTTCGCCAGCGTGGCCCACGCGGGCCGCGACTTTCCTCAGGCCGCGGGTCAACGCCCGTGGCACCTGGCGCTCGGCCGCTCGGCCGAGCTGAGCCAGGCCGGTCCGACCGGCCGGGCCGCGCCCTGGCCGGGCCGGACCGGTCCAACCGGGTCGGACCTAGGTCGTGTCGACCCGGTTCGGGCCGACCCAGGGGGGGTCGGCCCGGGCCCGTACGCCCCTTCTTCGGACGTTTTCGTTCAAATGCCCGTAACATGAGCTACGAGCCTCCAAACGACTCGCCGTCAGCGGCAACGCGATACTTGGATCGAGACGGTCGTTTCGGTATATCGCACTCAAGGTTTCAGAATACTTTGAATTCGGCCGGGTTGGTTCGTACACGAGACCAACCGGGCCCTCGGAGCGGAAACACTAATATCTTGAGCTACGGACGTCCGATTGAGGTGCCGTCAGCTTTGTTGAATTCCTCTAAGTGAGACGGATCTTCTGGCATACTCCGCCCGAGGTTTGGATGCAGGTGGAGTGCGGTTGGGTTGGTTTTGCCTTAAAAACCAACCGGGCCCCTGGGACGAAAATGCCAATATCTCTCAGACCGGGCGTCCGATTGACGCGCCGTCTGCGACATTGAGTTCCTGTTGACGATACGGAACTTTTGGATACATCAACTTCGGACTTCGTGACAGTTGATGTATCAGCCTCTTGGCTCGTAGAGCGGACCCTCCCGAACGAGCTTGCTGTGTGCGGGAACACTAGTGCTGGCTGCGACTGCTACTTCGACAGCGACGACCGTGCAGAGATCCTCCGTGGACTCCGACGACGACCGTGCAGAGATCCTCCGTGGACTGCGGCGACGACCGTACAGAGATCCTCCGTGGACTGCGGCGACGACTGTGCAGAGATCCTTAGTGGACTGCGACGACTATAGCACTCAGCGATCCTCTGTGGATCAGTGCTACCGGTCCTGTGTGGGCCCGATCCTGTGTGGGTCCGATCCTGCGTGGGTCAGTGCTCAGCGGTTCTGTGTGAGCCAGCGCCTACAGGTCCTGCGTGGGCCCGGTCCTGTGTGGGCCCGATCCTGTGTGGGTCCGATCCTGTGTGGGTCACTGCAAGGTTAGTACCTATCGATCCTTCGTGGGTCTGACGACTTAGATGGTTCAGTGATCATCTTTATCGTCATCCGAAGAAGTATACCTGTGTGAGCTGAATCTTGTGTTTCTCTCCTTTGTGGATTGTGTTGAGCTATCCTGTGTGGATTTACTGTTTACTCTCCTTTGTGGATTGTGTTGTTCTATCCTACGTGGGTATGCGTTTTGCTTTCCTGTGTGGACTGGGTTGTGCTAGGGCTCGGACGTTGGAGTCGATCGAGGAATTGGTGACTTAGGTATATGTATGGGCATATACCTAAGCCATGTCAGATGTTACTTCGTGATTGTATCTCTTCTTCGTGACTTATCCTTTGTGGATTTCGGGAGGCCTTCGGGGGTCTCGGGGTCCCTACTGAGTAGCTTATACTCACCCCTGCACGGGCTATGCCCGCACTTCGTGGTGTTGGTTGCAGACGACGGACAACGCTGATCGTGGAGGAGGCGTGCGGAGCAGAACAGTACCTGGAGGTGGACCACTGGGCGGGACGTACTCGGAGCGGTTAGGTGGACCCGAGGAGCAGTGGAGGCTATCTGTACCCACCCTTCAGGTGGGACTTCCAGAGGACAGCTCGACGCTGCAGTTTTTCCTTTCAGTTGCTGTTTTTCCTTTCAGTTGTACTTTACAGTTGGGCTTGTATTTCCGGCCCCTTTTACTTTCAGCACAGCTTGTACAGTTTTTACATAGTGTTTACTTTTCCGCTTGCTTACTCTATGGTGCTTGTTTATTTTTCAAAGGCAATGCCTTCCCTTTTTGTTGGGATTTACGCCTTGGTGCTAGTCGCCAGCCCCTGGCCTATGGAAGGCGGGCTTGGGGTAGTCACGGCATGGGCCCCGAGGGCGGTTCGTGACATGGGGTGTGTTTTAATGAAAAATGATATGGTGATAGTTTATGCCTCATGACAGTTGAAAATCCATGCGCAAAATTACCCAACTCATGATTTGGAGTTAGCGGTAGTAATCTTTGCATTAAAGATTGGGTGGCATTACCTTTATGGTGAAAGGTGTGATATTTATACTGATCATAACAGTTTAAAGTATATTTTCACAAAAAATGAGATGAATATGCACCAAAGAAGTTGGTTGGAGATGATTAAGGATTACGACTGCTCAATTCATTATCACCCTGGGAAATAAAACGAGGTGGCGGATGCATTAAGTCAACAAGACCATGCTAGCTTACCCATGATGAGGATCACAAAAGATCCAATATTTATGGATTTATAAAGGATGGATCTTGGAATTATAATGGAAGGGGAAAAAATATCTTTATCAAATGAATGTTCAACCATCTATTCATGTGAGGATTAAAGAGGCACAGAAAGAAAATGTAAAGTTAAAAAAGAAGGTGATAAATGTTCCGGAATTCAACCTTGATTGTGATGGGATAATAAGGTTCAGGATTCAGGTTTGTGTTCCTCCCATCCTAGAATTAAAGAAGGAGTTACTGGATGAGGCTCATAGTTCGTCATTCTCTACTCATCCTGGAAGCACGATGATGTATAGGGACCTAAAATACTACTTCTGATGGGATGGATTGAAAAGATATGTTGCTGAATATGTCTCTTGATGCTTGGTTTTTCAGCATGTTAAAGATGAGAGACTGAAGTCTAGGGGTTGTTACAACCATTACCCATACCAGAATGGAAATAGGAAAACATCACCATGGACTTTGTCACTGGACTTCCTAAAACTTCCAAAGGAAATAATTCTATCTGGGTCATAGTTGATCATCTTACGAAGTCGGCACACTTCATTGCTATTAGAGAAGATTTCTCTCTGGATAAGCTTTCTAGGATATATGTAAAGGAAGTGGAAATATTGCATGGAGTACCAATTTCCATTATATTTGATCGGGATCCGAGGTTTACCTCGATTTTCGGGTGAACTCTTTAGCATACTCTAGATACAGAGTTGAGTTTCAGCACTGCTTATCATCCTCAGACAGACGGTCAGTCTGAGAATACAATGCAAACTCTAGAAGACATTTTGAGAGATTGCTCTATAGATTTCAAAGGTGTTTGGGATCAACACCTACCTTTGGTGTAATTTTCTTATAATAATAGCTTTCACTCCCGTATTCATATGGCTACTTATGAATCTCTCTATGGAAAGAAATTCCGAACTCCAACTTGTTGGGTTGAATTCGGGGAAAAAATATATTAGGACCTGATCTTGTTGATGAGATAGAAGAAAAGGTCTGATCTATTCAACAACACATAAGAGCAACTCAGATTCGACAAAAAAGTTATCCTGATAACCGAAGAAAAGACCTAGAGTTTGAAGTGGGTGATATAGTGTTCTTACGAATATCTCCATGGAAGAGAGTAATGATATTTGGAAAGAGGGGAAAGTTGAGCCCTAGGTATATCGGTCCTTTCGAAATACTAGATCGTGTTGGGAAGGTAACTAACTGATTGGAACTTCCACCGAATCTCTCTCAAGTTCATGATGTATTCCATGTATCTCTCCTGAGAATGTACATACTTGATCATTCACATGTACTAAGCTCAGAAGTTGTACCGCTGGAGCAAGATCGTTCTTATGACGAACATCCGATAGAGATTCTGGATCGTAGCTGTAACATCCTAGGTAAATAAAGAATAAAGAATTTTCATATTTATTAGTATTTACGAATTAAATATTATTTTTACTTTAAAGTGGTTTCTATGTTCGATGGCATACCCGATACGCAACAAAGCGTTTCTTTGAAATCTTACGTTGCACACCAGTAATAAAACGATATTATTTTAAATGGTAGTTAACACGTAGCCATTGTATTGGTGGGAATGAATAGAAATAACTAAAATATGATTATATATGTTTGTTAAATGTTTTTACATTTATCCAATAAAGGATAAAGGCTTAAAAAATGAAAAGAATTCAATTTTAGGCATATATACTCTAATTTTCACTATAGGTCCACTTTTCGCCTTTTGATGGAGAACCGTCATTAAATATAGTTTTGGTCACCCTTATACTTTATATTTGACCAAATAAAACTCTTCTTTAAAATCGGGACATCAAAATTTACTTTGTGTAAATTTTTGGTATTTTTCCGATAAAGTTCTTTTTTTTAATGAATAGTGAAAAATATTGTATTTTAATTCAAAACCTCTTTTTAATCTAATTTATTTATATGTTTAGATTATATTTTGAATTGGATTTAAAGTTAAATTAGAATATATTTTTACCATTTAATCCAATAGTGGTCATTGGAATTACTTTCACTTTGAAATTGGACTTAAACTAGTGTCAATCTTTTGATACTTATTGTTTCATAAAAACACGCTATTTCCTCTGACAGCAGGAATTAATTATTAAATTAATTAATTTAACTTATATGTTTTTAATTTTTTGAAATAGACATCATTTTTGAATTTAGAATATCAAATATAGCTTAGGGTGAAGTTTTTGTATTTTTCTAAAAAACATCAATTTTGATGAATAGTGAAACCACTAAGTGGTACTTAAAAAACTAATTTTTCGTTTAAATGAAATTTTACCACCTCTCTGTTTTGAATTTAAAAAATCCGACATACATGGTTGTCATTAGTAAGTAAAATGCAGTTCAATGGGATTAAAATAATTTTTTGGAGAATAGTAACTTTTAAGTTTTTAATCGCGATTAGAGGTAATTAGTGTAGTTTAAGGTAAAAATAATGTTTTAATAATATGAAATGACCTTGACACATGTCCTACCCTTATTGGATGTGTCATGGCCGACCAAGAAAATCCATGGGTCAACTTGGGGACCCCATGGAGCAACTTTGGTAGGAAAATGAAATTAATAACTTTTTATTTAATGTTAGAATTAAAATGTCACAAACATGAGTTGTTTTACTAAAACAATTTTTAAATGGGGTTATACAAGTCATATTTTTGACTATAAATATTCATTATAAATATAAAAATATTTCCTACATCATGATAGATTTTTTATAATTTTTAGACATTAAATAAATTAAATTATTTATGACGCCATGTTGATGTAGTGATTACCTCATTATTTAATGATTTAAATAAAATGAAAAGATAATGTAAAATATAAGACCTACACATGTCATAAACCTATTGGATGGGTGGATTTAGAACTCTTATCACTTTATACTCTAAATATATAATTTTCTGACCTTTTAAATCCGAAAATCATTTTATAATATAGTAACCTTTTATAACTTCCCAAGAGTGCCCCTCCTCTCCTCTTATAAAAGGCCCCCACCTCGACCACCTTACCCACACCTCTCAAGCCTTTGGTTCGGCCAACCCCTGACCATTTTGTCTCTCCACATTTCTATATTACTCCAAGAAGCCTCACTTTGGGCAGAAGTCTTCCCAAGGAATCCATTGAGCTCAAATCAAAAAGAGTTACCCGTTTTAATGGTAGTGTTTTCTCTTGTGTTATTATGTTTTATTTTACTTCTCCAACCCCCCTAAACTATTTTTTTCATTTATTTTGTAATACCAACAGTATAATCAATATACTAGGATGTTTTTATAAGAATTATTCGAAATACACTTACACACATCTACATCTAATGGTTAAAGAACATATTGTTTCTGTGGATGGCGAATTTCTGCCTCACGAAACGATGATTGTTCAACACTCATATAACACCTTCAAAGGTGGACATTAAGATGTCAATATATTTATATATGATATATAATATTTTTATGTTTTACTTAAGATTCTGTTTTTTTCATTTATGGCATACCTTTATGGTTTCCATTATGGGTAAACGCGATATCTTCATTTTAGGAAGTGCGGACTACTGCCCCCTCAAAGTGATTTGATTCGTTAATACCATATGTGGTATGTATAGATTTAATGATATTATATATGATATTATACTGGAATTATAATATACCTTTATATAATTATTATTTCTTTCCATTAAATTATGAGATAGAAATGAAAGTAGTGTTTATGCGTACGTACGGCTTACCGTCTCCATGAACGGTGCATTTCATTTCTTATCCCCAAATGTAATGTACTATTATAAGTACATATATTTAATGGATATATATGATGTATGTTACATATAAATGATTAATATAATTCTGGAATTAAAATGTACATATCTCTCATTCAGTTTTAATTCCATTAATATGACATAGAAATGAAAGTAGTGTTCATGCGTACGTACGACTTACCGTCTCCATGAACGGTGCATTTCATTTCATACCTCTAAATGTAACGTAATATTATAAATGCATGTTTATACTGAATATATATGATATATATGATATATACATCATGAGTATAACTCTGGATATAATGGATACATGAACAACTTGTAATTATAAAGAGCATATTTTTGACTCAAGTACCAATGATCGTTAAAACGACCGTTATTAACTTAAATAATTGCATAGTGTTCATGAAATGGTAATAAGTGATATAAAAGGTATAATGAACTTGAAAAAGGTTCTTAAGAAATTAGAAATTAACTCATGTTTATTATTTAGGATGTTAAAGAACGATCGAGTCAAGTCGGACCCAAGGTATGGGACATCATCTCAATCTCCATTCATTGAGGCAAATTTTGTTTTATACACAAATTTCTTTTATACGGTGTATAAAACCCTTTGACTTTTATGCTTATTCAAAAGGAATATTTTTCTTATAAGAATCCTTTTACTAAACAACAAAAGGAATGTTTTTTGTTTTTTGTCTTACGTATGCAGCGAAAAACGACTTCTCCACCGCTGTGACCATTATTTGAGTTTTTGATTCCTCTATAAGCCATACCTTTTTTAAAAATGAAAAATAAATACCATGTTTGAGTTTTCTTTTATTTTGGTATTGAAAATGGTTTTTATAATGTTTTTTATATCAATGTGTTGTATTGATATCTTGTGATTGAAATGTGGAAATGTTATGTTTCCTTTAAGCATGTATTATATAATACGATTATGTTATGGTTCTTGGGAATTGTTATGAAGACGGGTGGTTCCGTGATAAACTAAGGGAGGGTGAGCCTGATATAGCTCTCCAATGCATTGGGTAACGTGAAGGAGTTAAACGTTAAGGTTTCTCAGAATAGATTTAGGGAATATACTGTGATGGGTATTCCAAACGTAACCAAGAGGGTTACTCCCTATGTAAGAATGTTATGAATTCCTCAAGTTATCTTTATGTATTATTATTTCTATGATTTATTCATGATTTGATGAGCTATGTTAAAGTGCTTATGTTTTATGAGTAGAGTATGATTTCATTGATTCTTATGTATACATGTACTCATGTTTCCTTTCCATATTATTATATCCCTTACTGAGCATTTTATGCTCATCCCAAGTTTTCGAAATGTTTTTCACAGGTCAAGGGAAGGGTACATGATATGAGGATAGTTTCAAGGAAGTTTCAAGAAAGAAACCATGTTTTATTTTAAATATGTTTCCATTGATGGAAAAAAATGAATACTATCTTTTATTGTAACCACTTTGTTTAAATGTGGGATGTAATGCATGTTTTATGATCTAATTCTCTAAAACTCTAAACCTGAAAATATCCTCAAGGTGTATTCTTGAAATAGCTCAAGAGTAAGTAATGTTTAAGGCTGGGGCCTTATAGTTGGTATCAGAGGTTGGTTTAGACAACTTTAGGAGTTAGAAAATTGTTAAATTATAAATTAATTTACGGTATGATTGAAATGATATAGAATTTAAAGATTACCATGTTGCTTCACCTACGATATTTCTGTGTTAAGAATGGTTTTTCATATAGGAAACAAAATAGCTTTTCTGGGAAGGCATACAGATGGAAATGAACTTTCAAATCAGTATCCTGAGATGGTCAGAATCAGAACTAAACAGTTTGTTGCAGTGATGGCTCAGTTGACTCAGGTGAAAAATGTAGGTTGTTTTTATTGATGATATTTTGGTGTTTTCTAAAAGAAAGAGGATAATGAAAGTCAATTAAGGGTTATTTTGCAAACCTTAAAAGAAAATGAATTGTATGGGAAATTCAGCAAGTGTGAGTTCTGGATGCAAAAAATTTCTTTCCTTGGTCATATTGTTTCTAAAGGTGGCATAACTGTTGATCCTGCTAAAACAAAATTTGTTGATGAATGGCCAAGACCCAAAAATGTAACTGAGATTCATATCTTCCTTGGTTTGGCAGGCTATTACCGAAGGTTTGTTAGAAATTTTTCACAGTTATCTAGTCCAATGACTAAGCTAACTCGGAAAGGTGTTAAGTTTATCTGGACAAAAGAATGTGATGATTGTTTTCAGGAACTTAAAAGAAGATTGGAGAATGCTCCAGTTCTGTCAGTACCTTCTAGGAATGGTGAGATTATTATCTACAGTGATTCTTCATTGAAAGGACTTGGTTGCATCCTAATGTAGAATGATCAGGTAATTGCTTATGTTTCACGTCAGTTGAAAACTCATGAGGTAATTTATCCTACACATGATTTGGAATTAGCTGTGGTTTTTTTTCGCTTTAAAAATTTGGAGGCATCATTTTTATGGAGTAAAGTGTGAAATATATACCAATCAAAAAAGTTTAAAGTATATATTCACTCAGAAATAATTGAAAATGAGACATAGGAGATTTCTATAATTAATCAACGATTATGATTGTACAATTCATTACCATCCGGGAAAAGAAAATGAAGTGGCTGATGCTTTTAGTTGAAAAAGTAATGCTTCATTAACAATGTTGCCTTTGGAATGTCATCTTTTGGTTAAGGATTTGATGAACCTTGGCATAGAAGTTTTTGGGGGAGGATGTTCTTCTGTTTTGTTTCAGGTATCAGTGAAATCCTCTCTATCATACAGAATCAAGCAAGCACAGAAGCAAGACAGTGAGTTGCAGAAAAGGGTATAGCTGGTTCAGAAGGGTAAGTTTCCTTAATTCACTATTTATAATGATTGTGTTTTGAGATTTGGGAAGAGATTGTGTGTGCCATGTGATTCACAATTGAAGAGAGATTTGTTATGTGAAGCTCATAGTTCTCCGTTTTCAGTTTATCCTGGCAGTACTAAGATGTATAGAGATCTTCTGGAGTATTAATGGTGGGATGGAATGAAAAGAGATATTGTTGATTTTACTGTGAAGTGTTTGACATGTCAACAGGTTAAAGCAGAGCGGCAGTTACTGAAAGGGATGCTTCAGCCTTTACCAGTACCAGAATGGAAATGGGAGAATATATCCATGGACTTCGTTGTGGGATTGTCGAAGAAACCTCGTGGTAATAATGCAACCTGGGTTATTGTTGATCGCGTGACTAAATCTGCTCATTTCCTTACTGTACGAGATAATTTTTCCCTAGATAAACATTCCTGTTTGTATCTTAAAAAGATAGTCCAGTTACATGGAGTTCCTCTCTCCAGTGTATCTGATCGTGATCCCAAGTTTACTTCTAACTTTTGGAAAGGCCTTTAGAAGTCGTTGGGTACTGAATTAAATTTTAGTACATATTTTCATCCTCAATCATATGGGAAATAAGAACCAACAATTCAGACCTTGGAGGATATTCTACGTGCTTGTTTGATGGATTATCAAGGAAGTTGGGACCAACATCTTTCTTTGAATGAATTTTCATATAATAACAGTTTTCATTTCAGTATACAGATGGCACAGTTTGAGGCATTATATGGGAAGCGGTGTCGAACTCTAGCTTTTTGGGATGAAGTGGGTGAAAGGAAGCTGATGGGACCAGAATTGGTAGAAGAGATGGTAGAAAAGTTTAGTTGATTCAGAAACACATGAGAACAGCTCAGAGCAGACAGAAAAGTTATGCAGACAACATGAGGAAGGATTTATCTTTCGAGGTAGGTGATCATGTTTTTCTCAATGTTTCACCGTGGAAAAGTGTGATTCGATTTGGTACGAAAGGAAAGTTGAGTCCAAGGTTCATTGGACCATATGAAATTCTGGAGAGAGTTGGATCAGTTGATTACCGAGTGGCTTTACCTCCGAGTTTATCTCAGGTATATAATGTTTTTCATGTTTCAATGTTAAGGAAGTACATGCCAGATCCATCTCATGTTTTGAGACCAGAGGTGGTTCAGCTGGAAGAGAATCTATCTTATGAGGAACAACCGGTCCAGATTATTGACAACAGGGAGCAACTGTTGTGGAATAAGGTGATTAATCAACTAAAAGTTTTATGGAAAAACCACCCGAGTGAAGAGGCAACATGGGAATCTAAAAATTCTATGAGGGATAAATACCCCCACTTATTTTTATAAGTGAATAAAATTGTGAGGACTCAATTCCCAAAAGGGGGGAAGGATGTAACATACCAGGTAAATAAAGAATAAAGCATTTTAATATTTATTAATATTTAAGAATTGAATATTAATTTTACTTTAAAGGGGTTGCTATGTTCGATAGTGTACCCGATACGCAACAAAGAGTTTCTTTGAAATCTTACGTTGCACACCAGTAATTAAACAATATTATTTTAAATTGTAGTTAACACGTAGCCATTATATTGGAGGGAATGAACTGAAATAACTAAAATATGATTATATATGTTTTTTAAATGTTTTTACATTTATCCAATAAAGGATAAAGTCTTAAAAAATGAAAAGAATTCAATTTTAGGCATATATACTCTAATTTTCACTATAGGCCCACTTATTGCCTTTTGATGGAGAACCGCCATTAAATATAGTATTGGTCACCCTTATAATTTCTATTGGACTAAATAAAACTATTCTTTAGAATCGGGACATCAAAATTTACTTTGTGTAAATTTTTGGTATTTTTCCGATAAAGTTCTTTTTTTAATGAATAGTGAAAAATGTTGTATTTTAATTCAAAACCTCTTTTTAATATAATTTATTTATATGATTAGATTATCTTTTCAATTGGTTTTAAAGTAAAATTAGAATATATTTTTACCATTTAATCCAATAGTGGTCGTTGGAATTAATTTCACTTTGAAATTGGACTTAAACTATTGTCAATCTTTTGATACTTATTGTTTCATAAAAACACGCTATTTTCCCTGACAGCGGTAATTAATTATTAAATTAATTAATGTAACTTATATGTTTTAAATATTTAAAATAGACATCATTTTTGAATTCAGAATATCAAATATAGCTTAGGGTGAAGTTTTGGTATTTTTCTGAAACACATCAATTTTTGATGAATAGTGAAACCACTAAGTGGTACTTAAAAAACCGATTTTTCGTTTAAATGAAATTTTACCACCTCTGTGTTTTGAATTTAAAAAATCTGACATACATGGTTTTCATTAGGAAGTAAAATTTGGTTCAATGGGATTAAAATAATTTTTTTGGTGAATAGTAACTTTTAAGTTTTTAATCGCGATTAGAGGTAATTAGTGTAGTTTAAGGTAAAAATAATGTTTTAAAAATATGAAATGACCTTGAAACATGTCCTACACTTATTGGATGTGTCATGGACGACCAATAAAATCAATGAGACAACTTGGGGACCACATGGAGCCACTTTGGTAGGAAAATGACATTAATAACTTTTTATTTAAAGTTAGAATTAAAATGTCACAAACATGAGTTGTTTTACTAAAACAATTTTTAAATAGGGTTATATAAGTCATATTTTTTACTATAAATATTCATTAGAAAGAGAAAAATATTTACTACATCATTATAGTTTTTTTATAATTTTTAAACATTAAATAAATTAAATTATTTATGACACCATGATGATGCAGCGATTACCTCATTATTTAATGATTTAAATAAAATGAAGCGATAATGTAAAATATAAGACCTACACATGTAAAAAACCTATTTTATTGGTGGATTTATAACTCTTCTTACCTTATACTCTAAATATTTAATTTTTGGGCCTTTTAAATCCGAAAATCATTTTATAATAAATTAACCTTTTATAACTTCCCAAGAGTGCCCCTCCTCTCCTCTTATAAAAGGCCCCCACCTCTACCACCTTACCCACACCTCTAAAGACTTTGGCTCGGCCAAACACTGACCATTTTATCTCTCGAAATCACTATCTTACTCCTAGATGCCTCACATTGGGCAGAAGGCTTTCCAAGGAAGCCTTTGAGCTCAAATAAAAAAGAGTTACCCGTTTTAAAGGTAGTGTTTTCTCTTGTGTTCTTATGTTTTATTTTGCTTCTCCAACCCACCTATACTCTTTTATTCATTTATTTTGTAACAACAACAGTATCCTAAATATACTAGGATGTTTTTATAAGAATTATTAGAGCTACACTTACACACACCTACATCTAATGGTTAAAGAACATATTGTTTCTGTGGATGGCGAATTTCTGCCTCACGAAACGATGATTGTTAAACACTCATATAACACCTTCAAAGGTGGCCATTAAGATGTAAATATATTTATATAAGATATATAATAAGTTTATGTTTTACTTAAGCTTATTTATTTTTCATTTATGGCATACTTATATGGTTTCCATTATGGGTAAACACGATATCTTCATTTTAGGAAATGCGGACTACCGCCCCCTCAAAGTGATTTGATTCGTTAATACCATATGTGGTATGTATAAAGGATATATTTATGATATTATATATGATATTATACTGGAATTATAATATACCTTTATATAATTATTATTTCTTTCCATTAAAGTATGAGATAGAAATGAAAATAGCATTCATGAGTACGTACGGCTTACCGTCTCCATGAACGGTGCATTTCATTTCTTATCCCCAAATGTAATGTACTATTATAAGTACATGTATATAATGGATATATATGATGTATGTTACATATAAATGATTAATATAATTCTGGAATTAAAATATACATATATCTCTCATTTAGTTTTAATTCCATTAATTTGACATAGAAATGAAAGTAGCGTTCATGCGTACGTACGGCTTACCATCTCCATGAACGATGGATTTCATTTCTTACCTCTAAACATTATGTAATATTATAATTGTATGTATAAACTGGATATATATGATATATATGATATATAAATCATGAGTATAACTCTGTATATAATGGATACATGAACAACTTGTAATTATAAAGAGCATATTTTTGACTCAAGTACCAATGATCGTTAAAACGACCGTTATTAACTTCCATAATTGCATAGTGTTCATGACATGGTAATAAGTGATATATAAGGAATAATGAACTTGAAAAAGGTTCTTAATCAAGTATAAATTAACTCTAGTTTATTATTCCGGAGGTTAAAGAACGATCGAGTCAAGTCGGACCCGAGGTATGGGACTTCGTCTCAATCTCCATTCATTGAGGCATATTTTGTTTTATACACAACTTTCTTTTATACGGTGTATAAACCCCTTTGAATTTTATTCTTATTCAGAAGGAGTCTATTTTTTATACGAAGCATTTTACTAAACGAAAAAAGGAATGTTTTTTGTTTTTTGTCGTACGTATGCGGCGACAACGACTTCTCCGCCGTCGTGACCATTATTTGAGTTTCGGCTTCCTCTACAAGCCATACCTTTTTTTAAAATGAAAAATAAATATCATGTTATAATTTTATTTTATTTTGGTATTGAAAATGGTTTTCATAATTTTTTTTATATCAATGTGTTGTATTGATATCTTGTGATTGAAATGTGGAAATGTTATGTTTCCTTTATGCATTTTTTTGTGATACGATTATGTTATGGTTCTTGGTCATTGTTATGAAGATGGGTGGTTCCGTGATAAACTAAGGGCGGGTGACCCGGATATTGCTCTCCAATGCATTGGGTAACGCGAAGGAGTTAAACGTTAAAGTTTCTCCGAAGAGGTTTAGGGAATATATTGTGATGGGTATTCCAAACGTCACCAAGAGGGTTACTCCCTACATAAGAATGTTATGAATTCCTCAAGTTACCTGTATGTCTTATGATTTCTATGATTTATTCATGATTTGGTGATGTATGTTAAAGTGCTTATGTTTTATGAGTAGAGTATGATTTCATTGATTCTTATGTATACATGTACTCATGTTTCCTTTCCATATTTTTATATCCCTTACTGAGCTTTTTATGCTCATCCCAAGTTTTTGAAATGTTTTTCACATGTCAAGGGAAGGGTAAATGATATGATGATAGTGTCTTGGAAGTGTCAAGAAAGAATCCATGTTTTATTTTAAATATGTTTCTGTTGATGGAAAAAAATGAATACTATCTTTTATTGTAACCACTTTGTTTAAATGTGGGATGTAATTCATGTTTTATGATCTAATTCTCTAAAACTCTAAACCTGAAAAGATCCTCAAGGTGTATTCTTGAAATATCTCAAGATTAAGTAATGTTTAAGGCTGGGGCCTTATAGTATCTAAAAAGTTCTACGCAACAAGACCAATCACTTGGTGAAAGTTTTATGGAGGAACCACCAATTAGAAGAAGCTACGTGGGATCTTGAAGATATGATGAGGGAGAGGTATCCTCATCTATTAGTTACGAAGTGACGAATTTCAAGGGCGAAATTCATTTTAAAAGGGGTAGAATGTGACACCCTGATTATTTATGAGAAGTATATTTTTTTAATGTCTTATGTTATACGCAACATCAAAGGAATCTTTCACTACACACAACACTAGCTTGTCTTGTGTTATATGCAAAAGCAACCATCCTGATAGCATGTGTTGTACGCAATATCGAGTTTCACTAAACAACAATATGTTGTTAAAATATTATATAAACTAGATGTTATGAATAGTATAAACTAAATTTTTAATTTTATAACATTTTTATTCATCTTACACATTTTCTATAACATGGTATGAGAACAAAACAAATTTTTCATGTAAAATAAGTATTTTTAAAAAAATGCAGTTTTACCACCTTTTGATGGCCCATCCACTTTAAATATAGTTTTTGAAATGTTTATAAGTTAAATTTGACAAAATAAAATTCTTCTTTGGAATAAGGATATAAAAATTTACTTTAGATAAATTTTTCATCTTATTCTGATAACTTTCAAATTTTAATGAATAGTAAAAACACGCTATATTTTAATTAAAAACAACTTTTTTCATCGCAATAATTTATATTGTTAAATTATAATATTGAGTGGTTTTAAATTATAAATATAATATATTTTTACCATTTAATATAATTTATTTCATTACCATTAATTTTACATTGAATTCATAGGTAAAAACATTTCAATCTTTGGCAATGTTTTAACTTTTAAAACCTATTATCTTAACAACGGGATTAATTTTAAATTAATTACTGCAACTTCTGTGTTTTGAATTTTTAAAAATGGATTCCATATTTGAATTCAGTGGGTCTAAATTTTGTTAATAGGTTACTTTTATTTTTTTGATATTATGAATAGTAACTACGATAATTTTTATTTACTACAGTTAAAGGTAAATTTGATAATTAAGGGTAAAAATAAGATTATAAAATTACCCTAACACTTTCCAAAATCCTATTGGATGAATATAAGTCGACCCATATCACCTAAGGTTCGGTCTAGATTCATTTCATGGACTTTTTACCATGAAATAATATAATTTTTATTAAAACCAAAGAAAGTGACAACATGTCACTCTCTTAAATTTTATAAGTGTAATAATTTTAATTTAGTGATTAACATAATAAAACATTGGATATAAATAGTCCTTATAAATATAATAAAATTATCTACATCATATGAATTTATTTATAATTTTTAGGGATTAAATAATTATCATTAATTATGACAAAATAGTGATGTTGAAATTATTTTATTTATTGAAATATCAAATAAATGGTTTTAAAATTATTAAAATAAATATTATATGAAGTATTTAATGTGATCCACTAATTTTCTAGAAAAAAATGACATGTTATGAAACTATTAAATATTTTATTTTGAACATTTCTTCTATATATTTTATTTAAATTCGAATAAATGAATAGTGTCAAAATTTACACTATTGTTATTTTATAAAAATTACATATTATAAAATTTTTTAAAAATCACAAATATATTTAAAAATTATAAATTAAAATTTATATAGTCGAAAATGTAATAAAGTATACAATTATGGAAAATTCACACTATATAAGTAATTATTTATAATGATTTAAAATTTATAATATTATTACAATAAATAAAATAAAATAGATTATATAAGGATAAATCAAGTTGATAATGTTTGAAATAAATTCCCAAATTGTCTAAATTTTATTGGATGATGAGATTAAAACTATATCTCATCTAATATTTGAATTTGAGTTATTTTTGGAGGTTTTTAAGTGGGGTTGGAATTTATTATAAATTAATATTTCTTATAATTCCAAAGTTGCCCCTCTCCTCTATTATAAAAGGGCACCTCTTCCCTCTCCTCCTCACACCATTTTGAGCCATCAATCTCGGCCAAACCCTACCCATATCCCTTATCAACCTCCCTATAAACATACTAGAGGTCCTGGTATTCTTCAAAGACCAAGTTTAGTATCCTAAGAGGAGGTTTCAAAGAGGCGTGTCGAAGAAGAGGTAATATCCGTTACCGATTCTTTCAAATTTATTTCTTCTTCTACTTACTCTTCTTTAGTTGTTTCAATATTAAATAATAACATCAGTATCACTCATATACTGATATATTATTATAAATATGAAACACCCATATTTCACTTTCAATCCATCCTACGGAAAAAGAAATCACCACGCGTGTGTACGTACGGAATACCTTCTCCACACCGTGGTGTAATATGTTTTCCACCACCACCTTACTTGGATGGGTATAATGGATTAAAGAATAACTATATATGATTATTGTAAATTGATATTGATTCTGAAATATTATACATAAACTTCAATATAACTCCACGATCATGGGAATGATATCTTCCCCCGTGCGAACGTACGGCCTACCATCTCCACGATGTGATGCGACTCGTTCTACATGATCTTCATTGAATAATGATTATATAAATGAATTGAATTAATAAATATGATATATATTGAATTAATACCATTCTCTAAATGAGGTGTCTATAACCTAAAAATAGGAATAAGAATTTATTCGACAAAACATGCATAAAAACATAAAGCAATGAACACCCGGATAACAAGTAGTAATGAAATGATACTAATAAGAAGATACAAATATGATCATATATGATATCATATCAATGAATATTATTCTTTAATACATCAATGATATTATTTTAATCATTATACAGGAGGTTTGGATATATACAAAGCATATCAGACCAAAGGTAAGGGAAAATCTCACAATCTCATTTTTATCTGAGATTGTTTATAATTCAGAATTTACTGGGGAATATTTATCATCCACATCCATGTTTCCTCAATATGTAATATTATATCTATCTTCCTACAATTTTTTAAATCCAATTTTACCCATTGGTGAGTTTTTAGTAAAATATTTGAAAGGAATATTTTTTTGTTTTTAGTACGAGGTACTTTTTGACTTTTCCTGCCAAAGTACGAGAAGAATGTTTTTTTAACTTATACGGCATGAATAGATTCTTATGATTTCATAGAACATTATTTCCATGATGATTCCTTTACAATTTTTCATGTTTGTTTTTAATCAAATTCTTTTAGATTAAAATTGTATGACATGTTAAGAAAGGAAAAATGTTTTTGAAGTAGAAATTATATTTTCCTCAAGAATGGAGTTCAAGTATTTTATCAAAATTATTTTCCATCTAAGATAATATATGGTTCTATTTATATCCCTATTTTTATACTGATTTTATTATGTTATGATGGAATTATTTTTATGATTTCCTTTTATGGATTCTATTATGATGACATGATGTTTAAGAATCCCATTTTTATTACATGGGTTATCTTATGATGTATGATTTATGATTTTGTGGCACACAAAAGAATAGTTTCATTATGAGATGGGTGGGACATATATCTCCATCCAATGAATTGGGTAAATATTTATATCTCATGAGATAGACATGACTGGAATGGCAAGTTAAACCAGTTCAGTTATACAGGACTGGAACGAGGAGTAAACTCGGTTCAGAAATGGACTTTGTCTACTTTGATAGTCTTGTAAATGAGTCTTGACTAATAAGAAATGATTTTATATGATTATGTGTGTATGAAACAATGTTTCATGTTTTAATTTATGATTATTTGGGATTACTTTCCATTACTATGATTTATCCCATTACATGATATTATAGTATCTTTTGCAGGTTAAGATTTTCAAAATGTTATGTTCTTTTGAATATGATATGATTGATATTTTTTTGTTTACCCTTACTGAGAATTTGAGCTCACCCTTTCATATGTTTTCTTTTCCCTAGGTCAGGAATAAGGATATTAAGTAGGATATTCCAAAAAGGGACTCTAGATATGATGAATTAAACAGGAGACAATTTAGTTGATTTTATGAACCAGTTGTTTATGATTCCCAGTTTCTAAAGACACTATACCTATACGGTCCTTTAATGGTTTTGTTATATTTTTTAATAAGTATGCTTCAATTTTTATGTAATAACAATGTATGTAAAGTATGGGTCGTTATACACAACCATAAGGAAGGAAATAATTTATGAGGTTCTCAACTTAGAAATTGAATTTAGTCCTTTGTATGGTTTGGAAATAATATAATACCACGCAATAAACTTGAAAAAGATCCTTTTATATGGTTAAAACAAGAAGAAAATATTCATACACTTATAAATCTCTATGATTAAAATAATAGTTCATGTACTCTTCATATAGATAATGTTGGAAAAAATTAATAGATTTTATAAACCTTCACTAATATGAATTAGTTTTTTTACTACATATCTTGTATAAACTTCACTCTTAATCTTATCATGATAAATTATTCTTTACTTTCTTACACAAAATTAGATAAGAAATTTTTCATAGACTTCAATACAAAACCTTTGTCCAATGGGTTTGTCTGGAAAACTTTTACTAATGGGTTTGTCTAGAGAAAATTCATCAGATGCCTCTGGGTAGACTTAGACCCAATAACCCACTTTTCATATTCTTATATGTACACACAATTTTTTCAATCCAACTAATATAGAAATTATGTAAAATGTTTTCCCAATTATTCAACTATTACCTTTACAAATTCTTTATCTAATTATTTATACACATCATCTCGTCGATTCCAATATATAAAAAATTTCCATTTGTATAATTTTGTATGATGTTTCTCCACCAAATTATATATGGACAACCTTCTTATATAGTAATTCACCTCACCTATGTGAATGTAAAAATAGTTTTAGTGTGGGTTCTTTGTGCCACCATATATATAGGTGTTCTCAAGGTATAAAAATTAGTCTCCCAAATTTACTTTCCCACTAAATTAATACATGAATTACGAATCTCCCAATCAGTTGAAAAATGTTAGACACTTACCAACACATCTAGAATCTTCGTGAAGCTTCTCATAAACTAGAAAATCTAAAAACTTCCTTCTACATCAGTGATAATTATAAACCTTCTTCCTGTGATATTTATAATATTAAGAGATCATATTTGCATCGTCACATTTATATATTTATAAAAAAAATTAAAGAACTTTGAATTAGTAAAATTTTGTACTGCTCAATTGTTGAATAAAACCATAGTAACCATTCTTACTTTTTTTATACCATGTTCAATAATCCTTCATAAATTTATTGGACCACTTTGGAAAAATTCATTAAAATTTTCCTCAATCTGATGACTCGCATCATAAAACATTAACTAATGAATTTTATATAATTCCCTTTATTCAAATACAACATATAAAAAACCAAGGATCATATGAAAGACTTCTTCTAGTGTTAATTCATCTGATTTTAACATCTTCTAATGAAATTCAGCAAAAACTTCACTTTTTCAAATCAAAAACAATTCTTCTAAATTTATACATTACTATTTGATATAAATTTATACAAGGGGTTTGTCTAATGGTCTTTATCCTATTAGAATTAATCCAAATATACTTCTTCCAAAATGATTTCATTCGATTTCATTCCTCATCAACATCCATTTTTACTTTATAATATTTCCACTAATTGCTACACTTTAGGACTCTTATACACAAACTTCATTGTTTGGTATTTTTATAAACAATTTTTTTTCTCCCCCTTTCAAATTATGTGAGAAACATGATATCTCTCAATCCTATTGATTATATAAAATTAGTAACAATAAATAATTTAATGATTTTATTCATTGAAAATTATTTCTAATGTATACTTGTAGGCATTCATAATCAATAAAAAATTTCATCTAATAACCTCAAAATATAACTATTCATCAAATGGAATTGCTTTAGAAAACATTGGTTGATATTTTAGTTTTGATCTCTAATTTATTTCTTATAGGCCTTATTGAAAATCTTAATAAAGTTGAGAGATTTATATAATTTACCACGTTTGGTATAAAAATATTGATAAAAAAATACAACATCACAACCACACATTCTTATGACCAGAAAAAACATAACACCTTTAGCTTCTTCAACAAATCTTCACCATCTTGGTTCCAAAATTTACCACATTAAAATTTTGACTTCATGTAATCATATTATATAATACACTGATGTCCATTTTTATGATTATCACACTTCTTATGTCACCTTGATATACCTATTAACTCATATGTATTTACCTTCATCATGTTAGGTTTTGATTATTCCCTTACTATGATTTATAGCTCACCAATTTCTTATGTAGGTCCCTAGGTTATCTTCTGTAGTATTAAAAAATGATTTTATTTTAGGGGAATATTGTGGAGTTTTTAAAACATTTCAGGTATCCATGTTTCATGTTATTGTGTTATTTATCTAATTACTCAAAGACACAATGACTCATACTCTTCTCAGTTTGTATTAAGTCTGTATTTATGTAATAAATCCATAATTTAAGTTTATAAATTAAATGATTAATCATACATAAAACATTATAGATGAATTTAAATTGTATAGGATAAAGATATGTTGAACCCAATATATAGAGGGTTCCAAATAGAGTGAAACTAGTTGAAGACTTATCTAAAAGATATTTGGGTTGTGAGTCCATATGACGAAGAATGTTGGACATGTACCGTAGAAAAAAGGATTTATTCAAAACTATATTAGAGAAATATTTTATATATATATATATAAATACATTTAACTAAAATTTGAATAGTACTTAATAGTGATGATTTTAATATATTTTTTCAAATGTTTTTACCTTCCCAAGGCTAAGGAAGTTCACTAAAGGTTTCAAATTCTATGTTTTTAAGAAGCTTCAAGAAAGTTCCTAATTTTTTTAGAGGCATCTAATAAAATATAAATGAGCCAGAATTTAAGAATAAACATTTTAGTTGAGGGGGAAAGCACATTTAAGTTCCCTCATTTTTTTCCTAGAAGCCCACCTATATAATGAAAATAAATAGTATCAGAGAAACGTTTTTCATAAAAAGAGGAAAGAAAGTGTTGTAATGGTTTTTATTTTTGGTATCCACCCGAAGTTTTAATTGGCTGAAAGAGAAGCATCAGACAAATGAGCTTTGAAGAAGTTTCATCGAACCTAGTTTCATCAGTTGAGGAAGAAGCATAGTAATACTTTTTGGCAGAGTTCCTTCTCGGTAAGAGAAGACTCATGGGGATGAGGCTTATCATATGAACAAGGATAAAAATCTAACAAATATTTATTTATCAGAAAAATAAGCATTGTAGAGAGAATAAATGGATGGAGGTGCATCAGATAGAGCACACTGGACTGAAGCGCATTGATTTTAGGAGTAGATAATGGAGACATTATAGACGGAGATTGTAACCCATCGAAAGGAGGGTATAAAAAATAGATCATTATCAGATGGTATTTTCCTGAGGTAAATTTCTAAAATGTTCTTATAATGTGATATTTATTTATCTAGGTCTTTCTAGGATCAGGAAAAACATTCAAGTAAAATTTAATTTAAAGAGAGTTGATAAAGATCTTGATGAGGATTCATAGGGGATGGTTATCCACCTTGTTTATGGAGAAAGTACATATGAATAAAAAGATAATTCTATAGTGGACTAGAAAAGATGAAATAATATATTTTAGTTTGGGTGTAAAATCATCTTCTAAAAAGGATTGTGGCTGGGGTGTATGACTGTCTAGGAAGGAAGTGGATACGAGAAGGAAATTTGGGGGTATAAGAAACTTTAGAAGATGATTTGACTACTTTGGTGTATAACTAGGGTTTTCTGGAGGAACAATTACTTGGGTGTGGAACAAATTTCTCCCCAAGACAATGTATTCCTAAAAATATTTGTAAGTGAATCCATGTTGGGTGGATAACAAACTTCGTAAGGGGTGGTTATTTTTATTGAACTTTCAAAATATAATGTTACGATCACTTGCTTTATATTACTTCATACAAAGTGAGGTTAAGTGATATATTTGAGTGGATTGTAACCCTAAAAATTGTCAAATGTTGAGTTCATAAGAATAATTCATAAAATAAAGTTATTTATGATTCACCCACTCCCCCTATAAATGATAATATACTAATCAAGGAAATTCAAATCAAATCATTAAAACCTATTCTTCCTGACTATAATTCATCCCCATATTTATGATTATTCCTTCTTCCAAAAATAATAAAATATAAACCAACAAAAATAAATGGAATAATTTCATTTCAAGTGTTCGAAATAAATTTAATGATGAATTAAATTATACAATCCGTTGATGATCAACACTGATAATATTTGAAAAATACCATTCTTTTCCCCTTCTTGATGTTCCACCACACACATCATCACTAAGATTTTTCTTATCTTGAAAGAATGGAGAGGATGGAGAATTTCCAGGAGATTATAAATGGAGATAAATAGATTATCCAAATTCAATTTACTATAATTAAAAATTTTCCCCAATCGTTTCTTACATTACCATTTATTTAATCCATTTCTTAATACATTTAACTTACCCAGCCAAACAAAATTTCTATCTCCACCAATCACCTAGAATATCAATTTCATCATTTCCAAAATATATCAACTACAATTTATTTATATAATTAGTGATAATCCAAAAAAATATGAATTAATTGAGTAAATAAATAATAATGAAATGAAAATGACACACTACACTTCATAGGAACATTAACCATCTCAAAAAACGTCCAAATTAACAACGAAGGGTAAAAATCAGATCTTGAATTCAATGGTGGGTTTAAAATTTCATTAATTAATTATAAAATTATTATATTACCTTTATCCCATAACCATGAAAACTTATAATAATGATAATAATTAATAAAAATACTTTAAAGTTCATAATATGAATGTTTGGGTAGCTACAACCTCCCATTCTTCAAGACATTTCATGTTGAGGATATCAACATAATCAAATAGGCATGGGTACCAAAATTTCATATAATTCCCTCACTCCTAGGATCTCCCTTGAAGATTATCTAGGTTCTATATGAAACATATCATTAATAACACCCACCACTAAAAGGTCTTCTTCTGTTAGTCCTTGACCAACATGGGTTACTCAAAAAAGGTATTTCATCCTCAACATACATCTCACCTCAACCGATAATGTGTAATAGATCATGCATGTATGTATTTGGATATAATTAATAGAATATACTATGAACCCAATCCGTTGTGGAGGTAATTCTATGATATAAGAAACATTTTTTACCCTATACAAGATATGTAATTGTATTATGAGCCATAAAGATATCTTGCAGCTATGGCCAAACCTCCACAACCAACATCATGGAGAGACCTTATATAAAACGTGGTCTCCCTATGAAAACTCCAAAGGTTCCCATCACATGTCTGTGTATGATTTATAATGGATATAATGTAAATTACCAATCCCAATATCCAATATCTAGTGCCTTACATTATTACAATCGTACAAATTACAAGAAATCACATCCCAAAGTACTGAATAGTTTAGTAGATTTGGAAAACCAGATACAAAAATACAGATTACATTAAAAATTGCAATGAAAAAAAACATTGAAACTCCATTGAAAAAAACTCTTATTTCCTTAACTTAGCCTTGAAATTCGAACATAATATATATCTTGGAAACCTAGGGGTATATAAGAAATGGTGAGATTAGATTCTTAATAAGGGTAATTGAACAATGAATGAAATAATAAAAAACATAAACAATAATGAAATGTGAATAAAAAATCATCTCATTAAAACATAATATTGAGCACAGTATGGAAGGAATAAAATATTATCAAATAATTCTATATATATAATCACATGAGAATGATACTTAACCATGGATATTATAATAGTTGAATAATCACATATATTACAAAAAACTAATCACATAATTAAGGAATTCAAAATGTGTGGTTCCTAAAACATACCATCAAGGCCTCCTCTAAGAATTATACATAATTAGGTAAGCCCTTGGACAAAACACGATTTATTTTTTCTCATTAGACATATTTTTTAATTAACAGGCTATAGAGTTCCCCACCCAATACTTAGAAAGTCCAATTAATTACTCTTATATAAGGGGTGAAACATAATCAATACATACATTCATATTGATACTAGCAAATGAAATGTAAATAAATTTCCCAATCAGTAAACATAATCATAAAATATCCAGAGTAATATAGAGAATGGAATCAAGATAGTACATCCCTTGTCAAAATGATCATAAAACAATCAATAATATATTGTAAATGCAATTATAAGAGATAATACAAAATTAATCATACAATTCAAAAGAGTTTGTTGACATATATGAAAGTATTATAATTAAATTATAGAAATTTCTTGAGAGAAATAGCCTTTTTACTTTGAAATAATTTATTTAAAAATCTGCGAAATTATAAAAGAAAAATTTTTATTATAAGATGAACATTATAAAGTAAAACAAGAGTTAAAATAAAAGGAAACAATATTAACATAATAGTAAAAATAATTTTGGAAAAAATTTTAGAGAACATGGACAATGAATAAGAATAGGGTTGTAAGGGAAATTTTAAAAAGATAATTTCTAAAAGAATGTCCCTTAAAAATATTGAAGTGAGAATTAATAAAAGGAATTTAATATGTGAATAAATCATAAATCCACATAAAAAAAGTTTAAATACAACATAATATATTAAATATTCATTTCATAAACAATCTTTGTGTGACATAATCGTGGAAGTAGATGTTTAACCCAAATAATATAAATTCGGTTAACAATTCCCTTACCGCATTAAAAATAGTGAAATTGTATGCCCCATAACATTGAATAACATAAAGTCAAAGGTATTCATGATATGATATATCAAAGGGAATTATACATGCACCACACAAAAGTACTAAATGGTGAATAAGGCATATCTCACAAAAAATAATGGTGGGATGAGAAAACCCTTAACATATGTCTGAAAGCGTTATGCACTTGTACTAAATATCATGGATAGTAAAATTAAATTAATTAATTACTTAATTGAGAACATATTAAACATATATTTTATTTATTATAATTTTACTATGTTCATTTATGGTCATTACTATGAGTTATAATATTTAATTTCATTGTTTTAGGAGCATTCGTTTCTTGGTATTATGGTCGGTTCCCTTTAGTATAATTTTGGGAGTACTTTTCAAATGGGAATAATTTATCCAGAAGTGAAATTATTTTGTATTAATGAACTTATAGGAGTTTAAATGGTATCATATATAATATTTTTGTACGTTAGGAGGATGATTCATTAGATAAAATGTTATTGGAAATGATTTAATTTAATTTTAAATTTTTGTGACAACTGTGAACATAAATCATTTTATTTAATACCAAGTTCATATTTTTCTTCCAGAACATTATATGAAATATAATATGAATAATAAAATCTTATTTATAAATATAATAATTTTATGACCAGAATTTTAGGTGGTAATGTAAAATCAAAACTCATCGTCCACGAAGGCGGTGAATCGACACATCACAAATGATGTTTTCAATTTTAAAATAAAAAGAGATGAGAAGATACTTGATGATGGATATTCCATTAACATAATAAAATTACAATATATATACAATATAGTTATCATGTTATTTTGAAAAGGTGGGAACTACTAGAAACTTATTCTATACCAACAGTTTTAAACCATTGGTATAGGCTAGAAAACTATTGGTATACAATATATCAATGGTTTTCCAAACCATTGGCTTCTTAGTCATGGGGATGGACATATGAAAATGGTTATTGAAAAACCATTGGCATAGAGAACTGAAAATCAACTTATCCCAATGGTTCTTACAAACCATTAGGATATCTTTTGTCCAACAGTTTTATATCATTATTAAATAACTCTATACCAACAGTTTATGAACCGTTGGTATAGAGTTTTACCAATGGTTTCATAGGAACAATTGTTATAGATTAGTTTATCACATATATACCAATGGTTTCTAAAAATTTGGTATATATTTACTTCAATTCAACAGCAAGCAGCAGCCTGCCTCCCCCTGCAATTATTGTAGTTACCTACAAGTGTAACCCTCTGCAATTTCCACTTTAAATACATAAAGGAATTAAAAATAAAATTAATATATAGAATACCCTACTAGAAACCACCACACCCTGAAAACAAACATGTTCATAAAAAAAATTCTCATGTTGTATATTGGTACTTGTTTAATTTTCCAATACATGTATATAGTGTACATAATGATGTATATCGGGGGGAATTTGTGAGAACCTACCAAGTCATATGCTCACACCCTACATTAGCACATTGTTTCTTGTTGAGACCTTATGTTTCAATTTCTGGTAACATTTTGTATAGATAACCATACTATATCATTTAAAAGGATATTGGGAGATGGGTGTATGGATGATCCCATGTTTTATAGTCAAGTCACACTTGTATTATTTATTTAAATATCCATCAGGGTGTGTGGACATTTTTGTATGAGTGTATGATTAGTATGAGTTTCATTTATGTTATATCATGGTGATGTTATCTTTTATTATTGGTTTTCTCTTATCTATAATTTCTTATGATTAATCTAATGTTTTAATTTGATTATGTTAATTATATATTTTTTTAGAAGGGTATAGAGAGTATAATATCCCCATTATACTTATAGACTCTCACCACTAGTCTAAAGTGTCTGGTTTAAGGGTTGGTTTTTTTAGGTCTTGTGGGGATTTACCAACAATTCTATATGATCTGTTTCAGTCAATGCAGTATAAATTGGTTACACAGAATTGTTTTTAGTTGTTTTAATATTTGAGAATGGTAGTTGGAAGTATAATCTGTTGTTGGAACTTGGAATAGTCCTTTTACAGGTATGTAACAAACCCATTTATAGTAAAATTCAAATATACAATTTGGTGAGACTTTTTTTCATTTATTTTTACTGTTATAATTGAGATTTTTATTTAATTATGATGTTTTGGGGGAGATTTTATTTTTTTTACTCTTATATTTAGGTAAAATGACATTGTGTGTTCATGCATCATACTTGTTTGTATAATTTAACAGGTTCATGACTCCTTGTGGGTGTGAAATTATCTTCATAATGAGGATAGTGGGTTTATAAAATTTTTAAAAAAGAAAAAAAAATCTTGATAATTGTATGGAATGGGTTTTGATTAATTTATGTGTTAATAATAACATTTTCACTATTTTATAAAATAACTCATTGGAAGTGCCTTATTTAATTGAGAAGATTGGGGTGATTATTGTTTGATGATTTGATGTGATTATAGTTATTCTCCAAGAGATTGACAACCATATAAAGTGTAGTTTTGGGTATGATGTGTCTTATGATTGGATCTAGGTATAGGTTGTGCATTAGAAGTGTTGTTTGGTTAAATGCATTTGAATGAGTCAATATTACAGTGGTGATGCTAGTGTGGGATGATATTGTGTCTCTCTCTAGAGTGATTATAAGTTTCTGTAGGTAGGATACTAGTTATGTCTATAGAGTAGCAAGTTATGGTTGGCTAATATTGGTTGGTTGATCCTCATTTTTCATAATGCTTTGATGATGGAGTTTTATTATTGGGCTAGTTACATGAATGGAAACATACTATGATGAGAGGATCATGGGTATATGGTTAGGTTGTTAGAGAAATTATTGATAGGTGCAAGATTAAGTGCTCAGTTTCTTTAGGCATTTCCTTGGGTGTCCTATGAATGAGGGAATCGTGATTTATTTATGAGGGGTAGGCTCTCCTTATATAATTGGGTAGATTATAGTTTGATTGGAATTTTGGTTTGAAAATATTTATTTTTAAAATCAATTTTATATCCCCCAATTTAAATTATCATCCATGTTAATAAATATAGTCAGTATATATTATTATATACTTTTAAGTACAACATGTTCTATGAATAAAACCAGATCAAAAATGGTGTCCTATAATTTAAAGCATCAAAAGACAATGAATGAGAGAAATATGACTAAGAAGTGGTATCATAAAAATGAATATGCTCATGTTCTTCATCCAAGAGTTTGAGTGTATGTAAAAATATAATTTTGAAATATCTTTGATACCAAGTAAAAATAGAATTCAAATAATCCATATCTCCATGTAAAGTCATGTTTTAATATTTATAGATAGTGAAATAAATATACAAGTAATAAAACTGACCTAATCAATCCTTTGAATGTTGAATCATATAATAAATTTCCAAATACCCTAATTACATTATCAATACAGATGACAATACAATTGTAAGAGGTGATGTGATTAAAACAATAAAGTATTTAGGATACCCAAGTCAAGAAAAATATGACCCACCTAATCACACATATATTCAATCACATCGCCTCATCAAATATGAAATCTCAATAATATCAGTAAAAAATGTAACAGATCAATATGTCCCTCATCACCATCACTATCATCACCATCATCATCAGTCTCATCCTCATCTGTATCCATGTTCCCATCAACATCCTCGCCCTAATCCCCATCCTCAGCCTTGTCAGCATCCCTGTCTGCATCCTCATACTCATCCTCACCCTCCTCCTCACCCTCCTCCTCACCCTTTCCCTCGACACACTCCTGGAAACCTAGGGTATACCAATGGTTTCAAACCATTATGTAAAGCCAGAGAACCATTGGTATACCCTATACCAATTATTTTCCAAACAATTTTTTATTGAGTTGTGGGAATAACTCTATACCAATAGTTCCTTAGTAACCGTTTGTATGTGGTACTATTTATTACCCTATTTCAAAATTTTATAAAATATTTTAGAATAGATATTTATAAACGGTTTAATACTATTAGTATTTATTGAAAATTAACTCTATACCAATGGTTTGAGGACCATTGGTATAGATATAGTTTTGAGATCTATACCAATGGTTTCTAAACCATTGGGATAGTTTTCTATAATTTTATACAGCAGCCCACAGTTACCTCTCCTCTCAAATTAACTACAATTGAAAACAAAATGACACTATTGCAGACACTAAAAAAATCAAAATGAAACTACGGAAGAATTAAATAATACAATAGTACAATATACAATATACAATTGAATATAAAAAAAATTAATTATTCAAACAATGAAATATAAAAAAAATTACTCCAATTGAAGAAAAAGTGACCTTCAATTATAATTACATTGAAAACAATTAAATATAAAATAAATAATTCAAAATGACATTATGGTTACTTCCAAATATAAGTAAATGAGTTTTGGAATAGTGTACACCACCATGTCCTTGAAAAGATGTCATGGAACTATGAGAGGGAGGTAAGGAGATAATATGGAGGGGGTTACTTGGAGGGTTCATGGACATTGGTGATTTTGGAAGAGAGGGTGGTGCGTTGGGGACGGTGTCATGGATAAGGATTGGTAGGGTTGTGAAATATCTTTAATACTATATTAAATGAGAATTAATAAAATAAAATTATAGATAAACAAATAAAGATACAAGAATAATGTTACCTACCTAATCACACATATATTTTATCACAGTAAATTACAAAACATCACATGTAAGTAATATAATTCAAAAATGGAATAGATCAATTTGTCCATCATCACCATCACCATAACTATCACCACCTTCATCATCATCCTCATCTCTACCCCCATCCTCATCCTTGGCCTCATCCTTTGATTCATCCTCATCCGTATCCTCTCCCTTATCCTCCACCTTGTCCTACGCCTCTCCCTTAGCCTTGAACTCATCCTCAACCATAGTTTGGGCATCATCCTCAGCCTCAGACTCTTCCTCGCTATTGTCATAAAAAAGAATTACATCATCTTGGAAACCACTGAAACAACCACTTGGTGTAGTATATATTGAACACATCGACAAAATATATTCATCACATGTTTTACTGACCTATGGTGGAAGTGTTGTACATAAAACTTTTATCAATTTCATAAATTCATTATTTTTCATAGAAGACAGTTCTTCCACCTATGTGGCCTTTTTTAGACTATTATGATTGTTCCTTAACCTATTAAAACTAAATGGAACTACAAATCATACCTAAAGAGGGCCAATACCTCATTGGTATTATACTCTTACTAGGTCAGCAGTTTACTCTTCCAGGGTTCTCATCTCCCAACACCAGATGTAAGTGATTATTTGACCCAAAATTGTCATCATTTGGGGCATCAATAACCTCTAAAGAATCTTGTTACAAATATAAATAGATTATTAAATTAAAAAATAGATATTAAAATTTTAAATCAATAATGTAAATTTTAAAATCTACTGTTGTGTCAGTTTGTTAACTGCACTTCCATATTTTTTCCTTCTACACAAGATAAACTATTTTTCTTGAGGCACACATCCTTAAATATTCAATAACTTACTCTATAATGACATTGAATGAAGGAAAACATAATTAATAATAGATTACCAATAATTCATATCATAACTAAAATTATATGAAAACCTTATAAATCAAATAAATTATGGAGGAAACAATAGAAATTGCATGTCCTAAAGAAAAATTATAAACAACTGTTTTGCCTACTTCCTCTCATGATATTACATCGTAGTATGTCCCAATGTATGGAGGTATTTTTTAGCATCAATGTTTTTTTATAGATTATTCCAAAATAATATTAAATAATAAAAAATATATTATTAATGGAAAACATGAAATTTTTTATTTAAATGCCCGAAATTTGATTAATACCTTAAACTTTATTGTTATCCAATGAGTAATAATTTTATGATATTCTTCTATAGAAGAATCATCAATGATAGTTACTACCTATAACTCTATGCCAAATCTAGTACTCTATCCAATATACAACTCCTGCTTATAGGCTCTCTATAGCTCACCTAACTCCTTTAGATGTGCTGGTCGTGAACCCTCACCATTGGGGAAGTTAAACTGATGTTGACATGAAAATATTAATTTATATAAATACAAAAATAATAATACATTAAATAAAAAAGATTTGTTTACCCATATCTGGGCCAAAGAACTATCCTTGACTTTTTTTGGAAAATTTCTCCATGAGATCAGGCTGACAGGAATGATGTCGGAGTATTTGGAAAGCATCTCCAAAAAACATTGACACTACTGCCCTGCTTTTTCTATCATTTTATTATCTTCATTTTAGTCGACCATCAACTACGTGAGACGGTTCAACACCGAATGCATGTGTGTATTCCCTTTCCCCAACCACCTATCATTGGATTTATTATTTATGATATAAGAAAAAATATTATATCAATACATGTAATAATGAAATAAATTATGGTAAAGAAATTATTAGGGTTCAAAAATGTACCTATGACAGTCTGCTCAATGGGTTCCTCTGGATCCACTACCACTGAAAGAACATCACCCTATATCAGTGGAGTGGGTCCTAGTGTATGCTAAGTAGGCACATACTGTGTCAGATCATAAGTCAAGGAAGTAATGTAGAATCTTGGAGAAAAATAATTAGATGGTAAAGAAGATGGCATGGATGACTGACCAACTGCATAATATGGATAAGAAGTGGGGATCTTCATGGGATACAGTAAATATGGGTGAGGAGGCTCAGATATGATGGGTGGTAAAACATGGGAGGCCTAAATATCCCATTTTCCCCTAACGATGCAATGAGATTTGAATATGTGGAAGATGGTATGTCAATGGGAGGGGTAGAGTCTAAATTGGTACGTTGTTTGGAGTGCCTAGTTCTCATACCCCCCCCCCCTCCTCATACCACCAGCCTGAGTATTGGGACCACTACTAGGCCACTGGTCGAATAACTGGCACCTCATTGGTGGATCCTGCATAGAAGTTTAAAAAAAAATTAGTTAGATGACATTATATGTTATTGATATATATATATATGAAATAAAATACTCACAATAGGAACTAATGGAGGAATGCCCATCTCATCCATTCATTGATTGTTGTATGTTATCTTTTTTCTTTTTTGTTCTTCATATGGTTTAATTTACTTCATTGGAAAAAAAATAAAGTATTTATAAAAGGATAACTATTGTGTAACCAAAATACAAAAAAATTTGAGACATGTCTTATTTGTCTTAGGTCATTTGGTTTATATATTCAATTAGTTATTTTAGCTACTTTTTGGGTTAGGTCATTATTTTTATTGGTTTTGATTTTCATATCAGTTAATTTAATATGTCCAGTTCAATTAATCTATTTTTTTTTACAATTTAACTATTTTAGTTTTTTTTTGGTTTGGTAGGTATGAATACAATTAAATTAAATATTATAAAATGAAACTCAATGAAAATTGCCACCAGTAAATATTGAAAATGCACATGAAGTACTAGTTGAATAAAAAATATTTATAATCAATAGTAAATTAATTTGAATAGAACAAACCTCAACTACTCAATTAGAGATAAACTAATATAACTGAGAACATAGACGAATAATTTAATATATTTCCCACCATAACTTGAGGTTCGTTATAAAATATAACAATTGATGTTTTGGAGTCATCATAAGTAATAAATGGATCTAGGCCAATGGGACCAGGGATGGTTTCAATTCCATCATCACTATCATAAATAATATATATTGGCATTACTTCAATAATGACACAAAATTAAGGTCCCAGATGATCTTTGACATAAAATTATGTTTTTTCTTTGATGCCAATACATATGGTTCATCAGTAGAAAGAGTGTGAGTTATGTTAATAACCATAAATCCAAAATCATTAATAAAGGTGATCTACCTCATCATCGAATCAATCCATTTACATTTCTTCATAGTGACTTGACCATGATAGTAATAATGAAATCTTATTATTTTTTCAATGACTCTATAATAAACTACATTTTCAAAACACAGTATGTTATCTGATGCACTCATATAAAAATCTATTGTGGTAGTTATCAGAACACTATTATATTTTTTTTCTCATGCTCTTTTCTCATTCAGTTGTAATAAATATATACCCATTCATCAAAATTGATTTATATTCACGAACCATAGTATTATGACCAAATTTCAAAGCTCTTATTTCCTTAGAGACAAAGTTAGTATGAAAAATCAATACCAGAAATATAAATCAATATCAAACTTGATTAAATATTGATATCATTTATTTATTACATCAATATTTATTCCTTCAATTTCAATCAAACAAAAAAACTATTTGTTATGGAAAGTCTCTCTTCTTGTCAAAAATAAAGAACGATGATTTCTTTTTATCATTTCATTATGTTCCCTATAGATAAAAATAGAAATTTTTTAACAGATATTTACAATTACATGAGTTGAGATAATATATACATGTTAAATTTATTTATTTGATGTTTTCATCGAACAAATCATATTTGAACAACACTGTGTGAAGTGACATCTCCCGCTCTTCAAGGCTTAATATCATCAATGTATATGATCTGTGAATTCCTTCGATTTGAGGAAGTGATGAAAAACTGGGTTCAATTTTATTATATTTTTCTTCTTCATTTTTAATTGTCATATTCATTATCATAGTTAGATTAGACAAATAAATTGAGCATATATCCATACATTATTGATCTAAGTAACCGTTCATGATGGAACCTTTAGGATGATTCCTGTTCTAGACATTAGATTTCCATGTATAAATATTTCTTTTAGTTGGATACATACAATGAAAATCTAGAAGTCCTCTAAGAAGTATTTCAGTTGGAAGATGGACAGTCAGATGCAGCATGCATGTGAAATATGATGGAGGCAATATTTTCTTCAACTCACAAAAAATTAATCGTGTCTCTACCAACATTTTTTGAGAGAAATACTTGGAACACTTTTTATTACAAATATCTCGAAAAAAATGGCATAACCAAATAACTGACACCCTTACATTATTGGACAAAAGATTAAGGATTAATATTGGAATCAACTCATGTAGAAGGACATGATAATAATGAGTCTTTAAAGATTTCAACTTCAACTCTCTTATGTTGAACTGTTTTCATATATTTCTTGATTATCTATGAGGAACATTAATAGTTAGTAGTACTTCCAAGAATTGATTTCTTTGCAAGTGTCATCACATAAGAAGAACATGGAACTTTCCATTTTTTCACTGATACACAAATGATGCAATTCTGGTCTGATCACCCAGTCCACCAAGTTACACTGATATCTTAAATCATATTTTTCCTTTCCTTTGAAATTTAGAATAATCAAAAGAAACATTCCACACATATTATTTTCAATGTTAATTAAATATAAGCAATGAAATAATAAATTGGTTAACCAATAATGAAACTCAAAGAAGATAATTCTATTCTTCCAATTGTAATAGGAATCATTGGAAGCATTATTCCTCTTTCTAGATTTCATTTGACCCTTCCTGAATGAAAAACTGAAATCTTTTAATACATTAAGCACGTCAGTTCTAGACATACACTGAAGGAGATCACCGGTCTCCAAGGTATTTTCAAATATTTAAAGATTATTCTTATATTTATGGTCCATTAGAAAGAATATTAGATGTATTATAAATCTAAGACTATGGTGATATTTCAGTATTCTGGATCTAGTATTAATCATAAAAATTGGACATAATAGTTTTCCCTTCATGCTCCATCTAGTCATCATTGAATAAGAAAGAAAATCATTGATCATCCACCTAAGCATAGCATACATCTGAAATATTTCATTTTAACATGTATCTTATGTGTGAACACCCACATCCCAAATAATATTCAACTCTTTTATTAAAGGTTTTATGTATACGTATATATCATTGTTGGGATCAGAAGAGCCAGATATAAGTATACTTATGAAATTGAAAGGGTTTTTCATACAAAACCATGGGGGAAGGATATAAATGAGTATGAAAACTAGCCATGTACTATGTAAAGTTAGAATCTTCCCAAATAGATTAAAATTGTCTCATGAAAGTCTTTATCTCACATTACGCACGTCAGCTGGAAAATTCGGATATCGAGCATCAAATATATGCCATGAAAATCAATCTATAGGGTGAACCAACTCTTAATTATTATTATTTATCTAGGTATCATTATATCATATTTTTATTGATATTTCATCAGACATGAAATTATTATGGATTCTGGGGATCAATGTAAAGTTCCACATTACATTTTTTGGCACAGGAGATGGTGTTCTATGAGATTTTAGCTTCCATCAGGATGTTCCACATTTTGTACAATTATATCTTTCAATAGTTTCTTCTTTGAATACTCTACAATATTTCAGGAAATCTATGATTTTGTTTTTAGAAGATCAAAGTTCTTAAACAAACTTTCATGCCATATATTGGTTTGAGAGCATATCTAAATCTTCTAAAAGTAATCCCTTCAAGAATGTATGAATGTAATCAATGGAAGTATTAGAAATACCATACATGGTTTTCTGATGAAAAAATTAGATTAAAAATTCCAGTTTTTTCATTTTATTACATCACTGATATACTAGATTTGTCACAGAATCATTCAATTTTTTCACCCTATCAACATCTTTATTTTCATTGGATGCATCATGTGTGCTCATATCAAAATATTCTTGGGTATAAATCCTTATTTTCTCTTGATGAATAATAAATAGAAATTGGTCATATATCAAATTCTCCAATCATGTCCTCTCATTTGGATCACCACCATTTTGAGATTCCATTTTCTCCCCATTGTGATACCACACATAATAGTTTGTTTTAAAACCACATTTGGTTAAATAGTATCTAACTTCTTTACGGCTCAAGCAAGGTCTTCCAACATAATTATAACATGGGAACTGTATGTGAACACTATCTGAAGCATTGTCAAATGAAAAATCTAAAAAAATAACTCCAATTTGTTTTGAAAATATATTGAGATCCAATCAATTTAATACATCCAACTTATATCCATTCTATAAAAAAAATTCAATAAGTCATTTCATGAAATAAATTCAATAATATTGAAGTTGAATCAAAAATATATATATGTAAAATAGAAGTTTTCACTTTATATAAAACGATATCTAACACACTACTCTATATGTGAATCATAATAAGAATGACAACAAAATACAATATATATATAACAAAATACTATAAATAAAAAAATTAAATATTTAATTGAATCATGGTGTGTGTGACGAAAAATAATTATATAAAGAATGATCTCTCTATGATAATTATGACAAAATAGTTGGAATTAAGTCTAAATTTATAGAGATAGTTGTACTAAATAACTAATGATATACTTCTAATAAAATGGTTTCTTTATAGTATTAGTGATCCGTGATATTTTTTAAAAGATGTGTTATTTAAAAGGTAGACATATTGGTGGCATGAACTAGAAATATATAGGAGCTCAATGAAAATGATATAAATCCATTGTATCTACACAAATTTAATATAATTGATTTATACAAAATTAGTGTATCTCTGAGTATACAGATTTGATATATTCATGTAACATCCCATGTTTTCAGAAAGAAACACTATCTTCAATATCTTACATGATACACTACTTAGATCTTAAAAGAACAACTAAATATTATTATTTAAATGTCATTATTCTAACCTAGCGGTTGGAATGGAGGGAATGAATACTATCAACTAAATTATGAAAAAATTGTTTACACGTTTTTAAATAATTATTCATTGGTTACAAAATTTATTTCAAATTTAAATAAAAACCAATAGAATATAAAGGATCTATTTATATGAAAACATATTTAAAAGGGAATAATTATATTTAAAAAATTATATCACAATTTATGTATATTTTATTTCAAAAAAATATTTTTTATATATTAAATTTAATGTTCCAAATTCATATTATATGTTTTCTAGATATTATATAAGAGCAAATTTGATTTTTGGGATAAAAGAAGTATTTTCAAAAAAAATACAGTTTTGCCGCCTTTTTATGATGAAGCATTTCTAAATCTAGTTTTTGAAAATTTTACAAGTAATATTTGACATAATAAACATCTTATTTGGAATCGGGACATCAAAATTTTCCTTTTTTGAAATGTTTATTTTTTTGATGAAATTCATATTTTAATGAATAGTTGAAAATACTACATTTTAATTCAAAACTGCCTTTTTGCCTAATTTATTTATATAGTTAGATTATCTTTATAATTGTTTTTAAAGGATAATTGAATTATTTTTTAATCATTTAATCCAATTTTTTTCATTGGATGTAAATTTACAATGAAATTTTATATAAAAATGTGTCAATATTTTGATGGAATTTACTTTTAAAAAACTCATTTTATAGTTTTAACAACAGGATTTAATTTTAAATTAATTAAAAAATATTTTATGTTTTGAATTTGGAAGAAATGTATTAAATATTTGGAATCATAATGTACAAATTTAGTAAATATTAACCTTTTATTTTTGGACATTATGAATAGGAACTTCAGTAATTATTTTTATTTACCATGGTTAAAGGGTAAATCAGGTAAATAACGGTAAAAATAATATTATAATAATATAAAAATACCCTAAAACATGTCTTCATCCTATTGGATGAGATATTTCTGACCATGATCATACATGGGTCAAATTTAGGACCCCAGAGATCCACTTGGGTGTCATAATGACTTTTTATAATATTTCATTTAATGAAAAAGGAAATATAACAGAAACATGTATCTCTTAACTAAAAAAACATTAATTTGGGTTATATAAATTATATATTTGGAAATAAATAGTCATTAGAAATATAAAAATATTTCTTACATCATGGTATTTTATTTATAATTTTTACACATTAAATAAATAAATATATTTATGAAACAATGATGATGAAATGTTTACCTTATTAATGAAATATTAAAATAAATGATATATAAATATTAAAATAAATGAAATATTAGATTTTGATGCAATAAAAAAATTTATGGATTCCTATGACATATTTTATTTTATTTTATTCCTTTTTTTCAAAGTAATTATGTTTTTATTACTTTAAAAATGTCAATTACTAAATAGTGTCAAAATTGACATAAATGAGTTTTTAAAACAAATACTATTTTATTAAATGTTACAGCATTCCTAAAAATCTATGATTCGGAAAAATGACTTATATAATGTTAAAATTTTCATTAATTATCCAATTTTGGATCATTTTCCATTTTATAGTAACTATAGTAACCATATATTATGAAAATACAAGAAGACATGGTAAGAGTTAATGTTTTTAACTAAGGGTTAAAGTTAAAAGATAAGGTTAATGTTGTGACATAAAATTGTATAAAACCTATTGGTTGAGATTATTTAAACCCATACTAATATTATCATTAAATTATATCACTTTGGAATTATTATAATTCTAAAATCAATTTATAATAAAAAAAATATTTCAAGACTTTCCTATAGTGCCCCTCCCCCCTCTTATAAAAGGTCACCATCTCTATCCACTTACTAACACCTCTCAAGCCCCTTAGATCATCCACATTCTACTAAAATAAGCTCCCAACATCTATTTTTCACTCTTATAAACCTTAAATTGGGAATAAGTAAACTAAATGAAGCCTTTTTCCTCAAATTAAAAAGAGTTACCTGATTTAGAGGTAACATCTTCTCTCAATATCCTCTCATTTATTTTCTTTCTCCAACCCCCTAATCTTTCTTTATTCCATTATTTTATAAAAAAATTATAACAAATATACCATGATATTTTTATGATAATTATTTTAAACACATGTACACACACCTCTATATAATGGATACGAACATATTGTCTCTGTGTACGGAAAACTACTACCTCGTAAAACGATGATAACTCAATTATCTCATACCACCTATCATGGGTGTAATTATGATGAAAATGTATTTATATATGATATATTTTATATTTATATTGTCTCTAAACTTCTATTATTTTTATTTATAATATACTTTTATGTTTTTAATGTTGTGTAAATACGATAAATTTGTATGAGGAAGTGCGGACTACCGCCCCCTCAAAGTGATGCTACTCATTCCTGTTATACAAGGAATGTATAAAGGGTCGTTTTATTAAACCTATGAAACATACATGACATAAATATAATAGTAGTATTGTGATATAAATTTATATAATTTTGTTATTTTTCTTTTTATATGACAAAGAAATGAATGTAGCGTTCATGTGTACATACGGCCTACTGTCTCCATGAGCATTTCATTTCTTATCTAAAAAAATTATGGATATTATAAATACATATGTATTAGATATATTTTATATTTATATCATTAATAATATTCTTTAGATGATCTAATTTTGAGTACATGAACAATTTATATCAAAAAAAAATTCATTTCGGACTCATGTACTGAACATCAAAAAACATACGATATGAATTCAAATAATTAACTAATTTCTATAAAATGGTAGTAAGTAATATAAAATTAATAATAAAAAATTAAAATGTTCTTAAGAAATTAAAAATTAACCTAGTTTTTTCATTCCGGAACATAATTATGGTATGTGATGAGTCAGACTCAAGGTAAGATAATTGCTAAACTCAATTTTCACTCATTGGGTTTTATGCATACTTTGTTGATTATATTATACCAAGATTATGTGAGGAATCATTGTCTGTTTATTTATGTTCTAGTTTCGAATTCATTTTGTGTGGATATATTTTTCCTACACATAATCAACCCATTGATAAATTCTCACTTCATTTATATGAACTTTGTAAGGGAAATCTTAACTCAAATATCATTTCATTGAGTTAAATATCCAAGTCATTGGTTTCGTTTTTTCAAGAATATGTGTTAATGACCTATGATTATTTTACTATGAATATACAGTTATATTTATTATATTTAAAATTATCAATCATCATTATGTCATTTATTTTTCCTTAATCTAAGGACACTGTCTTTGAAATTTATTTCGTCTCAATTTACATTCCATTGAGACTTATTTGTTATTATGAACCAACTCAATTTTATATGACATGTTATATCATGAATATCCTTATTCTCATGATATTATATGTTTATTTTAATGGTATTATTAATTATTTTTATCCAATTATTTCTCAATTAGAAAGGTATTCTTTAAGTAAAATAATGTTTAAATGTTTAAAATATTTATTGTTCTAAATAATTATTATTAATGTCTATGTTTTCAAAATGGTTTTAAGGATTTATTTATATGGACTATAATTTTAAAATTTTAAATTACTTTCAAATTTTTCAAAGTGTTATGGGACACTTTGATTAAAAACTCTTATTTTTTCATGTTTTCAATGTGTTTTAAAATTATATTGATTATTTTAATAACGTTGAATGTTTTATTTAACATATAGGTCATGAACTGAATTTCTGTCCATTATGACACTTTAATGTTTTGATTTTAGTTTACATGTTTACACTTATTTTTTCAAATAAATTGATTTTATTTATTAGTGTGATGTATTTTAAAAAAATGAAAAGCGATTTTAATGTGGAAATGTTATTTTTCCATTATGCATGGTTTATATGTAATGATTAGGTTATGGTTCTTGGGAATTGCTTATGTATATTGGTGTTTCTGTGATAAACCAAGGGAGGTTGAGCTCGTGATATCTCTCCAATGAATTGGGTAATTTGATGGTGGTAAATGTTAAGGATTATCTTAAGAGATTTAGGGAATATACTATGATGGGTGGTCCAAACATAACCATAAAGGTTACCCCCTACGTAGATATTAAAGTTACAATGTAAGTTTGATATGTTTGACACAAGTTACCATTATGATTTATGATTTATGATTTATGATTACTAAGAAGATTTTCATGAATCATATGATTTCATGATGTATGTCTAAGAGTTTATGTTCTAAGGGTAAAAATTTTGATTTTTTGAAAATGTTTTTAATGAGTTTAAAATATTCATGGGATAATGTTTCTTTCCCCATTTTATATCCCTTACTAAGATTTTTATGCTCATCCCACATTTATGAAATTTTTTCTATAGGGTATAATGGTGGGTAAGAGGAAGGAAGAAATAAAGATGAATATTTTTATCAAAAAAATAAATCATGTTTTATTTTAAATAGTTTCATTTTGTAAAAAATAGATTGTGGTTAGAAGTGGCTACTTTTTAATTTTTGAGTTATTGTGTAATAGTTATGGCCTAATTATCTAAAACTCTAAACCGAAAAAGATCCTCTATGTGAATTCTTTACTTAAATCAAGATTATGTAATGTTTAAGGGTTGGTCTTTATAGTTGGAATTATAGGTTAGTTTGGACATCTTTGTAGATTAAGATGTTTTCTTAAGGGTTGGGGATATCATCATGGGTTTACAATTTTAAGGTCGATCATAAATTCAATTTTTTATAAAACTATTTTGAGGATTATGTTAGGAAACATCAAGCTAATTAATGTTATTTTTTTGGAGACAATTATTTTTGAGGTGGTTATGGGTTAGTACTTTTGGGGATTAAAAATGAAAGGTATATAATAACCTTTTTTGTTAAAACATTTTATGGATATTTTGAGGATTTTAACTCATTTTTTAATGTTATAATAATTATACCATTATTGAAAAGAGGATAACATGCATATCAAGTGACAACATGTCATATTGAACATGGATATGGGAATCAAACCCATAACCAAAGTGAAACTAGTATTTATCAACTACCACTGGCCTACGTGAAGTCCCTGGTTATTGTGACTTATTATTTTTAGTTAAATGATTTTACGGATTAATAATATTTTGATTTTGGGAACTTATGTTTTATCAAATGGATATCCTTATTATAAGAAAATGATTTGGTGATTAAGGGATAAATGTTGTTTTGGAAGATCTTCTCTCTTTTAGAAACACTATATGCCTAAGGAAAATAGAATTGTATGGGATTTAATTTGAGGAGTAATGGTTAAATTTTATTTTGTAATAATATATATTTTTATTGTGTACATTAAGTGATTTGGGTTATTTATGGAAATTAGGAACCTATCAGAGAGAATATGTGATTAGGTTAATATCTTTTTAGTATGATACTTTAAGAGTAGTCGATGTTATTTGGAGATAAATTTGAAGATCTATTTGTTGAAGAATATGTGAGAAAATCCTTCTAAATTTTTCTTTTCAATATTATTTTGGATTATTTTGAGCAATTTTAAGGATATTTTTTGTTGAATTGTATATGTAGAACATGGGAATTACTATTTAATTTTAAATATTTAAAGTATTTCATCTCTTTATAGAGGATTATTATTTTTAGGGTATTATCAGATCTTGTACTAACCACATTGGTTTTGGTTAATATTTAATGGTAGGAGAATTATATATTTAACATTTTGTGGATGATATGAGTTTCTATAAGTTGATTATAGTTATTCATTGTGTGAAAAATTAATCTTGAATACTCATCATTTGAATAAGAAAAAGAGTGCGTTGTTAAAATTGATTAAAGGATGATACTCTACATTTAAAGTAAGCATATTTTCTTATGTTCTTATTCTATGTAGTAAAATAATTCTAAAAATTTATGATAAGGGTTCTTAAATCAAAAATATTTTTTGTTTAAATTTTCCTACTATGAAATGAAAGACGGTTTAACCCATCACAAGTTTGTTGTTTTTTTGGTTAATATATTTTTCCTGATCATATTTTCTATCACTCTACTTCAAAACGTGATGGTTAGTTTTCTCTTCCATATCCATATATTCCTACATGGAATCCTAGTTTTTGTTATATCGGGTGACCTTTGTACTTTACTTTCTATATTTTAATGTGGAAGTTTCATTAACCCTTTCTCTATTGTGGGTTTTCAATAAAGGTATTTTGAAAATTCATACCCTAGTTAACCAAACCAAATTTAAATTACAAGGACACAATTTATTAAATGGGGAAGGATGTAACATCCTGAGTTTTAAGAAAGAAACAATATGTTCAATTGCATAAAAAATACACTACATAGAGCTTAAATGAACAACTAAATATTATTATTTAAATGTTACCCTTATAACCTAGTCATTGGAATGGAGGGAATGAATTTTATCAAATGAATTATAAAAATATGGTTTACACATGTTTAAATAATGATTCTATGGTTACCAAATTTGTTATAAATGGAAGCAAAAATCCATTGAATATAATGGAGGACTTTTTACTGAAACCTATTTAAAAGAGAATAATTATGTTTATAAAATCATATCACAGTTTATGGATTTTTTATTTAATGAAAAATATTCGGTATATATTAGATTTAATTTTTTAAATTCATCTTTTATGTTTTCTAGATATGATATAAAAAAAAATTCAATTTTATGGATAAATGAAGTATTTTCCAAAAAAAATAGAGTTTTATCACCTTTTGATAACGAACTATTTTTAAATCTAGTTTTTAAACTTTTATAAGTTTTTTTTGACATAATAAACATCTTATTTGTAAGTGAGATATAAAAATTAATCTTGGATGAAATTTTTTAATTTTTCTGATGAAATTCGTATTATAATGAATTGTGAAAAATACTGCATTTTAATTCAAAAATTCATTTTTTCCTAACTTAATTATATAGTTATATTATATTTTTAATTTGTTTTAAAGTGTAATTGAATTATTATTTTTATCATTTAATCCAATTTTGGTCATTAAAAGTAACTTCACATTGAACATTAAAATAAACATGTTTCAATCTTTTGATGGTTTTTACTTTTTAAAAACTCATTTTCACATTTTGACAACGGGATTTAATTTTAAACTAATTAATGAAACCTTTGTGTTTTAAATTTTGAGAAGTTTATTCCATATTTGGAATCAAAATTTTCAAATTTATTAAATATGTACCATTTATTTTTGGAAATTATGAATAGTAACTTCAGTAATTATTTTCATTTACCATGGTTAAAGGATAAACAAGGTAAAAAAGGGTAAACAAAATATTATAATAATATAGAACTACCCTAAAACGTGTATTAATCCTATTTTATGAGATATGTCTGACCATGATCATCCTTAGTCGAATTTAGAACCCTATGGAGCCACTTGGGTGTGATAATGACCTTTTATAATATTTAATTTAAAGAAAAATGAAATATAACATAAACATGTATCTCATAACAAAAAAATTTAATCTGGGTTATATAAATGATCTATTTGACTATAAATATTCATTATAAATCTTAAAATATTTTTTATATCATGGTATTATATTTACAATTTTTATACATTACATAAATAAATTTTTTTGTGACACAATGATGATGTAGTGTTTACCTTATCAATGAAATATTCAAATAAATGAAATTTGAAACTTTTGATTCCATCCATGTATTTTATGTATGATTATGATATATTATATTTTATTTAATTCCTTTGGTTAGAAGTAATCTTGTTGTAATGACTTTAAAAAAAATTGATTACTAAATAGTGTCAAAATTGACATAAAATAGTTTTTAAATCAAATACTACATATTAAATGTTATAATAGTCCCAAAAATCTATGATTCAGAAACATGACTTATATAATGTTGGAAATTTCATTGATAATCCACTTTTGGTTATCTTGGAATTTTATAGTAACTATAGTTACCATATATTATGAAAATAAAGAAGACATGGTAAGAGTTAATGTTTTTAACTAAGGATTAATGCTAAAAGATAAGGTTACTTTTGTGACCAAAACATTTCTAGAACCTATGTTTTGAGAGTATTTAGACCTATAATAATATTATACTCAAATTATATAACTTTTTCACTATTATAATTCAAAAATAAATTTATAATAAAATAATATTTCAAGAATTTTCTTAAAGTACCCCTCCTCCATCTTATAAAAGGCCCACATCTCTAACCACTTAATCACGCCTCTCAAGCCCCTTGTCCAATCAAAATTCTAGTCAAATAAACTCCAAAAATCCCTAATTTCCTCCTAAAATCCATAACTTGGGAATAATGAAACTCAAGGAATCCTTTTGTCTCAAATCAAAAAGAGTTACCTGATTTAGAGGTAACGTCTTCTCTCAAGCTTCTTTTATTTATTTTCTTTCTCCAACCCCCTAACCTCTCTTTTTTCCAATATTTTATAAAAAATTATCCAAAATATTCTAATATGTTTTTTATTATAATTATTATAACTACATTTACATACACCTCTATCTAATGGATACAAACATACTATTTTTGTGTACGGAAAACTACTTCCTTACGAAATGATGATTGTTAAATTTTCTCCTACCACCTCTCATGGTGGGAATTATGATATAATTTTATTTATATATAAAATATATTATATTTAGATTGTATCTGTGCTTATGTAATTTTTACTGAGAACATACCTTTATGTGTTCCATGTTGTGTAAATATGATAATTTCATTTGAGGAAGTGTGGATGACCGCCCCCTCAAAGCGATGTAACTCATTCTCGTTATACGTGGAACATATAAAGTATGATTTTATTAGACCTTTTATACATAAATGAAATTAATATAATACTTGGATTGTAATATAAATTAATATCATTTTATTATTATTCTTTTAATATGATAATGAAATAAAAGTAGCGGTCATGTGTATGTATGACCTACCATCTCCATGAAAGGTGAATTTCATTCCTTATCTCCAAATATTATGGATATTATAAATAAACATGTACTAGATATATATGATATTTAAATAATTATTAATATTTTTTATATGATGGTGTTTTTAATATATATCGACAATTTACATCAAAAAAATTCATTTTTTACTCAGGTATCGAACATAAAAAAAATGTACAACATGAACTCAAATAATTAACTAATTGCTATAACATGGTAATAAGTAATATAAAATGAATAATAAACATGTAAAACGTTCTGAAGAAAGTATAAATTAGTCTATGTTTATATTCAAGAAGATAAATATTGTACGTGAGGAGTCGGACTCAAGGTAAGATAATTTCTAATCTCAATTTCCACTCATTGGGATTTACGCATACTTTGTTGATTATATTATGAAAAGATTATGTGTGTAATTATTTTTTGTTTGTTTTTGTTTTATTTTCACTTCTCTTTGTGTGTATATACTTTTTCTATACATAGTCACCCAATTGATAAATTCTTACATCATTTTTATGAACTTTGTAAGGAAAATCTTAACTCAATCTCATTTTATTGAGTCAAATATCTATGTCATTGGTTTTGTTTTTCCAAGAATAGGTGTGAATGAAATATGATTATTTTACACTAAATAACCACTTATATTGAGTGTATCTATATTTTTCACAGCTAATTATATCATTTATTTTTCTCTAATCTAAGGATATCATCTTTGTAATAGATTTTATCTCAAATTATATTCCATTGAGACCTATTTGTTGTTATGAACCAATTCACTTTTACTTAGTGTATACGCTACCCTTTGAAATATTATATCATGAATATCCTTATTCTCGAGATATTATAATTTTTTTCTAATGAAATTATTAATTATTTTTACTCAATTATTTCTCAAGTGGTAAGGTATTCTTTAACTAAAATATCGTTTAAAATGTTTTAGAGATTTATTCTTCTAAATAATTCTCATTAATGTCCATGTTTTTAAAATAGTTTTAAAGATTTATTTATATAGACATGAATGTTTTTAAGTCTAAATTCCATTAATAAGTTTAAAAGTGGTATGATACACTTTTATTCAAAAATCTTAATTTTGAATGTTTTCAATGTGTTTCAAAATTGGATTTGTTATTTCAATAACTTGGAATGTATTATTTAATATATAGGTCATAAACTAAATTTCATTTCTTTATTTCATCTTAATAATTTGATTTTACATTACAATTTTTCAATTCTATTTTCAAAAAAAGAAATTTCATTTATGAGTTCATGGAATTGTAAAAATGAAATGTTATTTCATTGTGGAATTGTTATTTTCACAATATGCATGGTTAATGTGTTATGATTATGTTATTCTTCTTGGTAATTTCTTATGTATACGGGTGGTTTCATGATAAATTGAGGGACGTTGATCCCATGATAACTCTTTAATGTATTTGGTAATGTGATGGAGGTAAACATTATGTTTTCTCCTTATAGATTTAGGGAATATACTATAATGGGTATTCCAAACGTAACCATGATGGTTACTCTCTATATAGCTATTAAAGATACAATGTAAGTATGATATGTATTCCAAAAGTTATTATTATGATTTATGTTTTATGATTTATGATTACTGATATGTTTTTGAGGAATATTATTATTTCATGAGGTATGTTTAAGAGTTTATGTTCTAAGGGTAAAAGGTATGATTTTTTGAAAATGTTTTCAATGATTTAAAAATATTCGTGGGATAATATTTTCTTTCTATATTTTATATCCCTTACTGAGCTTGTTATTCTCATCCCACGTTTTGGATTTTTTTTCCACAGGGTATAAGGATGGGTTAAAGGAAGGAAGTAATCATTATTAATGTTATGATGATTTTTATCAAGAAAATAAATCATGTTTTATTTTGAACAGATTCATTTTGTAAAAAAATAGATAGTGAGTAGAAGTGACTACATTGTAAATTTTGAGTTATTCTATTATAGTTATGGTCAAATTCTCTAAAACTCTAAACCTGAAAAGATCCTTAATGTGAATTACTTACTTAACTCAAGATTATGTAATGTTTAAGTTTGGGAACATATAATTAAACATAATCAATAAATCTATTAAATATTAATGATTAATTATTCATTATGCAAAAGATTTCCCAAATGTTAACACTTAACGTTCAACTGCCTATGTCAGTCATAATATATGTTTAAATCATATCAATACATTATGATATAGCCATATTGTGCGATGATATTGGATATGTAGGTGGGGATAGGATACCGATATAGCATGCCTTATGACATCCCTTATTTCAAGTCATATGATATTCTTTGGATTTGTGTATATCGTACCCTATGACGTACACATATCTTCATTATGAAATTTTCAAAAAAACATCAAATGATTTATTTTTTCTTTAAGGTATATCCTCATAAAAAACTTATTTGGTACATGTGTTTTATATGTTTTATGCACTAGAGTATCTATGTTGTGTGCATAGACTAACCATCATTATGTTTGTTTACTTAACTATGTTTGTTGAGCTAATGGAGAACATTAGATATGAGATGTTGTCCTAAAACCAATCATTCTTATTGTTCTCATTATAAAATGGCATGATAATGATTCATTGTTACAATACTTGTAATGATGTTATTTGGGTATTTTTTGTGATATCTATTGTGTTTATGACATTATGTAAGATCATTTAACATGTTGTTTCCTATAGGTAATGTTTATCTTTAACCCAATCTACTAGCACATACACCATCACACATACACAAAAAACTTCACCCATGTGATTTATTATGTTCTAAACATGAAACATACCATGAATTGTATAAACTATCATGATTGGAACCACTAAAACCCAAAGTCCATCAAGTCTTATACTTATTTAGGCACATATATGAAATGGTATAATAAATATATTCTAACTGATGTTTTCAAAATAAATAAAAAGTGGTCTAAATAAAATATTTATATATACAAATGGAATAATACTAAACCAGAATATAAAATAAATATAAAAAAATAATCAATTTTGGTTCATGGAGAATATAATAATACAAATTATATTTATTTTCACTATACTAAAACTCTATATCCTTATGAAAAAAAGGAAAAAAAGATGAAGACATTATTTAAATGACCTGGATCAGTAAGTATAACATATGTAATAGTATATTATATTATAATTAATTTAATACAATATAATATAATAAGAACATAGATGTACAAAATAATATAATAACACATAATGTGAGTGGTTTCAATTACATAAAAACTAAGAAATCAAAATATCCCAAACCACCTCCCCCTTTTGGATTATTTCAAAACACGACTAAGGGTCCAACAAGTCCCCACCCCCCCTTGAAATAATAAAAATACAAAACCAATAAGTATAAGTAATTTTAAATTATAGAAATATAAAATTAAGTAGATAGATCATGTGAATAACACAAATAAATTTATTCCCTATATAAAATAATTAAGCATATTTAGAAAACGATAAATTATGGCTAACATGATTAAAAAAATAAGGTATAAAGCAAACTACATCAGTAAATTTTATTAATTAATGGGAAATGAATTGTTAGAGATAAAAAATATAAGATACTGAATTATAATCTCCCTTAATACAAGAATTTATCTCATTCGAAAAGATATTTCAATGTAAGAACCATCTTTTTAAAACTCCCTTTAAAAAAATTTATCCCAAGCAACAAAAAAACAAGCTAATGATATTTTAGAAATAAAAACAAGGTTTGTAATGAATTAAATAGAAATATATTTTCATATTTCATGTACAAAAATAATAAATGGAATAAACAGAATCCACCAATTTAAAGAAAAATATAGAATAAAATGGAAGAAACTGATTTGAAGTGGAATAAATGGATTTAGAACAATGATGGATTTGGTGTTAGAATACAGTGGTCGTTAGATGGGAGATAACACCACGTGATAGGGAAAAAACTATCGGATATAGAATGGAATGGGGATGGGTTCTTGGCTGTATTTGGGGGAAATATCTCCCAGTATTTATAAACCCATTAGTATATGCATACTTTTCCAAATGTTTTTGAAAAACTGTTGGGAAAACATAACATAATTTACACTTTCCCAACGGTTTTGTGGGACTCATGTGGTGAAGTTGAATTTGTGCCTAGACAGCACATGTGTAACCAACCTATGAGTTACTATTAATTAGATTTCTATTATAGTTATGATTTCATGATTTTATGTTAACCCAGATTATATTATGATTTTTGTATTTATTTGGAATTTAGGTCATTCATGTCACCTAACATGGTACTTAGGGTCTTGTGTAAAATATTTTCGGGTTGACTATTTCGTGAATTTATTTAATTTAATGAATTTATTATTTACATGTTCTTATGGTATACAATATTCTTATCCAGTGATATATCAGTGCCATATACTATTGTGATATATATATTTGATAATTAATTACGTGAACCTGACCATGATATTTTTTTTTGTGGGATATATATTAGAGGGTAAATAATTTATAGGCATGAACATCTTTGAGGATTTCTATTATGGTTTTACTTCTTTATTTTTTGTGACTTCCTAGGATAGATTTTCACATAAATTCCTTAATAATTCTTTATAACTACCTTAGAAAATTATGACATGGATTCATAACAGTTATTTTGAATTCCAAAAAATGCAACCTTAAAAGTGTATGAACTGACCAATTGATGGAGTAGGACAAAATGATCATGTAATAGAGTAAATCTTGGTTCTATCACCATTAACACATGAAAATGGCCCCAAACCCGCTCTAGTGGTTCAAGTTGAAGCACCACTTCATTCAATTACTTAGAGTGCAGGTATAATTTTCTTAAATTTGGAGTGTGATATTTCAAAGAAAACAATTTATGGGTAGATTCTTAATTCATGAGTATATTTTTGTTCCTATTAGGATAAAAAAATATATAGCTGTATTTATGTCTGACCAATGAAATCATGTCAATAAACCATAAATTTAAAATAAACCATGTATAAAATAACTCATGATCATATTAACCTCTTAAATATCAATCAAAATTATTCTGTAAAGATAAATAACAACAAAACCACAAACTAAAATGATTAATGGCTTGTGTTAATAAATGGGTTGTAACACACAGTACATTGCAGCGAAACCAAAAAAAATCTAAAATAAATGAAGCTAGACTTACCGATTTTAAGTGTAAGAACAAAAATTACTTGAGTCAAAGATAGATGGCAGAATAGAAGTAGTGTTAGAACCCTTGAGATTAGGTTGGGATGTAGGGTTCACAGCCCGGAGGTCTTGCTTAGGGAAAAATGATCAAGATGGGTTATGGAGGATTAATGTCCATGTTTTATTTAGGTATTTTCAATTACAATTGTTTTTAAAAACTGTTGTGATATTGGGACCATACCAATAGTTTACAAAAACCATGGGGAACACCCATTCTATGCCAAAGGTTTGATGAAACTGTTGGTAAAACTAACTCCTAGAATAATATATCCTAATGTTTTCATCAAACCGTTGGAAAAATCGACCCTCATACAAATCCATTCCAATGGTTTTATCAAACTGTTGGTAAAACTGGCCCTTGATAGTCTTATACCAATGGTTTTCTATAACCATTAGTATAAGATACATATCCCAATAGTTTTTAAAAATTTTGGGATAGGGGAATTGTTATAGGTGGTATTTCCACTAGTGAGGCGAGGATATGATAATAAAAGAAACTAAATTACATTACATTAAAAGAGAACAAAATAGGATTTTACCTCTTGAATTTTTCTCCTTGATAATCTCTTTAAGGAACTTGGGTTTGGTCATTTGGTAAGACCATCAGGTCTTGGATGTGTGGAATAGTCTTCGTAAGGTATTTAAATATAAATTAGAAACGTTTCAAGGATTATAATGTGAGGAAAGAGGTGGTATTTATAGGTGGATGAGAGGGGGGTTTTTTTAATATTATATTCATTGGTTTATTATTTTGGCTGAATACCATCAATAGTATTGATTATTGTGACTAAATATATTAACTAGTATATGTGAGATTAAAATAATGGTTTCTTACACCATCCATGATGTTATAATTCATGTATATGGATTATAATTTTAAATATCGTAAATTATCGAATTTTACTATTTATAAAAATTCAACTATTTTAGAAAAATCCCAAAACTTCCAACTAGACATTTTATTGTGTATATTTTAAAAATGGTCTCTATTTTATGAAAATAATTTTATAAATATGAAAATTTTAATTTTTAATTAAAATCATCATTTATTTCAATAATACAAATTTAGAAATTATGACATATTTTATGACACTTTGAAAAATTAATTAAGGTCTCATAAAATTTTCTTATAATGAAAATGAAAAAATATTAATTTTTTAATCTATTTTATGAAAATAAATATTATTTTAAATAAATATATTAATTATAAAAATATAAATAAATATTAACGTTTCACAAAAATACCAATACTTAATTTTTCATTTTCAAAACATTTATTTGTGTACTACGTGATATAAATATATCATACATTCATTTATGAAATACCTAAAAAAATTTATACTTTCATAGGTGAGCTTATTATTCTAATAGACACATTACTATTCTGAATGGTCACATTACTATTCATTAAAAAAATGATACTTATCAGAATCAAATACAAAAAAAATAAACAAAGTAAATTTTAATATTATGATTTAAAAAATAAAGTTTATTTTGTCATATAAAACTTATAAAAGTGTCAAAATTTAGTGATAAAATAAGCACTCCACTAAAAGGTTATAAATTTCATTTTAGAAAGTATATCTTTTATGCTTAAAATTTGATTTATTATTATATTAAGACTATCAAACATATTGGTTGAATTTAAAAACATTTGATTGAATATGTAACATATAAATTTCATTAATATATTTCTCTAATAGTGATTAATTTAATTTTTTAATATAAATTTCATTGTGGTCATAAAAATGGTTTTTTATAAATAAAAACACATCCTTTATGTTCAATTAATTTTCATTTTCATTTCTTATTAATTGGAAACCGAAGAATTAATTTTATAAACATGTTTAAACTATATTTTCATGAGTTAATTAATATATTTCATTATCTCTATCCCAATTTCTAGGTGAAAACTATCATAATTAAATAATAATATTTTATCATTTTTTTAATCTAGGTGTTTTGTGTGACATAAGCAATCAAAGAAGCTAACTTTATAAAGAGAAATACTGTAAACTCTTGGGGTGTTACATTCTCCCTTCCTTCAAAATTTGTGTCCTCATAAACTTATGATTAGTAAACATGGATTTTTCATTTTAAAATACCCTTTTAGAAATCCCACATTTTCAACAGGGTTAATTAAACTTCCTCTTATATGGAGGGAAAGGACAACATATTGGTAACCAAAAAACTATGTTTTTTTATAAGAGAACATTACTGGGAAGTGTAAAAATGGGAATGGAAAAGAGATATAACTATAAATTTCTAATTTATAGTTATATATCACATGTTCATTAGAAAATTTACCATCACAAGACCACAAATTTGTGATCGATTAAAAGACTATTGATTTCATAGTATGAATAAATGGATAATTTTTTTCTTTTAAAATCATTTTACTATAGTTTAGGGATTATTTTACTATATAGATATCAACTTGATAAAATAGTCTTAATTGATCTATTTACATGTTATAAGAATTATATCTTCATTTTTTGTTTCTTTGATCCATCTCCATTAAATTTTATAAACCAAAAGATTAATATTCAAGATGAATTTGTATGCCTTTAGTCACTTTTATCAAACAATCCACATGTAATTCCTTTCATATTTAATTATTTACCAAAATAAAAATTGTTAGAACATGTTATCCAATAATATTATAACATAAAATAATAATATCTAATTTTAAACATAATACAATCCATATTTAGTTTCCATAAGACTCATTCAAATTACATTTTTTCAAAATTTAATGTCCAAAAATATATAAGGAAGGTAACTAAATTTACAAAATAAAATTAACCTAATATTTACCTAAGTTATGTATCTCTTATTTTCACATTACAAAATATATGAATACCTTAATCTTCATTAAAACTTTATGAAACATGCATGCTTCCAATATTAAAATCTCAGTTTGTTGAATATATTCCTTAAGTCCAAACATCTAATAATTATAGCATAACATAAACCATAAGATCACCAACCACCTTAATAGTCACCAAGTATATCCCAAAAACATTTAATTATTATTATCTCAATATCAAGAACATATATTGGGTTATCTTTCCCAATTCATGTAAATTTAAGAATATTAACTTAAAAAATCACTTCTCTTGATTATTGATTCTATTAATCACATGCTTTAAATTCCATAAAGAATAATTACTATAATACAATAATTATACATCTCATGATTTTTATAGCCATGTAATTATTAATAAAATTATAAAATAACATCAATTTTTAATACAAACATATAAATTTTAATCATTCATCTTTTCCTGTGGTAGTTTCGTAAGCTTGACCTTGATCCCTTTGCTTCTTTTGAGTTATATTCCCTTGATGCTTAGAAAATTAATTTTCATACAACCCCATCTCATTATAGTTTAATCATTAGAAAAATTATTTATTTCCTTTATAATCTTGATCTTGGTGTACTTTATCTCCACAATTATAACAAACTCTCATACCCTTCAAGAAAGTAATAGTGTGTTTCCTTCCACAATTATCACATGTTGTAAAATCCTTATTTCCCTTATTCCCTTTATCCATATTTTTATCTATTGTAATTTTATTCTCTTGTTTCCTTTCGATGTCATAATACTTGGAGAATTATTTCTCTTTCATTATAGCATAATATAATATATCATAATATGATGAGAATGATTGGGTGACCAGTCCCCATAAAATAATTATCTTAACCCCATCAAAGAAATAACTAATCGTTTTCCTTGGGTTATGTATGTATTCTATAGCATGCCTTGATAATCTTATAAAGTTGGATTCATATTTAACAACATTATCTTCCCCCTTTTGTCTTATACTCTTGAATTTTATCTCCAAATCTATGTGTAATTCACAAGGAAAATATTTTTCCAAGAAACATTCCTTAAAATTATTCTATTACATGTTTCTCATTTCCTTATCCTATTTTTGGTTTTGAATAAATGAACACCATTGATTTTAATCTCCAAAGAGATGATAAATTTCCATGACAACCTTCTCCCTTTCATTACTTCCCAAATCAATAAATATCTAATCTAAATAAATTATCCATTTCTCAACAAAATTTTGATTTTTAGTCCCATATAATGATGGAGGATGTTTTCACGTGAAGCATTCAAACATTGATACACCACATTATGGATTATGATACTTCTTATGGTTAAGGTTATTTCTCAAAACCTGAGTTAGTTTTCCTAGTAGAGTTATAATTGGTTCAGCATTAGTAGTAATTCTAGCTACAACATTATTATCTTTCATAAAAATGAAATCCTTACATGGATTATGTGCATTGATACAGTTTTAATTCCTTATATTAGGCACAATTTCTAAACAATGAAATAAACTAGATTAGATCATAACATTACGAAAGATAATGTATAATCTAAAACTAGTGAAACAGTTAATGTAAATAGAAAATTTTGGTATAACTAATCTCTAAATCATAATCTTGGTTACTTTGGGAATATTCTAAAAGTATGTTATAGGGTGACGTTTCCCTTATCTCTGTTTCTATAAATATAGTTTCCAAATTTTCTACTAAACTTTCCCTAATCCCAATTATATTGATCTTGAGCTTAGTATCCTAGAGTAGGTGTTTTTATTTATTAAATTTCTATTAAGTAAAAGAAATCACATCCCAAAACACTGAATATTTTAAAATCTTTGGAAAACTAGATTTAAACATAATAATTGCATTAAAAATTTAAATTAAAACCAACAATTCAACTCTATTAAACACACTCTAATTCCCTTAACTTATCCTTACAAGTTGAATATAATATACATCTTGGAAACTTGGGGGGAACATAATAAAGGTGTGAGATCAAATGATTAGTAAGGGTAAAAAATAATGAAATCTATTATAAATAAAAATAAACAATAAGGAAATGTGAATGACAAAAAACACATTCCATGAAAACTTAATATTTAGGATAGTATGGAAAGAATAAAAGATTCTACAATAATTCCATATAAATAATCACCTGATAATGATACTTAATATAGGATATTATTATATAAGAATAATAAAATGGATTTCCAATAAATAATCTCATAATGAGGTAATTTATAATTGAGGATGTCTAAAACATACCACCAAGGCCTCAACCAAGAATTCTATATAAACAGGTAAGGACTTAGCCAAAACTTTGTTTAGTTTGTCTCATCAGACCTATCGATGCATCAAGGGGAAATAGAGGGCCCTGGATGATACTTACTAAGTACAATTCATTCCTCATATTAAAGTGGTGAAACCAAATCAATAAATAAATTATTATTGAATTTATAATATTAAATATAGATAATTTCTCCAATCAATAAACATACTCATAAACTATCCAGAGTAATATGATGAATGGTATCAATATTGTACATTTACATTAAAAATGATGGTAAACCATTTGATAAAAAATGTATTGAATCACAATATATCATCATTAATTAATAATAATATTAAATATAGGGTGTTTACATATATAAAAATATTCTAACAAATCATTGAAATTTTCTAGAGATAAATACCATTTTTTACTTTGAGATCATTTATTTAAAAAGTCATGCAATTATAAAAGAAAACATTTTCATTAAATACAACCTTCTAAAACTAAAACAAGAGAAAAAATGACTAATAACCATAATAATATAATAGTAAATATATTTTTTAAAACAATTTTATAGAACATGGATGAGGAAAGTAAAGGGGGGTTTGAATGAAATTTTAAAAAGTGAATTTCAAAAAGATTGTACCTTGAAAATATTTAAGTAAGAATTAATCATATTAATTTAATATGTTAATACACTATAAATAAACATAAAAGAAGTATAAATGCAACATAATATATTCAAAATTCATTTCACAAATAGTCTTAGTGTGACATAATCAAGGAATTTTAAGTTTAACCTAAAGAATACAAATTAGGTTGAGAATTCCCTTACAAATTTGAAAATATTTGAACCATATGACCAATAACATTGAATATCATGAAGATAAATGGATTAATGATATTATATATAAAAGTTCATTATAAATTCACCACTCAAAAATAATAATTGGTGAATAAATAATATCTCAGAAAGATGAAAGTGATATGAGAAAACCATTACCTTATGTCTAAATGATTTATGTGATTGTAATTAAAATCCTAGATAATCAAATTAGATTGATTAATCACTCAATTAAGAACATATTAGACATAGATTTTATTTAATATAATTCTATAATGTTTATTTATGTCCATTTCATTTAGTTATAATGTTGAATTTCATTGTTCTTGGAGCATTCATTTCTTGGTTTTATGGTCGGTTCCCTTGAGTATAAATGTATGGGTTCTTTTAAAATGGGTATAATTTCTATAGAAGTGAAATTAATTAGTTTTAATGAACATAAAAAATTTTAAATGGCATAATATATCATTTTTATATGGTATGATAATGATTCAGTTGATAAAACATTAATGAAAATGATTTAATTTATTTTGGAGGTTTTTACGACCATCAAGAACTTATATAATTTTATTTAATACCATGTCGATATTTTCAAAACATGAAATTATATAACATATAATATTTATAATAAAATATTATTAAACCTCAATAATGGTTTTATCACTAGACTTGATGTAAATAATGGAAAATGAAAACTCGTCGTCCGTGAAGGTGGTAAATCAACACATCACAGACGATGTTTTCATTTTTAAAATAAAAATAGAATATGGGAGACTTGATGATGGATATTACATTAATTTAATAAAATTCTAGTATATATGCGATACAATATTTATAATTATATTTTTTATAGGGGATTTGATGAGAGGATAATAAAATAAATGAAATTAAAAGAAATTAAAAGAGAATGAAAGAAGATATTACCTCTTCAATTTATTTTTGTTGAGAACCTCCTTAAGTCACTTGGGTTTAGTCTTATGGAAATATAAGAAGGTCTTGGACTTGGGGAAGAGTCTTGTGAAGGTATTTGGATAAAAATTATAAATTTTTTAAGACTAATAATGTGCAATGAGAAGGTGGTGAGGGGTGGTATTTATCTGGAGACGAGAGGGGTGTTTAAGAATATTATATTCATTATTTTGTCAATTTGGATCAAGAATATCAATAGTGTTGATTCTAGATACTAAATATAGTAAATAGTGTATTTCATTTCTAACTAATGGTTTATTTAATCATGAATTATGTTGTAATTCATGCATTTGTCTAACAATGTTAAATATCATAAATTATTGTATATCACTGTTCATAAAAATTCAACTATTTTAGGAAAATCTAAAAAATTAACTCTAACAATTTTTAAATATGTATATTTAAAAAATGGAATCCATTTGATGAAAATAATTTTATAAATATATGACATTTAATTTATAATTAAAATCATCATTTATTCAAAAATACTGATTTTAATATTATAACATATTTTATGACACTTTGAAAATTTAATTATTGTCTCATAAAATTATCTTATAATTCCAAGAAAAAAATATTAATTTATGAATCTATTTTACGAAAATAAATATTCATTTATATAATTATATTAATTATAAAATTTTATATAAACATTTACACTTTGAAAAAATACCAATACTTATTTTATCATTTTTAAAACATTTATTTATATATTACAAGATATAAATATATAATAATTTAATTTATTATAGACAAAAATTTTATTTATAATTTCATAGTTGAGGTTATTATTCTAATGGCCACATTATTGTTCCTAATATTAACATTACTATTCATTTGAAAAATGAAACTTATCAGAAAAAAATAAAAAACATTAACCAAAGTAAATTTTGATATTCCGATTCAAAAAATGAAGTCTATTTTCTCAATAAAATTCATAAAAGTGTTAAAACATAGTTTTAAATCAAGTTATCTATTAAATGGTGGAAAAATTACCTTTTAAAGAATATATATTTTTATGCTTAAAATTGGATTTATTCTTATCATAATCATATCAAACATATTGGTTGAATTTAAAAACATTTCATTGAATATGTAACATATAAATTTCATTAATATATATCAATAATAGTTATTAATTTAATTTATTAAGATAAAATGTAATTATGGTCATAAAAATAGTTTTTTATAAAAAATAACTTCCTTTATGCTCAATTGATTTTTATTTTCACTTCAAATAAATTGGTAAAAAAATTATTAATTTTATAAACATGTGTAAACTATACTTTCATAATTTACTTAATCTATTTTATTCCCTCCATTCCAACGGCTAGGTGATAACTATCACAGTTAAATAATAATATTTAATCATTTTTTAAGCTTGTTGTTGTGTGTAATATAATATATCGAAGAATTTTAATTTAAAAAAGACATACCATAAAATTGTTGGGTGTTACATATATATTATCCTCATCTGTTTTTAGATCTCCTATACCTTCTCTTTCATAAATTTTACTAAATTTTGTCCCACGATCAATAACTCTATAATCTCAATCTAATAAAAATGTGACTTAATGGGTATCCCATACAGGGAATTTAATTTTTTCATATTAATAGTGGATAAGTATTTGTTTATCTATAAAAAACAATAATGATGGTGGTTGGTCATTCTATATCTCATTAAAATTAATTACACAGGCCGGTAATAAAAAATTAAGAACCTGGATGATCTTCTTTGTCTAGATTTATTTTCGGGGATAGAATTTTGTACTCAATTATAAATGACTTGTGTGAAGTGGTGTATAGGTAGGTATGAAACTCCCTCATAACCTCTATAGGATATGCCTCCCATACTAGATGAATAAATATAGGGCCCCACCACCATTGACCAAAGGTATGATATATCTCCCCCTTTTACCAAGTCCAACTTTATAGAGTCTAGCTACTCAAACACCTCATTTACTAGTTGATCATGGGATTTCTATCTAAGTTAAAAACCCACAATATAACCCATTCCTAGAGTATGGTCCATCCCAAATTTTAAATTATATATGAACTATAGTCCCCAACTCAAAATTGGATTAAGATCTAATTTTGATAATATGTATTTGATAATAGTGTGATTTTTATAGACAATGAATTTCTCTTCGAGAAGGGTTTTTCTCTAGATTTTCTTGTCAAACACTACTTTTTAAGCTCTAAATCATTTGTTACATAGTTATAATAAAGTTTTATCTAATTCATAGACTCCTAAGTAATCAATTACTACCTCTTCATTAGTATACATCTAATACCCACACTACAGGCATCATAAAAACTATGTAGTCAACTCCTTCCTCTGAATAGAACAAAACATGATAACTAGTAAACCTTCACTTTCGATACTTTAAGTAATTATAACATCACTTTAACCATAAAAAATTATCCCCCTTATATATAAGGTAATACATCAGAGCTTCAATCCTAGATAATTTCAGCACAAATCTCTTGTAACAACTTTCTAGCTCAAAAAAATCTCACACTTTGAACATAGTATTGTGTCGATCCCAAGCCATAATAGTTTAAATATTCATAGTTTCAAGTGATAATTCACCCTCTAATATGATATAACCTAATAAATAAATTTCATAAATCTAAAAAATTATCATTTATATGTTATCATATAACTATTTATCCCAAAGAAATTCCAGGACAATCCACAAAATGTTTGGAATTCTAAACCTCTATCCTGGAATAGATGAGGATTTAATTTATAAAAACTACCATGAATTGGTCTAAGAATAGTTAGAAGATCCAATTAATTAATTCCATGAATATAATTAGAGCATTCATTAATCTAAAACATATCACTAAAAACTCATAATGTCTATAATAACACCTGAATAAAGTCTTTGGGATGTCCTCCTTCCAAACTCAAAGATGATGATACCCAAACCCAAGTTTCCTCATCAAGAATGGTTTCTGTACCTTAAGATTTTAAAATAGGTCATAAATACTTATTAATGGGTATTTATTTATAATATTACCCTATTTTTGGTATTTACGTTAAATATAAAGCATCAAAATCTGATCCACCTTCTTAGAAAACATAATTGGAGCTACCCATGGCTACACTAGATCTGATGAAACATTTCTATAAAAGTTATTTTACTATACATTCAACTATCTAAGATCATTAAATACCAAATATATATATTAAAATTAATTCAATGTGTTCCTTGGGTGTAATTCTATGTCGAAATAAAATTATAAAATAGGGGAAACCGTTTAACATTGCCTAGAAAAGTTCACATGTATTCTTCCATAACTGCAAGAAAATTCCCCTCTAAAATATTCATAGCACACAAAAATGATATCATCGCCTAAAGGGTAATTACATTAAAATTATAGAGAGTTATCCTTGATCAGCATTCCTAAGGGACCCACTCATCTATGAAGGTGAATCATTACCCATCATTCTAATGGAATATACATGTGCAATGATGGAAGTCTACTCATGTCTGAACTATGGATAACCAGCCCATACAATGGATGATGTCATAGGGTATCTTTTATTACCGGAATATGTCCTATTAAAACCTCTCTCTACTGATATTAATCTCACATTAATGGAAAAAGTGGGTGAGAGGATTATTGCCTCCAATAATAGTCTCTATCTGAAGAGGTTAGGCTAGGGGTTCTATTAGTTTTCCTAACTTCTAAAGTAATGATGTTGTAAGAAAATAATGGATCACACTAGTGTCGATGTGTAAGATTACTAGTGTAGAAAAAATTAAAATCATTCAGTGAACAATATTTGGTTCTTCTTATACATATCCCTCTATCACATGTGTATGTTAGTGGCCTTAACCACCAATACCCTATGCCCAAAATGGACCACCTGGAGATGGTGGTGGGAGTGTATTGAATTACCACCCACATCCTACTCCACATAATACACCACTTTCTCCTCTGTTTAAACATACTCTTGTATATATACCCTATCCACTAAAGGGATTTCCCTTTTCTCTATAAAGGAAAAATACGTAGCATAGGGATTCCTATTACATGCCTCTTCATTTTTGAGTTCTTGGGTTTTGTTAGGATTCATGAACCCATTCTGTATTTGAAGTTTAAGAACCTATGAGAGTTCTAATATGCTATATATCCCACCATAGATAAACTTATGGATGATCCCCATATGTTTTACTACTTGTTTCTCATGTTGGATTTTGGTATCTAGTTTTTGGTTTATCCCATTTTCCCCACGCAACCAAACCCCTCTTTTAACAATTTGGATAGATTTGGATTTTGGATTATATTAGGATTTTTACATAGACTTCAATATAGTTGAGACAAGTCATTTTCAATGTATTTTGCTTAGTTCTATGTGTTATTTTTTTTATATTTATTATGTGGGATATATTTTTCCCCTTTGCAAGTCATTGTCTCTCTAATTTTTATACATTATGTGTATTGTTATTTGGATATTTTTGGTGACTTCTTTATTAGTAATTAGGAACCCAATGTATAATCAATTTTATATCGGTGATTTCTATATACATTTTATGATGGTACCTTTGGTTTTAAATTTTTTGACCACTTATGTTGTTTCCTTATAAAAATCCAAAACCTCAAGTATTTGTCTTGAACAACCAATCCTTCCAGTGATTTTTGAGGTAGAACCCACTATGGTAAGAATAATTGTCACACCCAAACCATACTATTACTTATAATTTTTTTATTTTTTGTCTTACCATTCTTTCTATCTCTTTATGGGAATTTTTTTCATTAAAAGTTTAAAATATTGGGAATATAGTACATGTCGCATGGTTAGGAACATGAAAAGTACTAGCCAAGAAGACATCATGAGATATGCATGTAGTTTTCTTCAAATACAAACCAAATGGTTTGAACATGGTTATTATAACCATGTGGCATACTCATACGGGTACCTACACACTCTAATAGGAGGAATACTATTGGTTCATGGTTGAGAAAACTGTGTATCCTAACCTTGCAGCAAAATTGTGCACAGTGCCCATCACATTAAAAAATAAAAATTATTATTTTACTAATACATAGTTTTTATTGATAATCACACCCAACCTTTTCCTACTCAACCTTAAACTCATCAAGATCTTATAAATTTATTTTATACTCTTCCCCTTAGCAATTTCAAGTGGAATCTCTATATTTTTTTGTCTAATTCTTTAAGTAAATAACACTTAGTCTCTTCCATTTTCATTATTCTTCTTTTTATCTATTCCCTATAACCCTATCTTAGTTTGACAATCTAGTTTTATCTTGATCAAGATTTTTAATGAAGGATTCTTTATCTTTTAGTTCACTTTTGATCTTTTAGGGCTTTTGTGGTTTGTTTGAGGTGCATTAGCACTGTATTTTGAAAAAGTGAATGGTTTTGAGGTAGGTAATAACTATTAAATTTTAGAATTATTTTTTCATGTTGATGTAAATATATTCTTTATCTGTTTTAAAATTTTCATCAAGTTTAATTGAAAGAATTTATTGAGATAACATCATTTTATTTGATATTCATAAAATGTAAAAGAGTTTTTCCCTTTGTTTTAAAATTGTAAAGTCTCATAAGGGAACGCATACTTATCAAGTGAATGTATAAATTATGGGTTGGATATTTAAAATTGATAGTTGAATTTTGAAGGGTTTTTTATTTTAGAAACATGGTTTATGGTTAAGTTTGATAATGGATTCTCATTATGACTGAATAGAACCTTCCAAAAAAAAATTTAGTAAATTAAAACCTCCATGAAACAGTCCCTAATTGTATTTTAAAATATATGGTTACTATGATCTATGTTTGATGGTTCTTACTTAAAAGATTTATATATTTTTTGTGTGTCATATTGATTGAATTACGGTTATTTATTATGATGGAATCAGATATGAGGGTGTGATTAGTTGTGCTTTATATTATATAAATATTTATCTAAACTGTTTCTTAAACTCCTATATACTTTACATTTTATGGGAAATCGAGGGTATATAGGTGGGGTTTATAGAGAAACTTTTTGTACAAGTTCTCTATCACACTAAATCTAGTGGAATTATATTACATTTTATTCTACATGTGAGATTTTCCCCCTTTGTTAGACCAATGAGGGTAATACTACGTGTTAGGGAATGTTAACTTTTATCATATCTCGGTCTTATTTTGTAGTTTATATAAATTTTTATTAGATTGTCAGAATAACTTTTAGGTTCCCGTGATGATTTTTTTGTATGTATGATATTTTGAAATGCCTTATAATTACATTTTTAGAGTGGCCATTAATATTATATCCTTTTTTCTTCCATTTTAAAAGAATTTCATTTTATTACATGTCACTCTTCTCTTAAAATGGATTATAATGTTTTTTTTCAAAATTTGTTGTTTCAAATTGTAAATGGAAGTTGTTTTATTTGGAAAACATTAGCATGTTACTTGTTTTTAAAGGTAAAATAAAAGTTACTTTTTATATGTATTTTGAAACTAGCTTTTAATAGGTTTATCTTAAAAGTGGTACACATGGACTGAAAGGTGGTTAACAACTGACCAATTATTCTCACACTTATCATTATTATAGTTTATCTAGATCAACTTAGATGTAGGTGTTAATATCTATCCCATGGTTTCTATCGGATTTATAGTTTTGGATAATGGCAGTGACAAGTGAATATGATTCTCTTAAATAAAGATATAGTATCTAATGATTGAATTATTTTTTCTATTTTGGATCTTTTATATAGTGTCCTTTTAGGCTATATAATATTCACTTTTTTGGTATATATTCAGTTATTTTATCCTAGAGAGTGTTATAATTATTAATCTTTTTTATTATTATGCCTTTATTTTAATTTTATGTTTCCTTTATCCAGTATCTATATTATAACTACTTCTCTCTATGGAATGGAACTCCAATTTATGGAATATTCATACCAAACTTCCACATGTAATCCTTTTTCTTATTACTTATTCTTCAAAAAAATCATTCCCAAAATTGTTCTATGTATTCCCTATAATTTTTTACCATCCTAAGAGGGTTAATAACACCTCTCATGTATTGTCGTGGGCCAAACTAGGTATCTAGTCTAGGGGTGGATTGAATTGGTTTGCGAAAAAATGTTGTTAAAGCCTATATTCTTAAGTGTTCATAATATCAATAATTGTCCACATAATGTGGGGATGTATAATAGGTTAGAGGTTGGATGTTGGATCATTGAAATTCAAGTGTTTGATCATAAGAAAGGAACATGAGCTTCAAATCATAGGATGATTCTTGAGTTCTTAGGTAATTTAGTATGATTATATCTCAAATTCAAGATGATTTATTATATTTAGTCAAGAATTTTTTGTTATATTTTAGTTTTTACATGTTTTGATTAAGATTCATGAGTTAGTTTGAGAAGCACCTGGAATAGGAGTGAATTTTATAAGGGATTTAGGGGGTGTATAGTTACTTTTTGTGGTTTGGAAAACCATAAACATATCATATAGTTACATGTAGATAGATTTCAGTGAGCTTCACATGTTTGGTGCAAGGTTCTCCAAATCATGTGGCCAAACCATGGAGCATTTTTATTTCTTTCGTATTTTTATATTTTTGAAACCTAATTGATTTAGTTTCCCTTATTCGTTATTTTTATTATTTTAGGATTATTTTGGATTTTTATCATGTATTATAAATTATATTCTGATCTATTTAAATTTTATTTCCAAAATACAAAAATTAAATTTTTTTAATATTAGATTTAATTTATAATTGATTAATAGATTTTATGAAATTTTTTAATAATTAAAATGAAGTGAAGTTTATATCAATGTTTCTTAGTGTTGTTTTTAATTTTTTAAATTTTAGTTTCCATCTCTAAAAGTTTTATTTATTTCATGAAGGATTTGTAATTTATGAAAGTTGAATGTTTTTTTTAATGTATATATCTTTAAAGGAAATTAGTCTTCGTAAATGTTATGATTTGGTAAAAAAAAGTTTGATTAGACATGGTTAAAAAAATTTAAGATTATATTGTGATGCTTTATAAGAAATTATTTCTTATTATTTTAATGAAATTTTTAATTGAAGTCTTTAAAGTCTAGTTATATAAATTTTACCCAAAATGGGCGCTAAATGATTTTTAGTGTTCTCGATATAATACCATTGTTATGAAAAAGGACAAGTTAGTTCTCTAGATAAGATAAGAAGATTTATTATTGTTTTTTATCTTTTATGGATGAGTATTAGTTTTATACTTCTTTGGATGTTTTAGGATTTACTATTTTATTGTATTTATTTTTTATGTATTATAGTATTTGAGTACCATTTGATTGGTGTTTTATGATTGACTTGATAACTTATATTAGAGTTTTTGGATATTAAATTTATGTAGTGTTTGATTATGTTTTGTGTTTTATGTTTTTAGATCTTTCTCCCACCAAGACTTGATGGATTATCAAGATGGATTTGTGGGTGGTTTATCACCTGTAGACCCTCTGGTTAATCAATTCCTAACTAGGTAAAATTATATATCTACTATATTGAAGGAGAATAGTTATATTATTAGTTACTATCATCATATATATTTCATATGAGTGTTTCAAAATTAAAACTCTATTCATTTCCTATGGAAACAAAACTGCGAGGGAGAGGAAGATGTTTTGTGGGATATTGAGGTAACCCTTATTCAAGTTTAGCTTTCTGGATACCTCAAATATAGTTTTCACAATTTATTATTGAGGGATCATTCTTGGAGTTGTGCAAGTGTGTTATCTAGAACAAACCACTTGGGTTCCTTTTCTGTTAATGCTTTAAGGCATTGGTCATCTAGTATTTTTTCCCTGATTCTGTGAAAATACCAACAGTTATAGAATTATATTGTCTTTATCAAGGTGATTAAATTATATTAGATTATGACTATAATTTTTTCATGTTTTTTAATACCATATATACTTTGACATGGATGAAACTTATCTTGGTATCTTGATAGGGGTATTTTACTAGATATTTTGTTAAAAGTGTCTCCCCATGGCCTTAACACATAAGAAGATGTATTGAAGTAGGAAAAGAGGATTGAATCCATATTTTATGGAATTAAAAATGAAATCAACTTTTTACCTACTCCTAAGAGTTTTATAGGTTCTTTAGAAAAGGTAAGGATAAGAGATTCAATTTTTAGCATACTCGAAGTGACATCATAGCATGTTTTCCTCAATTAATAGGAGGTTTTGGGATGAAAATGCTTATGGATTTATTGTAACCCATATTAAATGGATGTTCTTAATGACTAATTATTAATTTTAATAATTTTTATTTTTGAATTTTGGTTGTTTTATTATATAGTTGGTTATGTTTCATGACTTCGTTGTTTTGAGTTCTTGTGTTTTGATAGGATTCATGAACTCATTATGGTTTAAAAAGTTAGTAACTAACAAAGAGTTATAATACAGTAGGGATAAAACCATAGTGAATCCTCTTTATTATCCTCATGTGCGTGCCTCTTGGTGTTTATTTTTGGAGTTTGGTATCTAATTTTTGCATTATCCACTTATACCAGCTTGAACCAACCCCTTTTTTCACAATTAGGCTAGATTTGGATTGTGGATTATACTATGGATTCTCTCATATACATGGATCAATCCCTGATAGGTTTTTTTATATTTTTTTATGAAGTTTTTTTGTTATTTATTTTGATATTTCTAATGTGGGAGTCATTTTTTCCCTTTTATAAGTCATTGTTCATCTAACCATGAGACTTTTAGTGTATCGATATTAAATTCTTTGAGGTTAATTCTATGTTAAAAATTAGTTATGCATGGTATACTCAATTTTCTATTGGTTATTTTTCTAGTTCTTCTGGGATTGTCCCTTTGAATTTTTAGTTTTTGTTCCCTTATGTTGTGTCCTTGTAAGAAGTCAGAACCTCAGTTCCTTATCTTGATCAACTAATCCTTCATGTTTATTTTGTGATAGGGTGGTAAGGAGGATTTTAAAACTATTACTTCTCTTTCCTTCATTATTTTATTTATTTTTTAGTTCCCTTTCTACTCTCTCTTAATAAGTGGTTTTCCTTGAAATTTAGAAATTTTGGGCATGTAGTTCATGTCACATGTTTTGGCACAGAGTTAGTACTAACAGTGTGAAAATAATGTAGAAGGATTACAATTTTTAGAAGATCCCAATTACAATTTTGGTGCACATTTATTATAACCATTTCACCTACATATATGAGTTCTCATTCCCTCCAATAGTAGGTACATGATCAAAAAATAGTTGGTCAAACAATGGGAAAAAAACATAAACCATGTTTAGCTTATTAAAAATTCAAAATTAATCTTTTACACATACCTAGTTTTTACCCCAAATCACACACCTCATTCTCCCACTAAACCTCATGCACACTAGGGGATCCTCCTTTAATTTTACATTGTTACACTTGGTAATATAAATTTCACCCTCTTTGTTTTAGATAAATTATTCAAGGTAATACATCTTAGTCTCTTCCTCTTTCATTATTCTCCCTTTTTATATTTTCCCTCTAAAACTAGATTGGTTAGATAACCTAGAGTTTTCTTGAGATCGATTTATAATAGAGGAATTCATTTGTGTTGGATTTATTTTGAGCCTTTAGGGATATCATAGTTTGATTAAGGAGGACTAGTACTTTCATTTGAAAAAATAAACTAGGTTTTTTGTAGGTGGTCCATTTTGTAGCTCTTTAATTTTAAAACTATGATATCTTATTGATTTAAATTCATGTTTTATGTGTTTTAAAAATTTTATAATGTATGAATATAAAAAATTAAAATAATATCATTTATTATGAGTTTCATCACATGTGAATGAGTTTTAGACATTGATTTAAAAGTGTAAATTATTTTTATGAAACCCATTATTATCAAGTGTCTTCATAAATGTTTGGGTAGATCTTTGAAATTGATAGTATGTTGTACATGAATTTTGGTTTCAAAAAACATTTTTTATGGATTTCTTTTATAAGTTATTCACATTAGGTCCATATGGAACATTATAAATAATATTTTTAGTAAATCAAAATCCCCTTCAAATAAGTCACAGTTGTTACGGAAAATAAATGGTTTTTATTTTATTTCTGTGGTGGTGACTAGTGAGGGGCCCTATATATGTTTTGTGTATGCTCTTGACGGAATTGGGTCAATTTCATATGATGTAATCAGAGGTGAGGGTGTGTATTTTTGTGATTTATAATATATAAATATATAAATATTTCAATGTATTATTTATTAAACTCACCTCTACTTTAGATGTAATGGGATACTAGGAGTGCCTATAAAATATGCCCGAACTGGCACTCCCAAATTCAATGCTAAAAATATAATCTATAGATTTCTGGCTTTGATACAGATAAACATGAAAAAAAATTTATCCATCCAAAACATACAACATCAAATGGAAGTATTGAATCACTTACATACCCAATGGTATTTTAGGATTAGGTTTTTAGAAAATTATGAAAAACTCTTACATAACAATAACTAAATCTTTATGTGAGAATTTATTCCATTATACCCAGCTTTTCATATTCCATGATAAGTATTTATAATCTCCTACATGAAACACGTATAATAATATCTTACTTAACATCATTATTTATAACCTATGGAAAATAAACATAAGGGTGATCTCAAATCATTAGTAAGGGTAAACATAGGCATCTACAATTGAATATATTTATTGAGAACAAGATGAGAATAAGGGTATCAGAACACATTCATGGTTCAGTAGCATTAAATAAGATAATTCATAAACATAAAATACTAGATAATTTTACATGTGACAGGGAATAATGTTTTAATAAGGATAAAAGTTGTAAGAATAAATAATCAGGAGCCATGTGATTCCAAGAATGATCAAATGAACCATTAAAACTCATAAAAATCATAGAAAAATCATGTTGGTAGTGTAAAACATTATCTTTATCACCCATGTCCACCAATTTCAAAAATAACTGGAGCCTAGTTAAATCCATAGGAGAAACCTATTCGGTTAACTCCCTCTTTCATTCATTTAAATTCAAGGAATGTTTTCCAAGTAATTGGTGAGCTATATCATGCTCACCCATCATATAAGTTATATTAGGATCACTCGTGATCATGATCTATATTGGGATCAACTATCAACATGAGCTATACCAATCTCACCCTTCATCGTCAATTATTTTTATACACCTTACATGAATAGAACACATGGAATCTTTAATTTTCATCATCAAACCTTTAAAAACAACATTAATTAATATATAGATTTATTAACCCATGGAAAAGAAATTGGATTCGTGAAAATATCTTTAAAATAATAATCATGATCCATCCAGATAAATAAGATGGATGGTATCATAAAATCATTTTCACAGTGATGTATATAAATCATTAAAGGATATTTACATCGATGAAAATACCTTTAAAATAACATTTCAAATTTTTCTTTTGAAATGTGGGAAAATACCCTTTTATTTTGGTACCATTAAAAACTAAAAAATCATTAAATATTGATACAATTTTTTATTTGAAAATAAGATTGGAGACTTTTAAAGGAAGCTTTAAATCATGGAATAGTTATGATAGTGAGAAAATGCATTTATATAGTATATGTTAATATAAAGGTTACATTCACACATTTGGTAAAAAGTAACTCATTTAGAAAATGATAAGAAAATTCCTTATATAACTTTTTATAGAAATTGAAACATGTGTAAATATTAATTTCATTAATCATTGTAGAATTTTAAAAACATTTCTGAAAAAAATTTAAACAAAATATATAAATGGAAGAAAAATATTCTTGATCAAAGACAAAAACAAAGTTCGCTTCTCTTAAATACATCCTTTCATAATTTCTAGTACATAATAAGAGGTTAATTAAAGGAAAAAAAATTTAATTTCCCAAAATAATTAATGGATAAGAAAAATAAATGAGTTTATGAGACCTAGATCATATAACTTCAGCATGGTAAATTTATGTATAAAAAATACTGATATAAAATATCATAATGTAAAACCCTTGCTACTTTAGTAACTTTTGAGTAATAATTATCATGAAATACATTACTTAAAATAAAACATTAAATACCATGTCCATAAGTTTATTCATGATAAAACATATCAAATGGGTAGTAGATACACCTCATAAAATGTGAACACTTCTCCCCTAGTAGCCCATAGTTGGTGGTTACTTGGTTACATTAGTGAAAAATAAAAGTGAGTGTACGCAAAAGGATCAAATAGTTTAGTATTATTGGAAACCTAGATACATACTTGAAACTCACATTATATTTGAAAACATAAAATAAAACATATTTGTTTCTTATAGTACACCATTATTCACTATACCATATCCCTAAATATCTGTTATAATACACTTCCTAGAATCATAGGAAAACGAAACATAAGAAAGGGGTGATCTAAGATTGTTAGTAATGGAATATATATGGTAGAATATATTATGAATAAATTAGGAATAATAAATATGGAAATGTATGTATCTTGAAAAAATGTTATTTAGTCAATAACTTTTACATGAAGAATAATATGGTTAGAATAAATTATGACCACATAATGCCCTATAAATAATCACATAAGATTAAAAATTATCTATAGATATAATAAATAATAAAATAATCACACGAAGATCAATAACATATCTCATAATGAGATAATTCAAAATTTTAAACGCAATAGACAAATTTCAAGGCCTTGTTCCATGACATCTTACATAAATGGGTAAGGCCTAAGACAAATACCCATTTTAGTTTGTCTCATGAGACATAATAATTCATCAAGGTTTTATAAAAGGCCCCATCCATCACATACTAAGTAAAATTCATTTCTAATATGAATTGGTTGGAACATAATAATTGAAAACATTTGTATTGAAATTCTAGAATAAAAAATGATAATAATTCCCCTAATCATTAAACATGATCTTAAACCATCTGGAGAAATAATAAGGGTGAAATAATTACAATATATCCTTATTGGATCATAAGTAAAATAAGTTTTTTTTGACTTTGATAAAAATAAATACCATATAAATGTTATTAAATACATTCTTGACAAAAATACCCTTTTCAATTTGAAAATCTCTTTTAGGAACAAATTATTTCTAGAATATTAAGGAAAATATTTATTTGAAAATTATCATGGAAACATGTAAAGTAATATTAAATTCATTGATTGGTCATGATGGTGGGAAATGTTTTTCTTGCTAAGTACATTAAAACAAATATTCCCTTCACATTTTTGGAAAACATTCAAAAAGTACCTCATTCGGGAAATGGCAGGAATATTCATTTTAAATAATTTTTCAATAAAAATGTATAAATTTATTTAATAAATAATATTAGAATATTAAAAAAAATTATTTGGAAACATTTTAAGTAAAATATGGATTTGGAAGAAAATATTTCTAACCGAGTAGAAAAATTAAGTCGATTTTCTTTAAAAACATGTTTTTGATATCTTGAGTACATAAAGATTGGAAAATGAATGAAAATTTTTTATTGTATAAAATAAAAATTGGAGAATAAAATATATTATGTTCAATGTAGAAAGATCAAAAATTCCCCCAGCATATACTTTAACTTAAATAATCCTAAATAACGATGACATTGTGAAATAAACTCTTTCCACGAGTAAAAATTCCTTGGTACATGTTATATCCCTGTATTTAATAAATATAAATTTATTATAAATATATTATAGAACCAAAATAATTTATATAAAACCTTATATTACTTATTTATAATATTTTATCACTTACTTATTAACAATTCTGTATTAAATTAACTATTTTGGGTGATCACTTCTTTATTTTTCACATAATTTTTGGTTCAGTAATATCAATACTTGAAATTTTTTCATGGTTTGATCATATGAATAATTTTAATCAGGATTTAAATATAATATATATTCATTATGTAAATATTTACAGTCATTAATAAAATTTATAGATTGAAAATTGAATTACATCATTCATGGAGAGGGTATTCCTTATATAAACATGAAAGTTGTATCCATTTTTCTATAGAATGAATCAAAGAAAGATAAATAATAATTAAAATTCATATAATTATTATAATATAATATATCATATATATTCCTTAAATTTTTCCTTATTACCATCCATGTCAAAATAAAGTTAAAATTGTGTCAAATCGTTTTGTGGATGTGGTAGTTTACACGCACACATAAGTGAAACTATCATTTTATAATTGAATGGAAGGTAAGAAGTTAGAGGTTATATTATATTTCCAAAATTATAATTTTTTCATAAATATATTACATATACATAAAATACATTATTATATCCACACTTGATTAGTGGTTATGGAAAATGAGTTACATCAGTTTGCGAGGTGGTAGTCTATCGTACACACGATTGGTAGTTTTGTTTCCCACTTGATGGAAGATGGGATTGATATAGGTATTACATTAAAATAATATTATCTCATTATATATAATATTTTTTTTTTATTTAATGATATTATTATAATATTTCATGAAGGTGGAAGTAGAAATAAAATTAAAATGCAAGGTTAGGAACTATACCTCTTCTTCAGATGGCCTCTTTATGATTATACCAAAAGCCTTACAAGGATGGTTTTATGATCAAAAAAATGATTATATTTCTTGAGTTTGGATTTAAGGAAAGTATTTTTTCAATTATTTTCCAAAAAAAATTACTTTTATTGTTGGATATGCAAGTAGAGGAGATGTCATTTTATAAGCGAGGGAGAGGACCCACTTGCAAACCACATGGAATTTTCCTAAAATAATAGAAGATAATAAATTAATTTCATATAAAATGATTCCAAATGAAATTATATTATAAGTTTGGATATTATAAGTTCTAAATATATCTATCTAATATAATTCATAAAATTTTAACTAGAAAACATACCTTATCTTTTGGTTTAACCACATGGTAAGCCTGTTTTTTCCTTAACCTCTAAAATTAATTTTTTTTCTATTTTTAATATTCATTATGACCAAATATTAAGTTGAACCTATTACCTAATATTTTTTATTAAAATTAAAAATATTTAATCTACTGTACCAAATTAAATTCATATAAGTGACATAAATTAATTTAAAATTATTCATGCAAAAGTGTCAAAATCATGTTTTCGAAGAAACGTTTTCTAAAGTATAAAACGTTTGTATAATAAAAAACATAAAATAAATTAAAATGACCTAAATTTAATTAATAAAAATATAATTTAACTAATTTTTATTTTTAAAGATTTATAAATAATAAAAATAATTTAGTAGATTCTTCAAATGAAAAGGAAAATTTCTATAAAATTCATTATTTTTCACTATTCAATGAAAACATTAATCTTTTTATAAATTTACCAAAAATTAACTCGAATATCATTTTAAAATTATGAATTCTAAAATTAAGTTAATTTTTTAAATTAAAATTTCTTAAAGTGAAAAAAAATTAAAATAAGTACAAAAAACATGATAGGACCACTTTTTAGAAAAATGTAGTTTTTTAGCATAAAACTAAATTTATTCTTATACCATGCATATAAAAATATTTAATGAATGATAAAAAATTTAATTTAATATATAATATAAAATTTTAATTAAAATCATTCACCAATTTTTATTGATCTAATTTATTCAGATAAAAACGCATCATGCGTATAAAAATAGTTCTTCAAAAAACCACTTATTTTACTTTCAAATGATTTTTATTTTTATTTCTAGTCAGTTTTAAACCAATGTATTTATTTTTAAATTTTTAACTAATATATTTTTCATAATCTAATTATTCTTATTAAAAACCCCAAATTTAATAGCTAGGTTATAATAGTATACTATATTACAATTCATTTATACTCGTGGTTTCTTGTATGTCAAGCTCCTGAAGGGAACAAATTTGAATAAATATGTAACAAAATAAATGGGTTTCACATTATTCCCTCCTTAAATAAATGTTATCCTCAAAATTTGAACTTTATCTTGGAAAATAAGGGCTTCACATTTGAAAATTTCTTTTTTGGAAAACCCGCATCATAAAAGTGTTCATAAAACTTACTCTTAAAAAGATATAAAGGAAAATATAAAGGTAATATTGAATAACATAAAACATTGTTTCCTAATAGGATAAAATTGGTGTTAATTGAAACTATAGACATAGACCAAAAGTGTAATTCCAAAATATTTATGGAGAGTGACAGAGATTAGTAATCACAGGAATGTAAATTATAAATACAATGCTGACAATCACAAAACTATAAATATTTTATGGGTGAAAATATGATTGATTCATCGAAAATTATGGTAAATGTATAAAATTTTATTTCAATATCTTTTTTTCTAAATTTTAGGGATTCTTTTAATATCAAGATAGAGAACACCGGAAAATATACTTATCTGATATCATTTTCTTTCATAAGCTTAGTTTCATCTTATTTTTGTACTTAGATCAATTTAAACATTATTTATTACTCTAATAAATGAATATCCAATTTAATAAAAATATTCTTGAAGCACTAAAATTAACTTTTAATAGATCAAAAATTCATAAAAGGATGACATGTATTTCTACATATCTCTAAATATTTAGAAAACTCAAAATGGTTAGAACGAGTTATCCTATATAATACATTAATCGCTAAACCCTCAACAGTATCACCCAGATTTAAAATTAATATATTCCAAACATATTTATATGTAAAATAATTTAATTAAAAACAATGTAATATTAACCAAGAAATCACATAGTCCAATGTTAGGCATTTCACCCTTATCTTTCATTAGTAGTGAGTTCAAGCCTTGCGGCCTTTCCGGATGCGGCAGGTTGTCGACCAATATGCCATTTTTAAATTTTTAAAACTTTTTTAATATAATTCATATAATTTTTTCAAAAATATTATGATTATTATGAAAATTAACCTTAATTATCAAATCAATTATTGACCACTATGGCTTTCTATACAGAATATTTTTTCCCAAAAAATCAAAAGAAAAAAACAATATACTATTATTACCTTAATATCAATGATCATCTTAACTTTAAATGTTATAAATACCTTTAAAATATTAAAGGAGGGTTCTTTCTCAAAAAATGCATAATGTTAATCCTAAGGGTTACATATATCTTATCCCAATAAATCATCTCCCAAAACCTCATTAATCACATTAAAATCCAATCACCTAAAACCTCAAAATTGGTGTCTAAGACTTTAAAATTATGATCAAACATAAACTCATATACCCATGATGTTATCCATAAATCTTAAGATAATATTACATTATGATATATATTATTAAAAAATTAAAACAATCCTTTGATGTTTCATGATTCTTATAACCAAAAAACTATTGGTATACATAATTCTTAAATCATAATACATAAATACTTAAACCTTTTCAATGTTTCTTCCTTGTTTAAAGCGTTAAACCTTAGATTAAGGAATTTATGTAGATAATTATAATATTGCACACACAAAAGACATTGAACTATAAATAATACCTTATGATGGAATTCATTTTCCTTTATTGAACTCTTCATTTTTTCTTAGTAATTAATTACTCTATGACCTTATTTTCCATACATAAACCATATTTCTATTCCTCTAAGATACATATTTAAGTTCTTCTTTCTATATTCTCAATATATAATAAGTTTAATATTCTTTATTATATAGTCTCTTCCACCCAAGATCTCAGTATACTCTATATTTCTCTTCTTTGGTGAGTTCAATAGTTAGTGAATGAGAAAGTTGTTAATTATATATTGTGCTAACTAATTATTCATAATCACAATATCTTTCACTCAATTCATCATCCCATTTGGTTTCTTATAATAACATTATTCATCATATCCTACATTATCATGGATCCTTCTAGTTCCAACCATTGAATAAAACCAAAATTCATGATGCCAGCAATGATAATCCTAGTGGGAAACTACATAATTTTTAAAAATAATTAATATTATGTCTAAATCATGACACATTATTTCTTATCTCTATGACCATAGTTTTAATCTAGTTTATTTATGTTCATCATCTATTCAAATCTTGTATGATGGTTTGTAAAGGGTATATGAATTTCAAAAAAACATATCCCCTAGGAGTGTCAAACAAGGTATGTAGCTATTCCTGTTGTCATGAACTAGGTGACGATTGATTCAAATCCTAATGCACCATTTTTGGAGTTATTACCCCTAAGTACAAATTTTCTAGAACCACATCCACATCTATTATCCATATAGGTATTTATTATTAGGAAATCAATATTATCTCTACCTTACTAAAAATTTATAATGTTATTCTACACTTATACTTATCCTCAAAGTTATTCATCGGATTATATTCTCTAATATATATTTTATAAAATAAACTTATCAAGGATACTAATAAAATTTAGCGGATACCAACTTTTAATACCCTAACCTTAGTATCCTAGAGTCGGTTGTTACTTTATTACATTGGTACTAAATACATGTGAACACATTTGAGAAAATTGAATAGTTTATTATTTTGGAAAAAATAGATACATACATAAAACTCACATTACATTTGAAAACATAAAATATAACATAGTATATTCTCTTAGAATACTATTATTAATTTCATCATATCCTTATACATCGATCATAATACACTTCCATAAATTTTTTAGAAATGATACATAATAAATGGGTGACCCGAGATACTGATTAAGAATATGCATACAAAAGAAGATATCAAGAATAAATAAGGAAAAATCAATATAGAAATAAAATTATCTCAAAAAAATGTATTTAGTCAATAACTTGATAATGAAGGATAATATGATAGTAATAAATTATAATAATGTAATTCTATATAAATAATCACAAAATCATGAAACTTACACATGTATATCATAACTAATCAAATAATCACATGTAAATCAATAACTAATATCATAATGGGAGAATGAATAATGTAAAAATAGTAAAAATATCATCAAGGAATCATTCCAATAAATCTTACATAAATGGGTAATGCCTCATCCAAATTCTCAAGCTATTTTATCTCATGAGACCTATTGATACATTGATGGGCTATAGTAGGCCTTGCCCATCACATACTAAGTCCAGTGAGTTCCTCATATAAATTGGGTGAAACATAATCAACATAAACATTAATACTGAAAAACTAGAATGCACGTTGTTAATAATTTCCCCAATCAATAAACATAATCATAAACCATCCATTATAATGGGGAAAATGGTATCAAAATAGTACATCCCCATTCAACCTGATCATAAAACATATGAAGAAATAATAAGGATTATATCATTAAAACATATCTCCAATATAAAATAATTAAAAAAATATTAAATATTAGGGAAATAAATTTATTTTAAAATGAACATGGAAGTTTGTAATGGATGATTCAAAGTAAATAGTAGTCCTGATAATTTGAAATTCTATTCATGTTTAGTATGTTAAAACTAAGACCTTTTAGGGTTTCAGTAAAAAGTAAAAAACTACCTCATTTCAAAAATGATAGGAATATTAATGTTAACTAATTTTATAAAATAATTGGTAGAAACTTATTTAAAAAATCATTAGATTATAGTGAAAATATTCTTTGAAAACATTCTAATAAAAATATGGATATGGAATGAAAGATTCCTGACTGAGTAGAAAAATAAAGTCATTTTTCCTTAAAAATGTGGATTTGGTATCTTGAGTGTTTAAAGAGTAGAAAATGAATAAAAAAATTTTAATTTACATAAATAAATATAGAATGAGTAAATATATTGGGTTTAAGATAGAAATATCAAATAATTTCCCCTGCAGAGACTTCAGCATAAACTTTATCATCATCATAATTTTTATTTATTTTAAAATATAGTGAAAGATACAAATACACAAGAAAAAATGGGGCCAAGGATATAGGGATGTACTGAAATATTCAATATTATTTGCATCCCCTCTCATAAGTTTCCCACCCTCATGGGGTATGAAATCCATGTTTGGGAAGCAATTAATGGTTTCCCCTTGGACCACCATGGAGGTAAGATATTTCATGACCTTGTTCCCCACACTCCATGTATGAAGGATATTCATGTGAATATTGTTATGGACTTTACACCCTATAATAATATATGAAATTGACCAAGGATTAATACATATACCATTTAGGGAAGAATAAATAGTTGAGGAGTCGGTTTTCGCTGCTACCAATAAACTATTCATTTGGCTACACAAGCAAAGACCGATGAGAATAGCCATAGATTCATCTTGGAGGGAGTTTCTATATCCAAATAACATAGTAAAAGAAAAGAAAATAGATCCCCTGATTTCATAAACCATAAATACTCCTTGCATATAACCCAAGAAACATGGTCCATAAATATTAAATTTGTGGCCTGAGGTTGGGGGTATCATCAAACCCAAGGACTGAGAGTGCCTTTAAGATTAGAATGATTGGAAGAAGTTCCAATAAATAGTGGTCCAATAGTGAGGGATTCTTCCCAATTCATGAAGTGCCTAATAATGTCAACCTATAGGTTCCTAGATTGTATATCAAGATAATTATTTAAGTATACATCCTTTTCAAAGTGTGCTAAGATTCAACCCAGCTAGATGCACCAACACCCTACTAATATGACCATGGCTCTAGATTTATTCTTCAAACTAGTATAACCCGCACCTTGGAACTGGTGCTTGATAAAAAGAAGGTCCCCTAACTCTTGGGAGGAAAATATTGTAAATTCTCCAAAGTTTTTTCAAACCATACAAACCTAATCTTATTTAAATAATATGTGGTATGAGGTATCCAACTGAATATTCCAATAACACAAAAATATTGAGTCTAGGTTGATGCATGTACATTTCATGATATAATCAATTGATAATTATTTGTTTTTTATTATCCATATAAGAAAATTATATTTCATAGGGATATCCTTAAACCATAGAACCTTCCTATATTTATCACCATTCCCCATTATGAATATCACCCTGTGAAAATAATTTATAGAAAAGGAACCAGAAGTAGATCCACTAAACACACATTTATCATGTTCTGTGTTCATTTTTATGAGATAAAAAATATCTCATTATTTCAAGTCAAGGAATTCACTAATAAATATCAGGTTCTTACTAGCATGATTTAATGTAATATAAAGAATATAAAACCTAGTGAATCCAATATTATATCTAACCTAGTTTTGGTTCCATAATGATATTTCACCCTTACCCACTATCCATAGAATGTGATTTTGAAGATTTTTGTAAGTGAGGATAAATCATGGACCGATTGGAAGAAGAGTTATCTATTTCTGCACCCAAATTTCATTTATCTTTGTTAGTCATGCACCTCCCCTAGAGGTTTCACTTATCAATAGTCTCCCACTCAATATTTTCATGCATTCCATGAAGCATGACAAAGATATACCTCACATTAATGTCACCCTCCCATGAAGTCCTTGATATCTATTTCTGTGATGCCCAATGGTGATTACCATTTGAGTTTTCATCCCGAATGAAATATTCTATGATGTTATCAATGTTGTAGATAACAAATTTCGGGACCTTCATAGCTAAGATAACCTGGATTGGGATTGAATAAAGCACACTATTTACTAAACAAAATTCTCCACTAAAACATAAATAATGATTATTCTAGTTGAAAATGTAACCCATGATACTCCTGATAATCTAATTAAAATGATATATATGTAGCCTTCATGAGGATATTGGAGCACCCAGGCACTCCATTTGGAATACCCTTCTTTAAATGACCAATCTATTAGTTATAGAGAACACCCCCTATCTGATAACCTATTTGATATATATAGGTTCCTCTTCCCTTGGTTAATAATTTTACCACTCCTGTTACAGTAATCATTAAGAACCTTATTAATACCATCATCCAATATCTTATCAGTATTCATAAATATCATTGTTTCATCAATAAATATAATATGGATGATGAGATAATAGTTCAATCTACCTAAGATAAGAAAAATATTACCCCTCATGATTCTCTTGTTGATGAGTCAACTAAGCACATATTGGGTTAAGATGAAGATGATGTGGGATAAAATATCACCCTTTCTTTGTCCTCATAAAGTTTTGAAGAAGCCATTTTTCCCCATGAAATATGTTGAAATCCATGAAGAACTAACACGCCTGAATATGAGATCTGAGGCCGAGGAGGAGAATTTCATACTTGATATCACCCTAATAAGTAAATTTCACTTGAAACTATTATAATACTAATCCATTTCAATATTCAATTTAATGTTAGATATGGATTCCTTTTGGTTAATATCACTGATCACATCCTGGTTTAATTTTATTGTTACCTAGATCTATTGTGCTTTAATAAACCCTTGTTCCTCATTATATATCCATCATGGAATTTTAATAGAGGTCCCTATGTTAATAACACTAGACAACACCTTATAAAAATAATTACAAATGCTTATAGGTCTTTATTGATGGTTATAAGAGGGATCCTTTATTTTGAGGATGAGCACTAGTGTAGTGGCTCAAGATACCAAAGAAAGACCGCCACCCTAGAATAATTCTTGCAAATCCTTCACCAAGTCACTATTTACAAGATTACAATATGCTTTGAAGAAATAGATAATAATATAATCTATGCCTATAGCACTCTCTGTATTTAGGCCACACATTTCATTATAAATCTATTTGGAATCTGGATTAGATTTGAAGAAATCAGTTTCAATATTGGATATTGTGTGAGGTACCTCTTTCATAATTTCCTCATACCCCCTCAGATAACCATAATACATGAAGCTATTAGTACCTATAAGGAGTGACATAAAATACGATTTATGGATTCCTCCCACTGCATCCTTATCATTATTAAAGGATCCATCCTCCAGGAATATTTTGTGGATGATGTTATGCCTTTTATCCTTTATAAAATCCTGGAATAATTTCATATTCTAGTAACCTTCATGTACCTATTTTATTCTTGACTATTCTCATGCCAAACAATCATGACTGAGGATTGTATCTGCTGGTATATACGTTTTATTTATAAGTGCATCAAGAAAGTCATCATTACATTCATCTTCCAAAATAGATTCTGGGGACTCAATGTCCCTATTCACTTCATCTATCTCTTGGAAGTTTGGATTTTAGTTAGTAATCCATAACTGAATATCAACTTTAAGGAGTCTTAGCTTGTTTTGAACCTCAATAGATTAACACCCCTAGGTGGTATTATTCCATGACTCTTTCACCACATCCTTTTATTCTGAATACTTAGTCCACATATGAGAGTAAGAGAAGCGGTCACCTCTCACATGCATGTAGGATAAAGAGACTAGAAAAGGATAAGTTTTGAAAACCCTTCTCTTTATTAAACATTAATTCATGATTTATTACTTAAGAGTACACATAATACAACACAGAAGATCGATAAGTCTAGTGTTTTTGATAATTAGGTACATTAAATAACATATCAAAATAGGGAATACGTCATCTTTAATGATAAATTCCTTAAAATTCTCATATTATTACTTCATACTTAAAACTGTATGGGATAACCTGAGGATATACATAAGAAATGGGTGATCTATAAATTCCAGTAAGGGAATCAACATGGAAAACATGAATAAATTAATATGTGTTAGAAAATAGTCATATAAATGGGGCATAAAATTACTAAGAATCATAAACATGGACAATGAGTCATGATATAGCATGATAATAATAAATGCAATATGGGAAATGTGGTAACAACTTAAAACACAACACCATAAACATAGGTCATGGATAACTTCCAAGAAATCATGATGGAAAATGTATCATGATGGATTAGGTTCAATACCTAATCCCTTGTATAATGTCTTATGATACTAAAACATTACCCAATGCATTGTAGGATTATATAATTCAAGTCTTACTTGTCAATTTCATTTCATTCTCATGCTTAATTGTGCGACATAGATCATAAAACATGGAATCATTTACCATCACATTTTATTCCATAATAAAGGATTGTGGGAAGAATAAATTTAATTACTCAATCAGATATGTATAGGTTCAGGAAGGTGGAAACTCTTGATAGGAAATGGGTATGGTTATTCACTACACCATTATTTGGCATGGAAAATTGTGGTGAAATTTTGGTAGCATAACGGGGCGTATAAATGTTCATGGAAGGGATAAATGAGAGTTAAATGGGTATATAATAATTTAAAAAAAATATATAGTAAGTGTGAAATTTAATAACATGTCCCATAAATAAGATTTGGAGATAAAATACATAAGATAATTATGAAACATAAATAAATAGGAGAAGGAGAGGATCCCTTACTATGTTTTGACATGGTAACATGTGTACATAAATTTCCATGGGAGGGATTAATAAGAGTTAAATGGGTATATCATCATTTAGAAATAAAATTGAAATTAATGGGGGGTACGAAAGGAAATATACAAATATTATCAAACTGAAATTTGTAGGAATAACATAAAAGTGGTGTTTGAATAAAAAGGAGAGTTTAAGATCCCTTACAAAATTTTGGTATGCTAACAGCTTAGTTAAATGCTATAATGAGAGAGAATAATTGGTATCCAATTATTATATAATCAGTTTTAAAGTATAGGAATCATTAAAATTACATGAAAACATAGATAATTGAGATTCAAAATACTACTTACAACGAATGTGTTTGAATGGAAAAGAGGAGATAGGAATCTCTTACTAAATTTTGACATGGTAAAGGGTGTACATAAAGGTTCATTGGATGGATTAAAAAGAGTTAAATGGGTCTATAATTAAATGGAAATACAAATTCTAGTAATATGGTTATAGTAAAATATACATAAATAAGTACAAATGGAAACTAAGAGGCATAACATAAAAGTGGTACTGGAATAGAAGAGGAGAGGGAGGTCCCTTACCTTGAGAGAGTGATTCCCAAAAGATTTCAAGGAGAATTTTGAGAGCTTGGAGAAACCTTAGTAGAAATCTACAGAGTGGAATGAAGAGAAATGATATAAACCATGGTTTTTGAGTGAAGATAAATGGGAGCTTGGGTGGGTTAATATAAGAAACCATTGGGGAATTCTTTAACATTTCTCAAACATAGGTTTTGGAATCTATATAATAAAATAACAAAAAACACAAACCTTACCATGGTTTCTCCCATGGTTTATAGAATATATAGGTGGTTTTTATTATTTTATATATCTAATGGCCTAACTTATTAAAATAATACCCTTTCTAATGTGTAAGTGAGTCGTGTTTATAAAGAAATGATTTTAAAACCATAAAATATATTATATGTTTGGGAGGGTTCATAAAGGCTTTAAAATTTTAATAAAATAAACATAATATTAAATTATTTTCAAGGGTAAATATAGATTTTTTCTTGGATTGCTATTATTGTTACATCATTTTTGGGTCATTATGATTTTATAGTACACACCGTATATTTATACCGTATTTAATTTTTACTCAAAAATTTGATTGTATCATAGAATAATGAAAAATTAACCAATTGATAATTCCTACATTCTAATTCCAAAAAATAATATTCATTTTATCTAAATAATTTTAAAATATGTGAATTTTAACTTTTATAATAATAATCAATATTTATTGGGAAATTTTTTGGTTTTTTGACAAATACAATTTTTGAACACTTATAAAGATTTCATTTGAATTCATCAAAATTATTTGATAGTTTATATTTAATAAAAATTATTTAATAATAATATTTAAATAAAATATTTTTTATTTTAAAAGTACATTAATTTATTAAAATAAATTACTTAATTGAATTTTAATACTTCTCAAAAATACAATTTGTCTTTTATTGTAACAAAATAAAAATAATTTATAAAGTAATAATAATAAAATTAAAATATTTCATTATTATATAAAATATAAACATTAATATTATTAGGGTCTTTATACATATCCCTTTAATACACCAAAAAATTACTTAAGAGTAAGGTGTGAAATGGTGAGGCTCTTTTAGAGTGGTTTGACATACATAGTTTGGGTCGCGACCTAGATGATCTTAAACTCCTCCCATAAATGGTTTCTCTCATGCTTATGTTTTTGGATATCATCTTGGGATTGGTCAAGAGAAAATTGTAGTGATTCTATCCTCAATATAATCTTTAATAAATGGGATTCATAGGGTACGATCCTAATAGTTGTGTCTATCACTTTGTCTGTGTAAATTGGATTTTTTAAAAACCTTTATTTATACTAACGATGTGATCATTGTTCAATAGATATATTATAAACTTTAATGTTTTTTAATGCTATTTTAAATCTAATAGGATATAATTAAACCAAATAAGTGAATGTTTTTTATATATCCAAAATATATAATAATGCATTTAATTAAATCACAAGGGTAATTTTATTTATAAAATTTAAAGACTTTACAATCCCCCACCCCATTCAGAAATGTTTCCCTCAAACTTTTCATTTAACAAACTAAAATATATGTGGGTAATTATATTTTATTACATCCTTGGATTCCCATGTATCTTCTTCAAACTTGTGGTGTCTCTAAAATACTTTGATCAGGTGAATTGTCAGATTTCGTATAACTATTTCTCTATGATCTTAGGTCTTCACCAGATGCTCTCCATAAGAAAGATCATTCTACAACAGTACCACTTATGGATTGAGTAATTTTGAGGTATCTTGTATTTACTTTCTCAAGAGTGATAAATAGAACACATAATGTACTTGAGATAGGTTAGTTAGGAGTTCTAGTCAATAGGTCACCACTCCAATGTGATCAAAGAACTCAAAGGGATCAATGTATCTTGGAATAATCATTCCATTCCTCTCAAATGTCACTAATTTATTACATGGATATATAAGTAATAACACCATGTATCAATCCTAAAAATTTAGGTCTCATTAATGATTGTCATCATAGCTCTTCTATCGACTTTAAGAAGCCTTGATGTGATGTTCAATGGTCTTGAAACTTTCCACCATTTCCTCAACCAATATAGGACCGAGCATTTTGCATTCCCTAACATCATCCCAGCTTGTAGGTTTTCTATACCTATTCCCCTAAATGGATTCATATTGATCCATTTGGATGCTAGAGTGGAAACTGTTATTATATGAGAACTCAAATAGTGGAAGACATTGATCCCATCCTCCTTTGATGTCAATTGATGATTCTCTCAACATATCCTCTAGTGTCTATATAGTCTGATCATATTGGACATCAGTTTGGGGGTGATAAGTTGTACTGAAGTTCAAATTAGTATTTAGAGCATGTTGGAGACTCTTCGAGACCATGTAGGTAAATATTAGATCTCGATCAGATAAAATCCGTAGTGGTGTTCTATGCAGCCTCACCACATTTCTAATGTATATCCTAGCAAGTTGGTTAAGTAAGAAGTCCCCTAGAATTAAAATTAAGTGAGGAAACTTTGTATTACAATCCACTAAAACTCATGTAGCATTATTTACTCTTTATTTCATTGGAATACTAGTGAAAAATTATAGGGTGATGTTTTTACATTTCAACATAGGTATGGGTAATGGTTGCATCATCCCCTTGATTTATATTCTTTTTTCCCTTCACTTGAAGACATACAAGAAATGTTGATGTATATTATGTGATATCCTACTTCATATTGTGCCACCAATAGTGATCTTAGATATCTTGATACATATTTTTATTTCTTAGATAGATGGAGAAAGTCAAATAATGTGCATCATCCAACAACACGTTCTTTAACTAAGGATTTGATGGTACACATAGATGTGACCCAAATATCACAACTCCTTCATTAATGTTGAAATCCAAATATTTCCTATTTATTATAGATCCAAATTTCATATGAATTCCCACATAATATCTTTGATCATATTTATACTCTCTAAATGGGGTGGTTGAGAAATCATTTGTGAAACGATTGATGATATTCTTTTCTTTATGATTCCCATGTTCATCCTTTTCAACTATAAGAAGATCATATCCCTATAAATTCTCATCAATTATACAAATTTTTGGATCCTTTCAATATATAACATCGGCCATTATATTTTATTACCATGGATGGTAGTGGATTGAGAGGTAATAGTCCTTGACCATCTCTAACCATCTTCATCGGCACATATTTAGCTCTCTCTTTTTAATATATAGTTAAGACTCTTATAATCCACATAAATTTTACACTTGTCCCCAAAGAGATAATGCCACTTTATTTCCAATATGAATACCACTGCATCCAATTCCAGATCATGAGTTGCATAGTTTTATTTGTGAACCTTCAATTACCTTGAATTATAGGATATCACTTTTTCATTTTTCATTATCACACAACCCAATCCTATCTTTAAAGCATCGTTGAATACCACGAAAAATTTTCCACTCATGGGTAGTGTGAGTACAAGTGAAATGATAAGCCTCTTATTAAACTCATTAATGTTATATTTACATTCATCATTATAAAAAACGTGACTCCCTTATTATTTTACTTGGTTATGGGGTTTTAAAATCATTATATATTTCTGAAAAATTGATGATAATACCTAGGTAATTCAAGGAAACTCTGGATATTTTTCATAGATATTGGCCTCATCCATCCTATAATTTATTATATCTTTGAAGGGTCCACAAATATCCCATTTCTTATGATAATGTTCCCCAATAATGAGACCTCTTTCTACTGTAACTCACATTTGTTTTAATTTTCATAAAGTTTCTCCTTTCATAAGGGTTTTAGAATAGTTCATGGATTCTCCTCATACTCCTCCTTGATTTTGGATTATATTTTAATATCATCTATAAAGACTACCCAATTTTTTTGAGGTAATATCTAATGACTCTATTCATAAATTCCATGAATATTCCTTGAAAAGTAGTGATTTTGAGTGGTATTATTATGAAATCATAGTGCTCATAACTTTTATGGAAAGAGGTATTGGGGATATCTTCTTTCTTCCCCCTTAAATGGTATTATTTTGATCAAATATCGAACTTGGAAAAGTATTGTGCTCTATATTTTTGATCGAACAAGTCAAAAATAACTGGAAGAGGATATTGTTCTTTATCATGATCATTTTTAGCTCACAATAATCAATGAAAAGGTGCATTGACCCATCCTTCTTCTTGAAAATAAGGACTGGTGCACCCTGTGGTGAAGCACTTGGGTGTATGACCCCTTTATCCAGATTCTCCTATAGTTGTTTCCTTAGTCCCTAGAGATCCACAACATCAATTCTATACATATTTTTGGATAATGGAAATGACCCGGGTATGAGATCAATTGAAATTTCACCCTCTTGGTTAATAGGAAGACCAGAAAATATTTTAGGAAACACATCAGTGTATACCCTTATAATGGGTAGGTTTTCAAGGATGATCCTTTCCTTAGACTCAATAATTTCATCTAGATATGCTTTCTCGTAGGGTAATAATATCCATGCATGATATTTTAGTGCTAAAAAGGACACTTCATCCTCATTTCACTTGTACAAACTGGGGTTCAATTCATAATACAGAGAGTGATTTTCTTCTCACAGTAATTTTTTTGTCACATTATAGGGAAATCCATTTCGTACCCATAATTTCATAAAATTCATCTAAACGGGGTATCACATGGTTCTACGATAAACTAATCCCACAAATTTTGACATGGGAGGAGTTATATACTTGGGAAGAAATAATTTCCCCATTTTCTATTTTAACTGAAAATTTTTACTTCCATGCTTTTTGGTGGTGTTTTAATAGTTCTAATAAACTTTCATGATATAAAATGAAAACTTAAAAATAAGGGTGATAACCCTACCTTTAACATTTTTATTCTTTTTCCTGCCATTTACTACATCCAAAGTCAACTCCTGGTTGATAATTTTAAAACTATTAAACACATAAATGGAAATTCAAAAACATAAAAGGGATAAATATTAAATGACATCTATTTCTTAATTTATGAGTTTCTGAGATTTAATCTATGTTATCCATGATCTATTTCCCAACATATAATCTTATAGAAATTTTTTGTTCCCTTTATAATGGTTTGTAATATGATTGTGAATTTAAAAAATCATATCCCCCAGGAGTGTCAAACCAAGTGTCAACAAGACTTGTTTTTATGCACCATTTCACGATTGAGTCTAGATCAACATGGTTTTTTTAGGTTTTACCCCTATGTACATATGTGCTAAAGAAAAATGAACTTATAATATATATAGGGATTCATTTTCTTGATAAACCACAAACTCTATACTTACAAAAATATAGGGATGTTTTATTATAATTAGTTTTATCCCTAAGGATTTCACTAAAGTTTTCTAATCCTAATCCAAAAAATAAATAAACATTCATTCTAAACCAACTATAAAAACCATGCTCTTTATTACACATTAATTTGGGATTTATTATATAAGAGTAAAATAATAAAACATAGAAGATTATAAATTCTAGTTTATTTGGGAAGTTTTTATATAACTTAAAAACATAAAATATTAAATACATCATCTTTATTGAATTAAAAACATAAAATATTAAATACATCATCTTTATTGAACACTTTTTTAACATGATCATATTATTCCTTCATACATAAAACTCCATGTGATAACCTGGGGACATACATCAAAAACGCTTGATCTACAAATCCCATTAAGGGGATAAACATGGAATAACATTTAGAAAATAATACATGTTAGAAAATATGTATGTCAATGGGGAATAAAATAAGTGATAATCATAAGCATGAACAATGAGGCATGATATAGAATGATAATCATAAAGGCATCATGGGAAATAAGAATCCAATTAAAAAATTCAATATAAACACAGGTTAGGGCTAACTACCAATATATCATGATAGAAAATGTACCATTATGGATTTGGTTCTATACCTAATCCCCCAAATGAAATACCGTAATACTAAACCATTACCCAATACATTGAAGTAGTACATAATTCTCGGTGCACCCATCACTTTCATTTCATTATCAGGATTGAGTGAGCCACATAATCTTCACATAAGCATGGGAAATGTGGAATCATATATCATCACATTTTATTATACAATAAAGGAGTAAAGAATAAATACATATAATTTCCTATTATAATAATCGTAGCTTCATTATGTTTAACACCCTTGATAGGAAATGGGTATGGGTATTTAATTCAAAATTGTTGGTTGTGGAAAATCAGGGTGAAATTTTGGCAGCATAAGGGGGGAGTATAAATGTTCATGGAAGGGATTAATGAGAGTAAAATCGGTATCTCATCATTTATACATAAAATAGATAGTCAGGGGGATATGAAACAACATATCCTATACTTATTAATTGGAGATAAAAGGCATAAGATAGTGAATAAAATTTAATAAAGAGGACAAGGAGAGGTTCTCTTACTAAAATTCAGCATAATAACGAGTGTACATAAAGGTTAATTGGAGGGATTAATGAGAGTGGAATGGGTATATCATCATTTATACAAAAATTTTAAATTAATTGGTTTATTTAATAACATATCCCAAATTAAAAACATAAATTTATAGGGATAACATAAAATATGTTCTTAAATAAAAAACATAGTGGATGATCCCTTACTAAATTTTGGCAAGGTAAAGTCTTAGGTAAATGATTTATATAGAGGGGATAAATGGTATATAATTATTATAGAATCAACTTTACAATATATGTATCATAAAATGTATTTTAAAATATATAAAATTTATATTCAAATGGCTACATACAAAGAAGTTGTTTCAATGGAAAAGGGGGAGAGAAATCTCTTATTAAATTTGAAGATGGTAATGGGTGTACTTAATGGTTCATGGGATGGATTAATGAAAGTGAAATTGGTCTCTAATAACTAAAATTATTGTTATTTGTTTAGTATGACATAACCAAACAAGGAAAATGGAAAATAAGAGGCATAACATTAAAGAGGTGCTTTGATAACAGAGGAGAGGGAGGTCCCTTACCTTGAGAGAGTGATTCCCAAAAGCATTGGAGGAGATTATTGAGAGCTTGGGGAACCTTGGGAGGAATATATAGAGGTTATTTCAGATTAAGGACGTCATAAAATGTTTTTAGGGAATATAAATGGGATCTTTGGTGGTTTTATATTGGAAATGAGAGGGGAATTCTTTATCGTTTCTGAAACATAGGTTTTGGAATCTATATAATAAAATAAAATAAAACACAACCCATAGAATAGTTTTTTCACATGGTCTCTACAAAATATAGATTAATTTCATTATTATATAATTACAAGGTTATAAAATATTAAAATAATACCCTTTTTTATGTGGAAGTGATCCATGTTTAAAAAGAAATGATTTTAAAACCTTAAAATATATTATCAGTTTTGTAGGATTCATAATGGCTTTATAAAAATAATAAAATAATATTAATATTAAATTATTTTAAAGGGTAAAAATATATTTGGTCTTTTATACCCATTATCATATTTATTGAAATCATTTTTTTGTCATTATGATGTCATAATACACACCGTATATTTATACTTTATTTATTTTTTACTCAAAAATTAGCCTCTCTCGAAAAATTATGAAAAAATAACCATTGCATAATTTCAATGTTATGATTCAAAAAATAATTTTCATTTTATAAAAATAATTTTATAAATATTTTATTTCTTAACTTTAATATAATAATCGACATTTCTTGAGAAATGTTGGGTTTTTTGATAATAATAGTTTTTGAACACTTATAAAAATTAAATTCATATTCATAAAAATTATATGATAATTTATATTTAATAATAATATTTAAATAATATTTTTTAATTTAAAAATCCACTAATTCATCCAAATAAATTTTTTAATTGAATTTGAATATTATACAAAAAAACAATTTGTGTGTTATAGTATCTGAAAAAAATCATTTGTAAAGTAATAATGTTATGATGAAAATATATTCATTATTATATATAATATACATATTAATGAAATTATATTCTTGATAAATATATCTCTAATAAACTAATAAAAATACTAATAGTATTGTGTTTGATAGTGAGGCTTTCATGGGGTGGTTCGGCGTACCTAGTTTGTGTCGTGATCTCGATGAGCTTGAACTTATCCTATAAATGTTTTTGGTCGTACTTATGTTATTGGATATCTGGTTGGTCTTGGTCAATGAAAAATTAAAATGATTCTATCTCCCTTTTAATCTTTAATAAATGTGTTTCACAGGGTATGATCCTACTAGTTGAGGACATCACTTCATTTGTCCATGTTAATTGGATTTGTTAAAACCCTGTATTTATACTAATCATGTGATCACTATTAAATGCCTATATTATCAATGGTAATGATGATTAATGGTATTTTAAATCCAATAGGATATAATGAAACCAAATAATTCCATGTGTTTTCTATATCCGTAATATATAATAATTAAATTAATTAAATTAGGAGGTTGTTTTTATTTATTAAATTTCAGTTTGTTAAAAATGACTTGATAAATACATATGAGAAGGTAAACCTTAGTGTTTGGGTAGGTAGAGATGGCATGGAAATTGATAAGCACCCTATCCAAGCAGAACTTGTAGCAGATATTCCCTTTCCTATTATTGTACCAGGTAAAGTGATCCCCAATAAATCCCATATCCTTATGCCCACTATGGGGCATGAGTTGCCCTAATGGCATTCTGAGGGAAGGTGCCTCTCTCTCTCTTGTTAGATAGATCAAAATCAACATTATAATCACTAGCTAGGAGCTATGACATATTAACTAGATCAAAGTCCCCTAATCCATTACATATTAATTCCCTTGTTTTTGTATCACAACTACCATAAATAATGAGATGAAAGAGCTATGGACACCTGAATAAACCGTCATAGTAATAAATTGGTGAAACACATCTATCAAGTCCATTGATATATTGGAATTATATAATATACATATGTTCTTATTTTTAGGGTTGGAATGAAAAGACTTAAAAATGTTAATTCTCCGTGCAAATTTAGTAATTTTGGAGGAATGGTGTGTGGGTTCTATAACTACAACAAGAGAGGCTTTATTCTTTCAAAGTACTATAGAGACGAAATCCATTTTTACCCAAGGCCCTAGGCCCTAGTAATTCCACACTATGAATGATAAAATTTATAGGATCTATGACTATCCTTTTTCCCAAATGGTTTTTCACCTGTCAGTTTAGAAGGAGGAGAATGATCCCATATGAATTTTCATTGATATCTCATGCACACTACATTATGCATAGGGGATGAGATCATTGAAGGGGAATTTGGGGGTTCCTTGTTCTTGTTTTTTTTCACCTTATTCACCCTAGATATGGATTTTAGAGATAAACTTTTCATCTCAAGCCTATATAAAGATCTATTACACATTACAATTATCACGAGGGTAATGGAGACTTTTATATGAGGGGGATATTTCTGAAAGGACTATGCTGAAAAACCAACCAAGCAAACCAAATCCACCTAGACATGTAATAATACATTGTTGAGGGTATAAGATATGGGAGGTAACTACTTTGAAGGTCTTGGATCATGAGGAGGGAACTTATGCACTAGAGGAGTGAAAACAATACCCTTATTACGGGCCATCTAATTAAACTAGGAAACAAAAGGTCCATCATCATTGCAAGAGAGGGAACATGGTGTCTTGAAAGTTACCAAGGCTATACAAGGAGAATAATCACTACCCACGGGTCTCATAGAAGGGATAGGAAATTGAACACTTTGTCCTTCCTTGAGGAGATATTCCAAGGTAAATTCTTCCACATAGCTACCTTTTTATGAATGATCTGAGATGATATCTCCAATAGAAGGTATAGAGGGAGAAAAAAATGATTTATGAACCTTCATGTGGGTACCCAACACATCTTAGGGTTGTCTTTTACATACCACTATAGAATGTCCCTTAATATGGAAAAAAGAGAAAAAATTAGGCGGTAGATGTGATCTTAGAACCAATTGAATGAGTCTTGTATGTAAAGGAAGATTTTATTCTACGGAGGATGAGAGATTTATAACAAAACAAAAATCTTTTCCAGCTAATATTCATCATGTTTGAGGGACTTTTCATCCGGACACATAAATACTCTCATAGAATCACAATGGAACCAAAAAAGAAAGAATTATCAAATGGAGGAGTGAGCCCAGTGAGGTTGATCCACACTGCAACTTGGGAGGACTCCATCCCATGGTGTATTTCCATCACCCATCAGGATATTTTGAAATTCTAATTCCCCACCAATCTTGGGGCCTTACTCCCCACCTAAAAAAGTTATTCTTTGATGATAAGACCACGCAGAACAATTTTTTATTTAAATATGAGATCTAAGATGGGGTATCCAAACCCCAAGAGTCCATGATGTTCTAAAAAATGTGGATTGGAATCCTATATATTCTAAATCATGCAACGAACATCGAAATGAAACAATACAAATCTTATGTGATGTATTATGTAGGAACATTTGGCGTCAGGCATGGTCTATATAGGGTTACTGCTAGAATCACTAGGAAAAATTTGGGAAATTAAGGGGTATAGGGGGATTAAAAGATATGTAAAAGGAAATATTTGAATGAAAAAAAGAGATTTGGAACCATGATAGGATGTCATGTATCATCCAACCGCAATAATGTCTAATCACCTGTCAGAAGGGGACTAGGGTCAAAAATCACTGGAGTTGAGAGCACCACCTAAGAGGGAGTGGTTTATAGGGAGGAAACATCAAAAAATGATTGAAATGTTATAAGTTCATGGGGTGTGTTATTTTTAGTGGAAGAATACATGTGTTCTCAAACTTTTTATACACAAACATTAACATAAACAATTCTGAATAGTGATTAGATTATGAAATAAAACCTTACATCGGGCTTAACTTTCTTTATTTGTGTTAAAAAATCCTTTATAATAAATATGAATTTATTATACATATATTATATAACTATACTAATATATATCACACCTTATATGATTTACTTATAATATTTTATCACCTATTTATTAACAATTATTTATTAAAATAACTATTCCTGGTGATAACTGCTTCATTTTTCATGTATATTTTGGTTCGGTAGTTTCAATCATTTTACTTTTATTAGGGATCAATCATATCCATAATTTTAATCATTATTTATATATCATATTTATTAATTATACACATATTTATATTCATCCATAAAATTTAGAGATATTAGATTGAATTACACCCTACATGGTGATGGTAGGTTGTACGTATGCATGAACATTGATTATATTTATTAATGTAAGAAATAAAATAATGTTAAATAATAATTAAAATCACAAGAATAATTCTTATATACTACAAATAGTATATATTCATTAAATATATCTATATTGCAATCCATTTTAAAATAAAATGAAAAATGTGTCACATCACTTTGTGGAGGTGATAGTCCACACGTACACCTAAGAAATGTTATACAGTTCCAAAGGATTGAAAGGTAAGAAAGTAGAAATGATATTAAAATTAATAAAGTTTAATTATGTCATAAATATCTTATATACACAATAAATCTATAATTATATATATCTGTGAGAGGCAATGATGGAAAATGAATTATATCTGTTCATGAGGCGGTAGTCCACTATATACGTGATTGACGGTTTCGTTTCCCATTTGATAGAAGAGGGGGTGGATATAGGTTATGACATCAACATAATAATATATAAGTATATGGAAAATATCGGTGTTATTATTTTATCATGGTTTTAGGATATTTTTTGGTGAAAGAATAAGTAAAACCAAAATGCATGGTTAAGAAATATACCTCTTATCCATATGACCTATTTAGTATTATACCTAAATCCATACCAGGTTGGTTTTAGAATCAAAAGATGGTCTCTAGGTCATGGTGATGGATTTATGAAAGGTATTTGGGATTGTATTTTCTAAACAAAATGTCTTTTTAAGAGTATATATGAGGTGATAGGAGAAGTCCTTTTATTAGTGGGGGAGAGGACCCATATAAAAATTTTCTAAAAGAATTTAAAATGATAAAATCTTTTTTTTAAGGATGGTTGTGTTCTATTCAATGACCAGAACACTAAAATTTATTCAAAAAAGTAAAGAGTACAAGGGGAAATTTCATGAGACAATTAGTATGAAATTTTTTGGTGTCTCTAATATAATAAGGAAGAAAATATGAAGGAAGGTCGTTCCTCTAAATAACTTCGTGAGGAAATCCCATGTTATCAATACCATCGGAAATCCTGTTCGCTTCACGGTAGGTGTGATTAACAATAAAATTGATATTCCTGAGCGAGTTAAGAAAATCAATCAATCAGGAGGTGAGATTCCAAGTAAGATGAGAAACAATCTTCCATATGTCATTTATTATAGTTGTAGATTCACTCCCAATCCAGATGTTGTTCCATTTTTACTCTTTGGAAAAGGAACTGGCATGAATAACACCCATCATTTCAGCCTCCAATATAGAAGAGAGACCGTAAATTCAATAGAAACATCCTAGGATCTAATCAAGATGGTCTCTAAAGATTCCACCATAGCCTGAGAGTCATGGGTTTCACTTTTAAGCTCCTTCCACATTGACTTTGATCCATCCAATAAAATGAGATTTCCAGAAAACCACAATAGTGTATTTGGGCTTCGGGTAGTTTCCAAGAACTCTAATGCGGCAAACGATCTCGAAATCCTTAATGGAGTTATCGTAGTGTTCCTTTTGAATTGTGGTGGCCTCTATAATAGCAATAAGAATCCTCATTTTACCTGTATTAAATCTAAATATTTTTTTGTTAATGATAAAATCATAACTACTATACCAGAGGATGTGATGGTGCTCCGCAACAACTGTGAGAAAGAGGTTTATAATTTGCGAGGACCCTGGGAAATCAACCTTTATTTTTAGCTGAGATAAAATAAAGTTTTCCAAAAGCCATCTACACTGAAAAAGAACAAAAATGTAATTCCATAGAGAAGAATCAGTGTGACAAGATAGGAAAATATGGTTGAGGTCCTCACGGAGTTGATTTCACATTCTACATTTAGAACAAATATTAATACCATAATATTTTAAAAAAAATATTAGTAGGAACTTTTTGATGCAAAATCCACCAAATAAGAGTAAGACTAGATGGTTTTAACCATGATTTTTTGATGTTTTTAACCTATCTTAGATTATTACCAGAGTTGGAAAAGTAGTGGTTATAAAAGTTTTTTGAGTCAAGCATGCCATTTTTCATAGGCTCCCAAATCTAAAGATCATCATCAATTGTGAAAGAGTAATTATCAACAATATCTTTAACATTATCATGAAAATTTAATCTTTGAGAATTAAACATATCCCTAATAGTGTTATTAGTGGAGACTGGGACAAAATAATTAGGCACCTTATAAATGAGGGGGGAGCTAGTCCAGTTGTCAAACCAAAAATTAAGAGTAGATTCCTTACTGACAATCCATCTATAATTTTCCACTGGGAGGGCGGTGGTGGCGAGAATAAGGTGTATATTTATTGATCTAGTTGGAATTGTAGTCTTTGGGGAGGATGTTCCATCTATATGGGTGTTGAAGTCCCATGGGTTGGTGGTTAGGCAGAGGAGCTCTAGGGAGTGGGGGAGTTGGGTCCGCTAGATCCCTCTAGTGGAAGGTAATAAGTTGAATGCTGATGGAGCATGTAATGGGGACATCATGTGAGGAGGGGGGTTCTTAGTGATGGAAGTGGTAGTGTGATGATGGTTTTCGCTACCCATTACGGGAGGGGGAGTTTGGTGCAGGCAGAGGCCCTGGAAGTTCTCTCAGGGGTGTCGATATGTATTGATATAGGGCTTGATGTGTTGCAGGTTGAAATGGACTCGAAGATTGTTCATGATGAATTTCATGGGAGAGGTATGACTCTGTGGATGATTTCCTACACTATTAGACAATTCAAGTCCTTTGTGGGGAACAACGTCAGGGTAACTCACACTTGGCGGGAAGGGAATAAAGTAGAGGATTATTTTTCATCTCTTGCGGTCCCTGGGGATACTATGGTCTGGGTGGATAATGTGTCTCCTATTAGACCCGAGGGGGTTAATTTGATTAGGGTATATTCCCTTAGGTTGCATTATTTTCATCCACCTTAGGGGGGCTCTCATTTTTTGTTTGTAGTTGAGTACTTATGGAATAAAAATCGTAATGTTGGATGGATGGAGGGACAAATAGAAGAAGTCATATAATGATGATTAAAAAACTTAAGCTTATCAAAGAATACAACCCTAATAAAATTCGTGAAGTGGGAGTTTCTATTTATAAGAGACCATGTGAGTCTTTCTTAGAGAGCATCAATGAATGTTTTAAGATTTTTTATGCCAATGCCTCCTTTCTCTATGGGTTTACAAAAGGTAGATCAGAGGACTGTTACCAGTTTTCTCTCGAGAGTACTTCCGCTCCAAATAATGTTCTTTATAGCAATGTTAAGATGTTTTAAAATTCGTGTTGTCCATTTATTGACCATCATGGAGAAAACCAATTTTAAGACTATAATGGATTTGACAAGTCAAAATCTTCCTGCCATTGAAAGTGTTTTACCTTTCCAAGAGGAATGTTGCCGATTAATTTTATCAAAAATGTGATGGAAATAGATGGATTTGGGTTGGCCCCAAAAAATGGGAACACCAAGATATAAAAAAGTGAGGGAACCCTCATTAACCCCCAGAGCATCAATAGTATGACCTTTTCTATTGGGGGAATATTTTACCAAAGTAGATAAAAGATTTGTTCCAATTAACAGGTTGACCAGACACTTCTTTATAGTTCAAAATGGTGTCTTTGAGGTTATTAATATTTGGTTTGTCTTTTTGGAAGAATAAAATGATATCATCAGCATAGAGAAGATGGGATGGGGAGTTTAGGTTTCTAGAGGCAAGAATCGGTTTGATCCTGCCTAGATCTATAGCTTGAGTGAGAAATCTACTCAAGTAATCTTTCGCAATAGAGAAAATAATGGCAGAGATAGGATCACCTTTTCTGACCCCCTTAGAATAGTTAAAGTATCCTCTAGGATAGACATTAACACGAATTTTGATATGGGATGAGTTGAAAATAGTTTTTATTTTATTGATAAAATTTTCATTGAAACCAAAATTAGCTAGAACTTTAAATAGAAATCTCTAATAAATAGTATCAAAAGCTTTAGTGATATCTAATTTTATGTAAACATTCCCACCTCTTGAGTTTCTATTTAATAGATTGGTGGATTCCGAGGCGAGACAGAAACAGTCTTGTAGAGATCTGCCTTTGATAGAGCCAAATTGATACTAGGATACAATTATGTTACCAATGGTCGAGATTCGGTTAGTAATGATTTTGGTAATAATTTTAAAGAGTGAGTTTAAAAGTGAAATGTCTCTGAAGGGATGGATTTTATCAGCATTTTACACTTTGGGAATAAGATTAAGGAATTGAGATTTTAATCCATGAGAAAGAATTCCTTTGTCAAATAAAGTTCTAACCATAATACAGACATCATTTTGAATGACATCCTAGTGTTTTTGAAAAAAACTGTTATTGAAACCATCAGGCCTAGGGGAACTATCAGGGTTAAGACCAAAGACAGTGTCCTTGATTTTGTTATCTTGGAGGACCCAATTAAGGAAATTATTATCCTCAACTGTTACCATATTTGGGATGACATTAGGCAAGAGATATTTTTTGATATTAGGCTCATTGAAGATTTCACAGAAATAAGAAACAATATGATTAGCTATCCCTTCATCTGAATTAATGAGGTTATTTCCATCCCTTATACAGGAGAGGGGATTACTGCCTTTTCTAACCCTTTGAAGGGAGTTATAAACTTTATTATTTCTATATCCATCATTTAGCCATTTAGCTTTGAAGATTTTCTTTTTGATTTTATCTTTAAATTTGATCATAGAAAGAAATTTAGAAGTGATGTTAATTTAATTTTTTGGTTCATCAGAAAATATTGAGGTACAGTTATTGTTTTGAGTTTGAGTAAGCTCTTTTTCTAGGAAATGGATTTCTTTGTCAATAAGATCATATTTGGATTTACACCACTTTTTTAGGATAAGTTTGAGATTTTTTAATTTAGTTTTTCAAGAAGATAAATCATTAGGGATACACATGTTGTTCCAAGTTTTATTAATTAAGGTAACACACTCAGTGTCTGATTAATAGGGAATATTAAACCTAAAAGGAAGAGAATTATTTTGAAACTTTTGAGCAAAACAGACTAGTATAGGATGGTGTTATGAATCTAGTTTAGTATGTGTAATGCTCGAAATATGATCCCATTTATCGAGGTTTGATTCCTTAGTGAACGATCTATAATGTTTACTCACCACAACCCTATTGTAATGATTTCTATACCAGGTAAATTTAGAACCTGTTAGATTCACTTCAGTATGGTTATTATCCTCTATAAAAGATTTAATTTCTTTTAAAGAGATATTGTAGTGTGAAGGACCAATTTTTTCTATAGAAGCAAGAATATCATTAAAGTCACCAACCAAAATCCAGTGGTACTGAATTTTGCTGTTGAGGTGGGAGAGTTCATTCCAAAGGGTTTTTCTATCCTAATATTTGGTTTTAGCATAAAAAATAGTGTTTAAGATGTGTGTGTGATCAATGTAGTATTCACATGTAAAATATTGATCAGTAATACTAAAAAATTTCACATTTTGTAGGGAATAATGAAATAATACCCAAATAGTTTCAACGTAATTGTAGTTGTTACAAGCCGTTAAGAAAGAAAATAAAAGATTAAAAATATGCATAAATATTGGAGTAAAATTAGTTTTTGGTTCAGTAATCGCAAGAATTTTAGGATAATGAATGTTAATGATCCTTTTTAAAACTTTTAGGGTGTCTGGGTTTGCAATACGCTGAAAATTCCAAAAAAAGATGCATTAAAACTTTTTTTTTGGGGTGTGAACACCCTTTGTTTTTACCTCTAGAGTTTTTCCCTATGGTTACATTAGGATAAAAATATCGGCCATGTGTGCAATATTTCTCCTGTTTACTTAAATTAGAAACAAGATTCAACTCAGAAGCACCTACCTTTAAATTAGTTTGAACATATAGAATAGAAGGTAGAAGGCTTTTAGAAGAAGCTGAGTCTCAGTTAGAACTGTTTTACATCTTCTGATTTATAATAGTTTCAATGGAGACAGACACTGAAACATCCTAGGATATAATGGCCTTTTCTCATTCATTAGGTATGATTTCAGTCTGAGAGATGGATGAACTGTGGAAGATAAATGTGTTTTGTTTCTCAATCGCTTTAAGGGAGATTTAGATCATTTTATAGCATCAACATAACTATTAGAGGGAGCAGATTCATAGGGGTGGATTTTTAGGTCTTGCTAGTAGAAGTTGGATTGCTTATCCTCAAGAGATGTTTTTTCCAGATTTTGAAGAAAATTATCAGAATGACTATCCCCTTGCATAGAAGAGAAATTTCTTATTTGTGCATTGATAGAGGATGGAGGAGAGGAGTGATCCCTGTTAATAGTCAAAGTTACACATTGGTTCAATATAATCTTACGCTTTGACAATTCAGGCTGGATCTTTGGGGAAAGATATATGAGGTTGGGTTCAATGTCATCACCCATAACAAGTCAAGACACAACATTGGATTTATCCGGGGCATCCAGGTCTGTTTGTTTTAGAATTTTAATAATATCACTTTCAATGTTGTGTATAATGGATTGTTATTCTATTTCTTTATCATGATCCCCCACCAAGTCAGCCCATGAAATTCCAGGCACAAGATGTGATTTGAAAATACATTTTTCATCTTTCTGTTTGGAGGTCCCTGGTTTATCTGGGGGAGGGCCATTATCCTTTTTATATTTTTTCACTTATGTCCATTTTGAGTGATTGTGGTGACTGGAGACCCTATGGACCACTGTACAACTTGGGATTTAATGTCCTAAAATCTTGAAAATTTCACATAAGGGAGGTAATTTCTCATATTCAAGTTTAACCTCAGTCTTATACTCATTGGCATTGAAGATGATGGACTGAGGTGGTTTGGTTTCTAAATTAATCTCAATCAATATCCTGTCCAACATGCCTATATTAGTAATTAGCATTCATTGATCTTTCTTTAGAGGAGTTCCAATGAAAGAAGAGAGATCGTTTAGGATCTTTGGATGCCTAAAGAACAATTTAATGTTATGTAATCTAACCCAAACCTAGGCTGATTTACTCCTTTGAGTATTTGGATTGAAAGTGAAATCTCATTCTGATAGTCGAAGAAAACTAGGCCTAAGTTGAAGGTTTCGTAATATCCAGACACTATCAAGGTCATCTTGAAAGTTATAAATCATGTAAAAATACCCTCTACCTAGGGGAATTAATTTCCAGTTCTTAAAACCCCAGCAGATAGAAATATGTTGTTTCAGTTCATGATACGACTAGGGTTTATCAACTTTTGCATATGAAATTTGACCCATAATAGAAAACATATAGAGATTTTGATGTTATTGAATCGTATCTGTGTCATCTTTGATAGATAACCCTCTATCCTCTAGTATTTTAATCAAAGATCTATTTTTTGATGCTGCATAAGAGTAGGAGAAACATTTAAGAGCTTCGAGAAAAAAGATACCTCCTGGAGTCTCATTTGATGTTTGAGATAGATCGATTATTTCAAGAGCTTTCTCCACCATCTCTTTGTTGCATTTCTCATCGATATAACACTCCCAAATCATATCAAAAGATCCCATACTTGAGAGGATTTAGAGGGGCAAGGATTAAGCATCATCAGTTATTTCCCGATTAGGGTTCGTGTCGAGGGTTTCTCATGATAAGAGAGCTATTTCCTCTTCCTTTCTTCAAAAAATCTATAAAATGATAAATTTATTCCTAAGAATAATTCCTTCAAAAGAATTTGGATTTTAAGGTGGTATAGTATAATGTTTAAATATTTCCATAAAATATTGTTGTTAAAACATTTAATTGGAATACATACCCTTATATTTGGTTTAACCCCTGGTAAGCTTGTTTCAACCAAAACCATGAAAATTAATTTTTTAATTTTTTTTTACTATTCATTATGACCAAAAATTAAGTTAAACCTATTAAATAATTATTATTATTATAATTCCAAATATATAATCCAATTTACCAAACAAAATTCAAATAAATTTAAGAATTTAATTTAAAATTAAACTTATACACTCTTGAAAAAGTAGTTTTATAATTAAAAAATTTCTTAAGAATGGACAGTTCATCTATCCAAAATCAAAATCAAAATAATTCCAATGAAAATAAATTGTATTAATTACAATATAATTAAAATAATTTTACATTTAAAAAAATTTAAAAAATGGTTAATTTCAAATGTTTTAAAGGAAAAAAAATTCAATAAAATTTATTATTTTTCAGTATTCAAATAAAAAATTAATCTTATCTAAAATTTATCTAAAATTCACTCTAAGAAAATTTTGAAATTTGGATTTAAAAAATGAAGTTCATTTTTTCAAAAACATTTCTAAAAGTGGAAGAGAAAAATAATTTCAAAATAAGTTCATAAAACACAATGGAACTGTATTTTAGAAAAATATAGTTTTAAGCATAAAACTAGATTAATTCTTATATAATGCTTATAAAAAATATTAGATGAATGATAAAAAAAATTATTGAATATATAATATAAAAATTTAATTAAAATTATTAACCAATAGTTATAAATTTAATTTATTAAAATAATAACATATTATGTGCATAAAAAAATTCAAAAAGAATTTTTCTTCTACTTAAAAAATATTTTTATTTTTGATCAATTGATAACCATTAATTTTATTTATAATTTTGTATACCATATAATTTTTATAATTTATTTATTTTTATTCATAACAACCAATTTAATGGATAGGTTATAATGGTATTTTATATTAAGGTTCATTTAGACTTAGGGTTTTGAGTCTCGCAAGATATCATAGAGATTGAATTTAAATAACTATATCAAAAAATATTATGGTGTTACATAAAATTATATGGTTGTATAACATAACATATGTTCCAATGAATAAAACTTGAGATGGTAAAACCATACCATCTTGGTAACTTTGGAATCAAAACACCTTGGATGAAATTATTAGAATTCTAAATTTAAATTCCTTGAATTAAGAAGGATACCTAAAATAAAATATCAAAGGGGTAGTATATACACCTCATAAATATAAATAGGTTCATAACATCAATAATGTGTCAATGAAAAAATATTGAGACAAATAACCTTTATAATGATTTTATCATTGCAGTTATAATTAATCAATGAAGTGATTATGTGAAATAATTGAATAACCACAAAAACAAGTGGAAATAAATAGTAATAAAATCCTATGTAATTTTACACATAATATTGGAATAAAATATTTAATTAAGTATAAGTATAACCCAATTAATTGAAATTGAAATTAAAAAACCCCATACCCTCAATCCTGACATGATATGTATATCCTTTAACTACTATTTAATAAACATAAAATAATTCTTTACATGTTTAATAATAATTTATAGGTTTATTAGTTTACAATTAAATAATTTATTTAATTTATTTCAATTTTACTTAATTACTTTATCATTTAAGTCTACATCTTGTGTTTTCAAGATGTTTTATTCATAATTGTGAAATTTCATTTGTAGGTCCATTGTGGTCAAAGGGGTCATGGTTCCATAATATCTAAAATAATAATCATGATATAAATATCATTTTTATATCTAAAATATAATTTTAGTGTTATACATGAAAATTGGTTGTGAATGACATAATAAATCAGCTCACGAGATGGTAGTCTTCCTGTATACATGAGCGATGTTTTTACATTTTGTTGGATGGAAAATGAAGAAATAAAATAAAATATTATCTTTATAGAATAAATATAATGTTATAAAAATCAAATAAATTCATTAATAAATCCCCATAAGCATCCATTATATGCGGTTTTTCAAAAATGAAGTACATCACTATGTGGAGATTGTAGTTCATACACGTGCTTGTGCGATCATTCCATTTGTAATGATTGGAATGGTATAAAGATAGATGATATATTATATTTACATAATCATAATGATATAATGAATATATTATATAGACATGAAATCCATCATAATAATCAATCATGAAATATGGTTATGGAAAATGAATCATACCACTACGTGGTAGTGGTGGTCCACACGTATGCACGAGTGATGCATTTATTTTCCATATGATAGAAAGGAGGGGGGAATAGATTTGGAATAATCATAATAAAATATTAGTATATTTATTATATTTTATTATTCATATTATTATGGATAAAATAGGTTTAGATAAGGTTAAGGAAGAAATAAAATTGAAAGAGCTCAGTTAAGACTTATACCACTTCCTTGGACAACCTTCTTAGTTTTATACATAAATCATTATTAGGATGGTATTATGATAAATAAAGAATTATATGACTTGTTTAAGGATTTTATAAACTTATTTGGGTAGGTATTGGATAATATAATAGGCCCTTGATGTTTCTTGAAGAGAGGAGAGGGGTTTCCTTTTATAAGTGAGAGGGAGAGGACACACTTGAAATTTTTCAAAAGCATAAAATATATTAATGTCTTATTCAATCCAAATGCTTCAAAATGAGTATTATTTGAATATTATATGATATAGGGTATAAATATATCTTTATAATAGTGTTTATACAATTTTTTAGGTATTATATCAAATATCATTTTAGTTTTAATCCCTTTAACTTGTTCTAACTCTTACCATGGTAACTGCCGTTTTAACCAAATTTACTATTCCTAATGACCAAAAATGAAAATAGACTTTTTAAAAAATTTCAAATTTATTATTCCAAATATGGATTAAAATTTTTGAAATTAAAGTTCTATAATTAGTAGAAATTAATTTAAAAATAAACTTGAAAAATGAGAAGAATGTTTTTTTCCATAAAATGCATTTTTATATATTAAAATGTTTTCATACAAAAATTAAGAATATTCTTTTTAAATGAGATCAGTAAAATTATGTTTAATAAAAAATAAGTAATAAATATTTTAAATAAATACAAAAAAATAGTAATGTTTAAATACAAGAATGGAAAAAAATAGTTTTCTTTAAAATTAGATTTTTCACTATTCAATGAAAAATAATATTTTCAGAAAAAATTCTAAAATTTCAAAATAAAATAATTTTTATATGATGCTTTCAAAAATTATATCCTTTTTAAAAAATAAAACTTATAAAATTAGAATTAATTAATTACGATAATCACTCAAAAAGACAAATAAATGCTATTTTTAAGAAAATTCATTTTTAAAACATAAAATGAATTTTTTGTCCTTTCATTCTTAATAATCATAATTAAATGAATGTGAATTCATTAAATTAAAAATATAATTTATTTATTTATTTTAAATAATTTATAAGTAGTGATTAATTTAATTTATTAGGACAAAAATACATATCTTAGATCAGAATAGTTTTATGAAAAATATTTTTTGTCCTTTCAAAATAATTGATCTTAATTTCAATCTGATTGAATTTAAATATATAAAAGGACTGTACATATATAGCACCTAGGTTTCCAATTTTCATATGTATAATATTCATATAAAATTCTTATATTTCTCTTTATATGCTTCACCAAAATTTATTCATTTACATCACTCTAATCAGGTGTATTATATTTTTAATTCCTTTCTTAGTTTCTGTAGTTGAAGTTGGGGTCACAATATACATAGAGAACCATGAGGATAATATTTTATGTTTTTAGTATTTATATATATATATTAATTTACTATACTTTTATTTTTCTTCGTTTTATTTCATATTGCAACCTTATAATGTATTAGTGTTTATCTTTCACTATAATATTTTATATCAATAAAATTATCATAGTTCATTTTAGTTTTATGTTTTTTATATCACAAGATATAAAACATGATATTAATTTTATATAGAAGTATCATGGTGCAAAATTATCCCTCTCTTTAATAAATGTTTTCCTCCTAATTTTATCTTGAGCTCTATAATCAAGGGTTTAACATTTGAAAATATCATTATTGAAAGACCACATTTTAAAATGGGTTACTAAAAAAATTCTTTTGAAATGGGGGAGTGGGAAACATAAAGGTTACCGGAAATAACACATACTCATGTTACTAGATAAAGATAAGATTAGTGGTAAATGAGAATATGTTTATGGAGGATAAATAATAATGTCTAAGGAATAATAGAGAGTGATAAATAATATAATCCTGAAAATTTTAATGACCAAAACACCATAAATTAATAAAGGATTATAAAGACCATAAATTCATCATAAATGAAGGTCATGGGATAAAATTTTTATTTCCAGATCCTTTTCTTGGAGTTGAGGAATTAAATTACAATTTAGACTAAGAACATATGTAAATATACTTACTATATTTTCCTCAAATCCATAAATTCAATTCCTTCCTTTGTTACATGTTTCAATTAGTTTCCACCTTTATCTGATCCTTTACTCTAAATTATGAGTATGAATATTTAATTCCCAAATAACTACAATCATATTATTATTGACTATGAGGTTTATAAATGATGAAAATATATTTTTTATATATTTATTAAAACCAAAATGGTTATAAAATGATAAGAAAATACCCAAATAAACCTTTATATAATAATTTAAAAAATCAATATCTTATAATTAATTAATAACACCTAAGGATAACTTTTTTAATTCTAGTAATATAAAACAACTCTTCAAAATATGTTTTTTCGTAAACAACTTTAATCACCAAAGAATTATATATTGAATTAAACTTCACCAAAATAAAAATAATCTATTTTAGATACTACCCTGAAATTTTATCCTTACCTTGATGATAAATATATCAAAAAACATTTACTTGTAAATAATAAATTTTCAATGATCATGTTTAACCCAAAATCCAATAGACCATAATTTCCTCAATGGAGTATCCTTCTTAAAACCCAATAAAAGGTTCAAATAACCTTAAGGTATAATCACTCATGAACTTAAAAGGATAATTTTATCTATTTTACATATAATCAACCATAAGTTTATAAACTCATGATATTATCCATAACTCTAAATATAACCTCACATGATAGAATCCTAATTTCAAAAATTATTTAAACTATCCTTTGATACCAACTACAACATCACATAACTCACACTCTTGAATATGATTCTAAAAACATAATATTTAAATTTATTTATTTGATACTAATAGACATGAATTAATTTTATCAATAAAAAACATACAACATCAAAGATAAATATTGGATCACTTAAATACCCAAGGACCTTTAGCTTTATAGTTTTAGACAATTAGTAAAATATCTTACAGAATAGTGTCCATGTATTTAATTTGTCATTTTTTCCACTATACCAAGATTTTCTTATTCCAAATTAAGGCTTCATCATCACCCACATGAAACCCTAAAATTCATATATTACATAGAATATTTATTTTTTAAATAAGGGAAATTAAATCTAGGAATAGTTATCCCAATTTCACAGTAAGGGTAGATATAGAAATTAAAAATTGAATATCTCTGGTGAGAACATGAGGAGCATAAGGGTATGACAATATATTCAAGGTGTGTGAGAATTACATAATAGAATTGATACCCATAAAAACCTAGATCATTAAACATGTTATATGGAATAAATCATTGAAAAAAGGAAAGAGTCCTAATAATTAATAATCATGAGATATATGATATAAAACTTGATCAAAGTAACCATTAAAACTCATATAAATCATAGATAAAACATGTTGGTATCTTGAAACATTAGCTTCCTCACTATTGTTCACAAATTTTAAAAATAACTAAAGCCTAGTTAAATACATGAGAGACACCTCCCTGTTTAACTCCATCCTTATATTCATAGATAAGGAACATTACCAAATTCATTGGAGAGCCATATCGGGATCACCCATTTATAATCTATGTTGGGTTCACCCTTATCCATGAGCTATAGTAGGCTAAACCATAATTATGAGAAAAATTAGGCTCACCCACCATCATCAATAATTTAAAAGTAAGACACATTAATATAATTCATGGAATCTTTCATTTTCATTATCAAAATTATAAAAAAAACTTACATTCCTTTATTTCTAGATTTACCCATGAAAAAAATAGATTTTATTATTGTCCATATTAAATAACCATTGTAAGATATTTAGAGGAAAAATATATATGGTAATATTAGATCATATTACCAGTGAATAAAATCAATCATTAAAGTATATTGACATAAATTATAGTACTTTTAAGAAAACATTTAAAACATCTCTTTGAGGATAAATGAAAATATCATTTTCTTTTAGTACTTTTTAAAACTAAAAAATCAAAAAATATTTGGAAAAGTTTTTTATTTGAAAATAATAAGTTAAACTTATAAAGGAATATCTAAATTAATTAATATTTAAGACATTGGGAAAATTCATTTTTGCGGTATATGTCAAAATATATATTTTGTTCACAACTTTTGTATAAATTACCTCACTTAGAAAATAACAAAAATATTCTTTTTAAACTTTTATATATAAATTCAATCATGAGTAAAAATTAATTTTATCAATCATTGGATAATAGTAAAAACAATATTTAAGACATTTGGAATAAAATATGGACATAAAAGAAAAATATGTTAGACTGAATAGAAAAGCAAAGCTGGTTTTCCATAAAAAATATTCTTTCAGACTTTTGATTACTTAGGGAGAAGAAAATAAAAGGAAAACTTTTTATTTAAAAATATATCCATATAAGTAGAAAATAAATAATATTTATAATATAATGATCATATAACTTCATCATTATAAGTTTAACCATAAATAATCAAAATAAAAATGAGATGGTAATGTAAAACCCTCACAGTTTTCGTAACATTTGAGAAACAATTACCATGAAATAAATAATATAAAATGAAAATTTAAATTCCATGAACATAATTAAATTAATGATATAAAATATGATATTTTAATTTTATATACCTCATAATATAATATCAGAGTACAACATAACATATTCCTCATGAAAGAAATTTGAGATGGTAAACCATTACCACTTTGATAACTTTCGAATAAAAACACCTTGGATGAAATAATATTAATTGTAACTTTAAATACCATTAATTAATAAAGATAAATGATATAACATGTCAAAGGTTTATTATATAAAACTAAAAAAAAGTTTCATAACATCAATCAAGTATCAATGAAATAATATTCAGCTGAAAGACCCTTGCAAAGATTGAATCATTGAAATTAGAATTAACAAATGAAGTGATTATGTATAAAAATTGTAAAACCAAAAAAAAAGTATAAATAAAACATAATACAGTAATATTTCATCTCAAACATAATCCTGGAATAATATAATCAATGAAGAATAAGTATAACCCAACAAATGGAAACTGATTTAGAAACCCCTTTACCTCAAGTCCAAACTATTATATATGTCCATTAACTTTGGTATACTAAAATTATATTAATTAATAATTATTTAATAAACTTTTAATGTTTTATTAATTCATAATTATACCATTTGTTTCATTTGTTTCAATGAAATATTTAATTTATTAATTATTTAAGTCCATGATGGGTGTTTTGAGGATGTTAATTTCATAATTAAGAAATGAATTTGGTAGGTTGAACATGGTAAAACGATTCATGGTTCCATAATTTTACATAATTATTATTTTTATACATAAAATAAAATTTTATATTAATTCTTAAAAATATTTAATGAAAAATAAAATACATTGGATCATGAGATGGTAGTCTGCACGTATACACAAGAGATTATTTTACTTTCCATTTGATGGGAAATAATGAAAGAAAACAAAATATTATATTTATATAACAAATAAAATTTTAGAAAAATAAAATAAATTCATTAAATTTTTTCCTATGACCAGCCATAAGAGAAAGTTTCTAAAAATTGAATTACATCACTACATTGAGATGATTGTCCATTCGTATTCACATGCGATGACTCATTTTTTTAATAATTGGAGTGGTATTAGGATAGATTATATATTCTATTTAAAAAATTATTATTATTTCATTAATAAATTATATAAACATAAAATCCATCATAATAACCATGAATGAAATATAGTGAGTAAAATTAATCCTATAGCAACATGGAGGTGGTAGTCCACATGTATGCGTGATCGATAATTTCATTTATTATTTGATAGAGAGGAGGTGGAAAATAGTTGTTTTATCATTGTAATAACATCTTGATATATTTATTATAATAGATTAATATTTTTATTATATATATAATAGGTTTATTGAATAAAGAGATAAAATTGAAATAGATCAATTAATATTTATACCTCTTCTTCAAAAACCCTCCTTAGGTTTATATCTATAGCCTTATAAGGATGGTATTATGATAAAAAAAATATTTCAAAGACATGTTTAGGTATGTTGGAAATGGATTTAGGTTTTTCCAGGCTGATGCAAGAGTCTTTTAAAGTTTTGATAAGATAGGATAGGGGTTCCCTTCTATAAGTGAGAGAGATTACACACTTGGAATTTTTCAAAATATTTAAATATATTAATGCCTTGTTCAATAAAAATTATTCCTAGTGACTCATATCCAAAGAGGAGATGAGATAGAGTCAAAATATGGACATAACATTTGATTTATATATGGTTTAAGTTCATATAAACCATTATCATTGTATTTTTAACCCTTTTATGATGTTTCAACTTTTACTGTGCTAAATGGATTTTTTTACAAAGTTACTATTTATAATGATAAAAAATAAAAGTGGAATCATAAAAAATTTGGAAATGATGATTAAAAATATAGATTTTATTTTATTAAGTTCAATTTGTTTAAGTGTTAGAAATTAATTTAAAATCAAACCCGTAAATTATGACAAAAAAAATGTTTTCCAGAAAAATACCTTTTATGTATAAATTTTTTTTATAAAAAAACAATAATAATGTCGATTTCAATGAAGTTAATTTTATTAAGCTTAATTAAAGGTAAAAATAGCATTTTAAAAACAATTTAAAATGATTTTTTACTTTGAAAATATTTGAATGGAAAAACGGTCCCCTATAAAATTGGTATTTTTTTTACTATTCACTAAAATTTTAATATTTTCAAAAAAATCCAAAAAATTACCATAAGAGAATTTTAATAATATAATTTAAATTATTTTATTTTTTATCAAATATATCTTATAAAATTTTCAAAAACTAATTATAATATTTTCTTATAAAAATTTAAAAAACCATTTTTTAAGAAAATGTATATTTCAAACATAAAATGACTTTATTATAATTACTTTTCTAATAAAAATATTTAAATGAATGTTAATTAATTAAATTAAATATAAAATGTACTAATTTATTTAGTATAGTTTATTAATAGTTATTAATTTAATCTATTATTATAAAAATACATTTTTCACATAAAAATAGTTTTATGAAAAGTATTTCATTTACCTTCAAAATATTTTACCCTCATTTTAAACCAATTGAAATTAAATATACCTACTATTAATATTATATATATATATATATTGGATATGTTTTTAATGCCTATATATATGATGGTTATATTACATTCTTATATATATCCTTACATGCTTCACCAAAATTTATTTATTTACATCACTCTCTTCATTTTTATTGTATTAATAATTATTTTACTTATTTTCATAGTAACAGTGGGGGTCAAAATATTTATTGAGAACCATGAGGATAAATATTTTATGTTTGTTTTATTTTTATATATATGTACATTTACTTAACTTATACTTTTCTTTATGTTGTTTCATATTCTGACATCAAAATGTATTGAATTTTAGCTTTCAATTTAATATTTTATTTTAATAAATGAATCAAATTAATTTTAGTTTGATGTTACATGTATCATAAACAACAAAACATAATATTAATTTGAAGTATAAATTCATATCAAAATATTGGGTTGTAACAAGCTAGGTGGGAAACTTGGAGACACATATTGCACTAGTTCACAATCATGCTCTGGATTGTGGGCCTGAGTTATATTTAATTATACTTGTGGGATTATGCCCCTCAGTTAGACTAGTGATGGTAATGTCAAGTGTTTGCATATGTAATATATTTTCCCATGTAGGTCTTATTTATTATTTATTATATATTTTCCCTACATTGTATCAATAGATCCTAGGTTCCCATTATGATTGTTTTATATATATAATATTTTCAAATACCTTTTTATTAAAATTTTTATAGTGATCTTTAATATTATATCAAATTTTTGTCCATTTTATGGGATCATATTGTATCACCCCTGAATCCTCTTTAAAAATGTTTCATAATAATTTTTCATTAAAAGTTGTTGTGTAAATTGGAAATGGAAATGGTTTTATTTGGAAAACTTTGGAATGCTACTTATTTTAAAAAAAAATAGAAAACCTACTTTTTATAACATTTTATGAACTTTTATGAAATATTTATATCATTGGATGTTTATACATAGACTGGAGGGTGATTACCTACTGACCAATTATGATCACACATATCTTTATTTTAGGTTAGTTGGTTATTCTTAGATGTGGTCATTCATATATGACTCAATGTTATTATCAGGTTCTTAGTATAGGATGATTGTGGTGATAAGTGGAGATTCTATTTTTGTTCTTGGTGATGAGAGATGAGGCTTGAGTGCTTTTATATGTTTTTTTTCTTCTATGTATTCAACTTTTAATCTCCCTGTTATTTACTTTTTGTTTGGTATCTCTTCAATTATTCAATTCTAGTGAATGTTTTTATTTTTTTAGTATTATTTAATTCTATTCATTTTTTTTACTTTTATGATCTACAAATAGTATATCTATATTTTAATTGATTATATCTATGGAATGGATCTCTAATGAATTGAATGTAAATTGAATAATTTCATGTGGAATTCCTTGAATTATTACTAATTATTTTGGAAAAATCAGTCTATTGGTAGTATTATTGATGTTATAGTGCTTATCACCCCAACTAAGGAGTGTCAAGAATGATTCAAATGTATTGTCATGCACCGAATAGGGTACCCAATCTAGGGTGGCTCGGGTAGGTTTGGGAAATTAAATCTAATAAAATGACGGTCGACATGGCCTCCAATACAATGATTGAAATAGAATGACCAAAATAGATTCATTAAAGGTATTATTATAAATACAATTTGACCAAATCCACAAGGTTTTTCAACACACCACCAAAATTGGGCATATCTATTCATGAAGCATATCCTCAAGAATCTATAATGTTCATTTATATTACTCATATGTCTATGGATGATAAGTCATTCTCAACATCACTTAAGTACCCAATGCATTTTCAAGCCATTCCAAAATCAAGATGTGAGCCTTGAATCATGATCAGATACAATATTGTTAGTAATTCCATGAAGTCTTAAAATATTTTGTACAAAAATCCTCCAAATATTATCAACTATTTGAGTCTATTTTATTGGAATAAACTTTTAAGCTTTAGTCAAATTATATATGATATCCCAAACGAAATGTCTACCCTTCAATCATCTCAAAAAAAATAGTTATGAAATTCATTGTAGCATCCTCCCATTTAAAACAAATATTATATAATAAATAAAGTATACATATTTATATTTTATTATTAGAGTTTACCCACTAATAGGTAAAATATTTTCAAAATACATTCAGACATGTTCCATTTCATTCTTAGTCATAAAAAATATTAGCGAACATTATACTAAATTTTTCTAACTCAAGGTAAACTAACCATAAAGACATATGAAATTTCTGTATCACTCTATCTCATAAGAAAAATGGTACATAATGTGTTTTACAAAAATATAGGGGGTAAAATTAACTAAGATTCTACACAAGAATCTTTTTCCCATTATATATTATATCATGAAAATCCAGGAACTGAAAATATAAAACTTAAACCCATTTCACTTTCTCCATTAAGGATAAAGTGATAGTCATTGTTTTCAAGAAAACAATGCCTCTTACCTCTGAAAAATCTAGATTAAACTTAGATAAAATTAACCTAATTTTCCACTCATCATTCGATTCTTGAAACACATCCTCATGGAATTTATTTCTCAAAGAATCTACAAAAGGATTTCCTTTTCGCAAAGTATATAAGATCGTAAAATTTAATAAATAAAGAAAATTGAACCATATTCTCTATAAAGGACTCAAGTCCCAGTTATAAAATGTATAAATTGATGTATTCTAATTAAAATATTCAACAGACCTCTCATAAAATAGATAATGTAAAAAAATATTAACCACATTCACAACCACCAATAATTCCAGATTAGGGGTAGGGTAATTATTATTATGTGATCTAAGATATTAAAAACCATATGATATCACCTAACATGTCTACATTAATACACACATTAAACACATGATAAAGGCATCACAATAAACCAAATAATTATTTAAAGACTCCAGTAGAATGAAAATAAGTGATAATGTCAACCTTTTCTTAAAATGATGACTTGAATTCTCACATCAATCATCCCAGAATAAATTCTCTCTATTCCCTGTCAATGTCATTATAAGTGAATCTAGATTAGATAATTGTTGGATGAACTAATTCTAATAACTATTAAACCCTGTAAAACATATAATTTTGAAAACATTCTTTGATTTTTCCCAAGGCATCACACTTTTCACATTTTCAAGATTAATGAATTTTACAAATTCAAAGGAAACATTCCCAATGAATTTTACCACTCATATCCAAAAATGGAATTTGAACATCTCATCATGCAACTACTTGTCTCTAAGTGTGTTTAATAAAATATGAAAATATTCCACATGATCCTCATATGATCATAATTAAATCAACATATCATTAATTAACACAATAATGAATAAGTACATATAATAATTTTTAACATGATTCATCACATCCATAAAATTTTTCATTTAATTTTTAAAATCAAATGATTTCACCAGAAATTTAAAATTCCCATATATAGTCTAAATACTTTTCTTAGACAAATCTTCATTTCAAAATATCAACTAGTTATAACTTGGTAAAATATTGACATTTGGTAACCATAGATATCCCCTCAAATGGTCTATTACTCATCAATTTGTAGGAAAGGATCGCAGATATTTATTGTAATTTTGTTTATACTTTGAAAATCAATGTGAAATAATAATCTACCATCTACCATTTTAGTAAAAAAAGCACTAGAGAACCCCAAGGTGATACACTTTTTTTTATAGATCCCTTTGATTCAAGATCTTATAATTGAATTTTAAATTCTATGATCTAAACTAGATCCATGTGATAAAGAATTAGAGAGATAATATCAGTACCTAGTACCAATTCAACCATGAACTACACCTCTCTCTCTCTAACAGAAAACCTTCAAAATATTTATGGAAAAAATATTAATATATATCAACAATAGTTGAAAAAACAACACTACTAACTTCCTTGGGTTATCCAAGAACCATCCATTCCATTTAATATGTGATCATCATCATCGTCCCCAAATAATAACCACCCCTACAAGAATGATAATTTCACTCTACCAAAATAAAAGTATTTATTAGAATATGGAAGGAAGGATTATAATTTCTTGTAGTAGTTGATGTGCACCCAAAAATTTGTAAGACAATCCATTCCAATAATCACATAAAATCCATTCGTCTATAAAATGAAGAAGTATCAAAGATGTAAAAATTTTATAAATACTAATAGTAAAAATTGTGTAACATCTAATAGACTTATCTATTTTCCCAACAGAGTATTCATAATAAAAAAATAGATAATAACATAGAATACAATGATATATCAAATAAAATAAAAAAAGTAAAATAATTTGAGGAAAAAGTATCAAATAACAAACTATAATATATAAAAGTAACTATCATTTCACCTCTAACCATCGAATACACCTTGCAAAGAACCACTAACTCCTAATCCATAAAAAATAAATTACCATAACTTGTACCTTGACCATGATAGTGGGTCATCTAACTCCAATACATTTCATCTTCTCACTAAGTTATTCCCTGAGAATACTCTCTCCCTCACTACCATACCTCTCAAATGATATGTCTAACAATTTTTTGAGGTGCAATGGACCATGCAGGACATGCACTATAAGAAAAACACATTTTAGTCACGTTTTTTACATTCATTTTGTTTATAAATATAAAAAATTTAATTTTTTATATTTAAAAAAACATATGTAAATGAGGTGTGGGTAAACTAATCAAGTTTTTAAACATTGAAAATTATCCACATTTCATGAAATGTGGCTAATTACCTACATTTATTAAAAAATATATGATTAGACTTTTTTTCAAAAACATTTCTAATTAGACACATTTTTTAGAATGTAGGTAATTAGTGACATTTAAATGCTTTTTTATTTACCCACACCTCGTTTAACTTTGTTTTTTGAAAACATGGGTAATAATTATAAAAATATAGCTAAAATTTAAGAAATAATTTTTATTTTTTAAGTTGTTGGTATGTAAATGAAGCTAAAATTTATAACTTTATTTGTTCAACCTATACTCCTCACAACCGATACTGACACCTATTCCCTAGATTCAAGTGTTTCATAGACTAACTTGCATCATCACTTTATGCAAAATAATAAAAAGCTAGTGACCACGATTAGGGGGGAAATCCCATAAATATTTTAATGTAGAGAGAGTCAAACCCGGGTTTCCAAGGTATAGAAGACAAACAAACCAACTAATCCAAGAAATTTACTTGTATAATGTACTATCTGTTTTTGTGTGTGTTCGTAGAAATACATATTTAAATACATATATGGAGTTATATATATATATATATAAACATATATATTTAAATTGATATATATTTAAACTTATAAGTGTGTATATATATACTTGTTTGTATATATATTTAAATACATATATATATATATATATATATTAACCAATGAAAGTATATATATTTTAAAATAGAAATATATATATATATATCAGTATAAATATATATATATTTAAATTTATAAGTGTGCGTATATATATACTTTTATAAACATATATCTAAATACATATATAGATATATATTTAAAAATATAACTATATATTTATTAAAATAAATATGTATAAATATTTAAATATAGCAATCTAAAAAGATACATATTTTTATATATAAAAATATATTTAATTATATATATAGTAATATATGTGTGTCAAGACATATACATAAATATATATATATATAGAATTATATTCCAATGATCACATCAAATCCCTTTACCTCTAAAAAGAGGAAACCCCAATAATGTATAAGTTTACAGATATTGTAAAACACCATACTTATTATATGGTGAAGAAATTTTTATATTTTTCTTAAACTCGGGTATTTTACCTGGTTTCGGATGTTTCATGTGTCGGAAATTTCATGGAAATAATTTTGGGAGAATAATGTAGGTTTATAGTAAGAAATTATTGGGGGCTATATCAATTCATGTTATGACACTATGTGTCATAGTGTGAAAGGGGTCGGGTGGAAGGGAGGGAAACCTACCACAACAAAATCATGGTATGAACTGCAGTTCACATTGTGAATCATGCCTAAACTTATTTTTTCAAATGTTAATTGAATTAATTAATTTATTTTAAAATTAAAAAATGGTTTAGGGTGGCCATTTCATCCTAGAAGTAGTGGAAATACGCCTACCTCTCGTTCCATGATTTTAAATGGGATTTATCTTAAATTAATTATTGGATCATGTTTCTATTAGATGTAGGATTTATCCTAGGGAATGGATAAAAATATAAAAGTGTATCTTCTCTACTTCTTTCACTATCTAACGAGATCTCACCATTTATGTTTGTTATGCCCTATTTTTAGGTTTCTTATTTTCTTTTTTGATTATTTCTATTTGATACTAAATTAATGGTTGGTATTCAATGAGTAGAAATTTACGAGTATAAGTTAGGTGGTTCTTAAATTTCTTCCACATTCAAACATGCGTTATGTAATATCTTGTAAATTGGCATGACTGGGGTTATATGAGTGAGACTAGGTATGTATTTATTTGAGTATTTTTTGGATCCTACGATATCTCAAAGGGTATTCTCATTTATGAAATGGTATTATTGAACCTGGTATGGAATAGAAGGTGTGATATGTGACTCTATGGTTAGTTGGTGTGATGACATCGAGTATGGAATTTTTTTTTGTTATGATGGGTGAGAGGTTTCCATGGGAACTTATTAGGTGTAGCTTATGTGATTATGGGTGTTTTTTATCACCAGAAGTGAGGAAATGTAGTTTTCCAGGATGAGGTAAATGGTTTTAACAATTTCTATAGTTAGGTGACATGGTTCATTGGTTGTTATCTACACCCACTGAGGGTGTGACTTAGTTTTTTGATGATTTCTCTTATCATGGTTGTCCAATGGAGTCGTTAGGGTTCTCTAAACATAGAATAGGACCCATTGAGTTGGTTTTGACCACTCATTGTGGGTGGAGGCCTCTATATATTAAGTAAAATATGGTATGGTGTAGAAAATCATTATAGATGAGGTGTTATCTATAGAAGATCATGGTTGGTGGTAGTTGAGACCACCAGATAGTGGTGGTTGACACCACTAAATTGTGGTAGGTGAGACCACTGGTTGAGGACATGAGGCTCATTACATATATGGGGTCCATTGGGATAGTATTATGGGAGTAAGGGTATCATTGTGACTTTTCTAAATCATTCTATTGATCTGGTAGTTTGTTGGAGGAGGTGGAAGTCCTCGTGACTTGTGAGATGACTTGTGGCCATGCCTTTGGGGCATCAGGTTAACTCAAAATGATTTTTTGAGAATGATGACATCTAGTTTCATGTAGTATGTAGTGATGGTTTTTGTGGGATTCCATGTGATATGGAAATATTTGGAAGGATGAGGGATCTTTCATTGTGATAGACTGTGGATATATCATTTCACTCTAGCATTGGTCAAGGTAGGTAAAGGATCACTCGAATTTAGTAGACCACGAGTAGACCAGGTTATGTGGACCATGTTTTTTTGTTTATTTGTGTTGTTCCATATATTGGTATATGTATTAATGTTTTCTCAGGACAAAATTGGTGGTACCCTACTTATTTTATACTCACACTTGACATGATCCCTTTGGGACACATGCAGACTTTGTGGTTTTGAGTATAGGTAAGATAAAATTCTTGATGTTGGGAGATTAGTAGACAAGGTCATGAAAAAGATTCATGGTCTTGATTCCATATATTTTGAGTGATGGGATGACTGGTTCCATGGTGTATATCTGGTGATTATTTGGTCATTTTGTATATGTGCATACGTGATCTTCCCATTTAATATTATGTTTACTCTATCATGAATGTCATGAGGATAATATTTTTTATCTTATAGAATGTTTATTTTGGATATTTATCATTTTTATTTAGAATTAACATCACTGTGTTTGACTCATAACTCTTTTAGTGTAGATTTTTTTGTTGTGTTATTATTATTATTATTTTATTATTATTATTATTATAAAAGGGTGTATTCTTTCCATTATCACCCAATAAAACCATGCTTCTAGTTAGTAGAATTTTAAATATGGGGAGTAATTCATATGGTCTAGTGTCACATCACCAGTCAGGAAATGGTTGAGTGTCCTTGGGTGGTGGTGGCATTACAAATTGGTATCAAATTTATTGGTGTTACAAATAAGGATCGAAGAGTTTGGGTATTAAATGGAAATATCTAAATATATCAATTTCAATGTTTTGATAGTGTTTTGTTGTTACTGATGCACTCATGTCTTGAGGTGGTCAGAAAAACAATTTTTGAACCTAAGAAAATGTAGTAAGAGTGGGAATCATATTGTCTCTAGAGATGACAATGTTATGTGTGTGTTTAAATCATGTTTTGTGGGTTCAATTTTTTAATAGATAGTAAGTTAATCTTTTTGGTTTTAAAAATCAATAAAATAATTAGGGATCTAGTTTTGGATAATTATTCAACCATTAGTCAATAGGGATCATTGACTTTAGGGTAAGTGAAGGCTTGGGGTCTATAATGGTATCTTAGAAGATAGATGTACAGTAGGGTAGGTGAGTAAAGCTTGCAGTATTCCTACTTACCATAAAGGTCATAGTCATTGTTGTTATCATGATATGGTGTCTGGAAAGGGAGGGACCATGGTAGGTATTCCTACCATGAGAATAGTGGCATGGTAAATGAATTTTGTTAATGTGGTCAGCTATTTTTGCCTTTGCAGAATTGTTTTAGCACATGGTGGGATGATGGGACTCATGGTATGTATAATTACCATAACATTGTGTTGAGGTAAGTTTATTAGTTTTCTATGAGTATTTATCATGTTAGTATGAAGGAAAATTCACCATTCCTACATTGTGGTAGTAAGTTCATACAGGGGAACTATACGGTCTGTACCCACAGTAAGCAAAGTGACTATGGATTTCATGGTCACTTATGTCCTTTATCTCCAACCTGAAAAAGTTAATATTGTTGATTAGTGTAGTATTTTTTTCTATGATTAAATTCCCCCATAAAAATTCAAAAAGAAACACAATATATAAGTCTGATTTATAATTAAGTTATAATTTCAGAAAGTCAACAGAAACTAATATCAACCTAGTAATTAAACTACAATGTGGGGTGTTTTCAATGAATAAAAGAAAATTAATGTTGAAAAATATAGCTCACATCACTACCCTGCAGTTACACTATTACACTGCTATGAAATATTAGCATTTAATTAAATTTATTCAAAAAGAAAGTTATGCTACTTATATCAAAATTTAACATCCAAATAAAAGATAACACACAGACCCATCCACTATTTATTTCAGCATGCCTCATCTATGATTCAAATTATTGCCTCACTTAAATTCAATCAAAGTTTCAGTTAAGTATTAGATTGAATTATATTTTAGTTCAATCAATATTTTAATAAAAATATCTTCCATTTATCCCTCTATCTTAAGATTCATGTAACCAATGTTTTACTTTACACATTATTGATACAACTTAAATGAATGTGTTATAATTCAATTTCCCCTTTTTATGGGTTCAATATTCCCCTCACCTAAATGGTATCATTTTTGACAAGTCCCTTTTCAAATTTATTTTTACCAACCATAATTGTGTGAAAATTGCTATATATAAAACTTATTGAGACGGATTTATTTAATTAATGAAACATACATAGTTCCCTTATCTCAGAGATCTATTGTGGGTTCTCAATTGCCCAATTTTATTCCCGGTTAAAAGGACTTATATTATTTTCATCTAAGTCATATACCTAAGGTTTTTTTTTAAAGATTTAAAATTTCCTTTTATCATGTTCAAAATTATAGTGACATAAAGTTACAAAATTCACTTTACATAAATCTTTTCACTCACACTTCATCTCCTAGTTCTAAAACTCTATTTCCATAAATTAAGTTGTGATCTTACTCATCAATCACTTAAGGTCTTAACATTTTATAACTCATTAATTACATCAATTAAATTATGATATTTTCAAACTAGGAAAGACATAAATGAGATTCAAGAAAAGGGTGAAAGATAAAAATATAAAACTATACAAAAGGGTAATATAAATAAGTGTATATTCAGGAAAATGGTTTTTATTTATTTATAGATTATGCTTTCTCTATTACCACACACATGGTTCTAACATTGTACCAATTTAATTTTAGTATACATTTTTTTAAAAATTTATTTGGAAATAAATATCTAGAGAAAAATAACAGGATGAGAAAACTTAGAAGCACTTATTTATTAGTAGTAGGAAGGATTCTGGACTCTTCAATGGGTTTTTTCCAAAAGTACTCTTAGTACTTATTTAGTTATTTCCTATTCACCTTGAATGGTTTATTTTATCCTTATATTCCAACTTCAACTAAAATAAAAGGAAATGTATTAATTTATTTATTTATTTATTTGTTCCAGACCATTTGGAATTAAGCTTACCTAGGAAAAGTTTAATCCTTAAAGAAAATAGTAGTACTTTGTCTCGAATTTCAAATTATCTTTTCTAGATCAAATTTTCATGGGATTATCTGGTTCAATATTTTTAAAGTAGTGAGTTATTATATGAATCTCTTTATACCCATAATTCATCTTCTAGCTTCTTACTAATATCCTTATGTTTTGGTTATACTATCTTTTACAAGATCATTTTGACCTATTTGTTGGATATATCTGCCAGACCATTTTATGGTGGGTGGTAGGTAGTGTAAGTTTTATGGTGTAATTAATAATTTCTCATGAGAGGATCAATGTCATTATTTCAAAAATGTATTCTTTGATCAATGATTATACCTTGAGTTATTCCAAACCTACAAAATAGATTTTATTTTATAATTTTAATTATAGTTTTTGAGTCATCAACCCAAGTGGATTTGGAATAAATCCATTTAGACATGTAGTCTACTACAAAAAAGATATAGGAAAATCAAGATTATATAGGTAAGGGACCCATTAATTCAATTCCCTAGACATCAAATATTTCTCAAAAAATCAGTGGTTTTTGGGGAATTTCTTGTTTTTTTAAATTCCACCAATAAACTAATATTTTGGGATTTTTTATGAAAATTATAGTAACTTTTTATGATATAAGGACAAAAAATATAGCTTCCAAAAAATTTCTAACTGTTATTTTAAGTCAAAAATTTCATCCACAAAAAAATTTCATTAAAAAAATAAAGTAGAAAATATATTTCTTCCTCAATAATGCATCTTTTAATGATTTTATCATCGAAAATTTTCCATAAATAAGGTTCTTCTCAAACATAGTGTTTTGTTTCAGATTTTAATTTATGATTTTGGTTCTTAGATAAGGAATGAGCTGCCTTTGTTGTGAATAAGAAATTTACTATGTCAACATAATAAGGAACTTCAGAAAGGTTGTATAATTGTTCACTAGGGAAGGAATCCTCTAGACTAGTCTTTTGAAATGGTTTTAACCTAGTAGTTTGAGGCAGCCTGCCCATATGGCCAACCAATGTATTGTCACATCCCTTCTTTTCCTTAATCTTTGGATACAACTCTTATAGTAAAATCATAAATCTTACTAGTCAGGTATTTTCATTTCAATATATGAAATATGCATAATTAGAATATATAATTACCTTAATTCCTAATAGATAAGAAAAAAACATTATAAATCTAAAAAAAATAAACAAAAATTCATTCAATGTTGTAGTATTTTTGATCTGGTCAATGTTCAAGGTTTTTGAAATATAGGATATCGGTCCAAGAATCTTATCAATATTTTGGGATAGCATGTCTCTCAGAGCTCTATTGAAAGCATCGTGTAGTATCTAAAAGGGTTGAATCTGGTTTGGTGGAAATATAATGAGGGTAGTGATTAAACACCCCCTAAATTTTTCAAAGGTTTTCCTAGATGAATCATCAAATACTAAATCAATTTATTTCATGAGTAACTTGTTTGGGAGAAAATTAATTTTTATAAAGACCCTAATAAATAATCTATAAAATCCATCATGGCCCAAACAGGATCCAATATTCCTAAAAATTTTGCGGTTTGGTGGTATTGAAATGACATCAACTTTTTATTTATCAACTTAAATTCTTTATTTATAAATAAAATGTCCCAAAACATTTCCTTTTTCTAACATAAAATGGAATTTTTATAAATTCAAAAAAATTGTTTTCCATACATATTTGTAAAACCATTTCCAAACTCTCTAGAAAATTTTGAAAGAAAGTTCAATAAACAGTGAAGTCAAAAAAGAATACCTCCAAACAACTCTCAATCAGGACTGAGAATATTATTACCATGAAACGTTGAAAGGTACCTAGGGAATTTCAAAGACCAAAAAAATACTTTGGTAAGTAAATGTTTTGAATTAATATATAAAAGTGTTCTTTTATTGGTCATATGGAAGAATGCAAACTTGAAAATACCTAAAAAAACCATCATGGAAACAATAATTATGTTTCCCAGCTATTCCATCTAGCATTTGGTCTATAAAGGGTATGGGGAAATGGTCTTTCTTGGTTACATGGTTTAATCTCCTAAAGTTGACAAAAAATCTCCAATTATTCTAGATTCTGGTGGGAACCAATTCATTGTCTTCATTTTTCCTAATTGTGTAACCAGTTTTCATTAAAACAATTGGAATAGATCTCACCCATTGGGATTTAGTGATGGGATATATTATTTCAGCTTTCAAGAGTCTCTCAACTTGATTTTTGTCCACCTCTAGAAGGGTCGGTTTGACCCTTCTATGGGGTTTTCTCAAAGACATGGATCCTTATTCCAACAAAATTATGTGAATACAAGAGGTAGGTCTTATTCAAGTAATATCTCCCAATGGCTATCCTATGGATTTAAAAATATTTTTTAGAACTTTTAGTAGTTGGTTTTCACGACCAGGTTCTATGTTGTTAGAAATTATGAATGTAAATTTTATATTTTTTAAATAAGTATTTAGATTTTAGGGAATTATATAATTTAAAATCAAGTGTATTTATAGAGATTTTTTTATTTAAATATTCTCCATTCTTTCCACCTGGACATGTAAGGTATAATTGTTAGTGTCATATTCTAGTAAATCATCAAAATAATTGTCATCAATTTGATTAAATTGATCAATATTTTAAATGTTCTCCAGATTGAATTCATTTTCAAAAAAAAGATTTTTCTAGAAGGTTGGGTGTTTTCAAATATTCTATTAGCCTAATTTTGTCTTCAAACATCTTAATTTCCTTACTAGAGTAATAGGGATGTTTAAAATATTTAAATGTGGGAAAAAAGAATGTTCTTCATGTGGATGTTCCATTGAATCAAGAATGTTAAAATATACTATATCCTCACCAAATGTCATTAAAAGGGTTTCTTAATTGACATTTATGATGGTTTTAGAAGTCTTTAGGAAGGTTCTTCATAGAATAATTAGAGTATGATCTTTAACATCTCCTTCTTCTATGTTGGGAATGTAGAAGTCGATAGGGAATGAGTAACCCTATAAACATCCCATGAAATCATAAAGGATACCTACTTGATAGAAATTGGATATATTGGAAATCATAAAACCACTCCAGTGGGTTTAATTTATCCCATCTATAAAGAATAATAAATGGAATAAGTAATTATATTAATTGAAGCTCCCAAGTCACATAGTGCATTGGAAAAAGTGAGCTTACTAATTGTGTAAGGAATACAAAAAGTACCTAGATCATAGAATTTTTGGGGGATTTGAGTGGGTAAAAGAGTAGAATCATTATTACATTATCATACCTCTTCATTTCATTTTAATATCCTTCTAACAATACACATTTCCTTGATGGATTTTACATACCTCAGAATCTAGTGAATGGTTTCCTGTAGGGGGATATTGATTTCAACTTTTTTGAAAACATTCAACATCTCTTTCTATAGGAGTTACTCCACTGTTATTATTAGTTCAATCATTAATTTAGATAAGGGAGTGTAATTTTATATGAATCTTCCATGTTTTTTCTTTTATCCTTTGATGGTTATTTCCCTACCTCATCCTCAGGTTCTTTTTCTGAGGTAGATTCTTGTTGTTGTTTATTTGTAGTTTCAATTTCCAGGGGTAATCTATTAATATATTCCAGTTCATTTACACTCATTAATATAATAGAACTAACATTTACCTTAGGGTTTGGAATTATCTAATTAGGAAGCTTACTAGAGCCTTGATTTACCATATTATTAAGGGTAGTCATGAGCTGGCCAAATTTCCCTTTAAATTATTTTAATTGTGACCTATGAGTGGCAAGGATAGTATAGTGATTAATTTTAAATTCAATTACATATATCATCATATCTTTCATGTTGGTTTTTTTGGTTGTCCTTGAGGGAATATTATTGATGGTTTTAAATTCTATATCTAGAATTAATGTGGTTGAAAAGGCTATTGATAATCCCGTTGAAATAGTGGTATTTGAATCTATTCGCTCCCAGCTCCAAATTGGATAGTAAGGAATTTTTCTAAATCCTTTGTTTTCACATGGATGGTTATATAATTTCCTCATGAATGTGACATAAAATATTTCATTTCCTTAAATTTGAGGGCATTCATTAGTAAAATACTCCTAGGAATAAAATATTTGGCATGACATTTGGGATGTAGTGGTTGATGATTCATGTACATTGTTTATAGTTAATTATCTCAAAAGAGAAATTAATTCTTAAACTTTAATCTCTAATAATTTAATGTTATATCTTTTACCTAATGTACTCACTAGTAAAAAACAGGATTTAAAGTCCATTTTTTTTTACATTGGTCTTTAACCAAGGTTTATAAAGGTGACATAAAAAATATCATTTCTGGTGTTGGTTTCCCAAAAACCGATGCCGAACATGATATTAGTTAAGGGTTTTAGTGTCAGTTTTTATAAAAACTGATAATGAAAATCAATCACAGGAGGGTTTTCGGCATTAGTTTTCTATAAACTGATGATGAAATCCCTCTCTAGGTCTATTTTTACATCGGTTTATTTAAAAACCCACTGCCAAAATCCATATATTTTTTAAAAAAATTGATGTTGGTTTTTTAAAAAACGAACATCGAAAGATAAAAAATTTTGAAAATTAAGAATATTACACTTCCAAATTAATCAAAACCCCTATAATAAAAACATAATATACAACAATAAAACTTAATTTATCATGGACTAAAAATGTATAACTTATATGATTTTATCTATTTAATCAAAAAAATTATTTACGCATTGTATTATAAATTTGAATTAAAATAAACATACCTTAAATTTACAACATGCTCATTGGTGGTTATTGTTGAAGCATTAATTTGATTATCAATATGTTCAATCACCTATTATATCAAAAGAGTTAGTTTTTTGAGTCCATATGTAATATTAATCATAAATATTAGAATATACATACATCAAATCCTAATCATACTAAACAAATAGTTCACAAAAATAGATTGAATATGGGTAAGTTCAGTTTGTGAATAAGGCTAGTAATCATTGAATTCATGCAATAACATTAAATGATATGAGATTAGAAAATAGAATAATATGGCAGAAAATTTAAAAATATATAATTAATCTTATCAAATTCAGTAGTTTTCCCAATTTTGATTATCTCATACATAAATCATATAATAAAATAACCACATAAAATATGTATTTTTGATGATAACACTACAGTTATAAAACATTAAAGTCATAATAAAACCCAATATATATCAAAAAATCAGAATAAAATCTTATATAAAAACTAATTACCTTTACTTCCACATATTGGATTGCATTTAGTTTCTTTATCAACATGTATTATTTGTTAAATGTTTTCCATGAACTAAATTTTCATATATATGAACTAATAATACATGTCTAAACCATGAGAAATAAACATAATGAGCTTATAAAAACAAAAAAAACTTAGATTTCTAACAAGGTGGAAAATATTTTACGAACATTCCCTAATAAAGAGAAAAACAAATATAAGGTACATTCACTTGGGAAAAATATGCCTAACATCCAATGCCCCCTACAATAAAAAAAAGTTCACAATTAATTACATTATAATGATCATTAGTTCATAATGATGTTTCTGTTCTTACTTATCAAGAATTGGAAAAACCAATACTCAATATTTGTATGTTATGCTCTCTCACATATATATACAACTCTATCAGGATTCATCACATGTTTCACTTCCATGGAATTGAATTCTGGATCTAGAAAATCGTAAATGTGTATTCATTAATTTTATATAAGAAGCATGTGTAGATAACTAATTTAAAAAGAAAATATAGTTAGTCAATTTAAAACCATCTTTTATTAAATAAATACAAATTCAAGTGTCAATTTACTTACATTGAAAACAATTGCACCCCATTTAGGATGAACTCTTCAAAATCAATTAGATGCATGATATGTTCTTTGAGTAATATCAATGGATATTATCTTATTCATATATCTACCATCATATTAAACTCATAGGGATAATTCAGTGAAGAATAATCCTAAGATAATTTTTTTATACAATAATAAAAATCAGAAGTATCTACAGTCAATTTTTCCAGAATATTTTGTTTCATTTGTGCAGTTTCTTTTTCTTTCAAATAATCCTATGTAAGTTAAAATTAAAAAAACATTATAAGTATTTTTTTATCATTTTTAATTAATATTTAAAAAAATCATGCCTCGTATGAAATATAACGAAGAATACTAGATGGCCAAAATAAAAAATGACGCAGACAATCCCCAACTCTAGTGATCTCCTCAGTAGGAAATGGTAGTGAGCATTAGGATCTATAATATCAAGTGATGATACTCTAACCTAACCCATCTACTTAGTCTTATGATGTACATAATCTCCCTAAAAAATGCACAAGTCTTAATGAAACAATATGTATATGAGTATCTCTAGAAGACAACTCATGTTATATGGTTCGGTCAGAGAGAGGAGCTAGAGGATCAATGTAGGTAGTTGTGGAAGGGTAGTCTAGGTGAGCAGGCTGGGATGACTGAAAAATGAAAAAATTATATTAGTGTTTATAATTTATAAAATAGAAAAATTTATGACAAAAAAATAATATACGGTTTGGTCTGAGCGAGGTGGAGGAATGAAGTAGGTAGATGGGGTAGGTTGGTCCAGCTGAGCAGACTGGGAAGGTTTAAAAATGAAAAAGTTATATTAGTTTTTATAATTTATAAAATCAAAAAATTGATAACAAATAAATAATATAGGTTTTGGTCCAATAAAGGAGGTGGAGGATCAAAGTACGCAGATGGTGTAGGGTAGTCCGGATGAGCATGTTGGAAAGGCTAAAAAATGAAAAAATTATATTAGTGATTATAATTTATAAAATAGAAAAATTGATGACAAATAAATAATATACACGGGAAGGATGCATAGGTTGTGACTGTCATGCCAAGTGTTCTAACAAATCCTTCTGCACTGCTTCTTAAATTTTATCACCCATAGACTATTTCATATATTTCAACTCAGCTTTTAAGGATTCTATTTTTGGGTCTCTTGATTGCTTACTCTAACCAAAAACATTTTTAATAATAACACCCACATGATATCCTCCAACACGGTCAGGGTGTTCTACCTTTCCCAAAGCAGTGGCTAGGATGTTCATCCTACCCTCATGGATAAAAGAGCCATGTGTCTATTACTCCTGAAGTTCATCCTAAAATGAAAAATTAAAAGGTTATATTAGTATTTATAATTTATTAAATAGAAAAATTGATGACAAATAAATAATATTTACATACAATTTTATCAACTGCTTGATTAGCTTCTTTTGTAAGATACTGTTCTTTTTTTCTTATACTTGCTCGCTTCCATTTTTTTGCTGAGTGGGAGGAGATAGAGGACCAAACTTAACCTCTTATAAACCACTACTAGATCAAGCTCTTAATGATTCAAATTTTTTTTCAATCATTTTCTTCTCCAAAATGGATACCCTACATGTGATAAAGTATAAGGGTTTACATTTCTCAAATGGATATATTGATGAGACCTCCTGGAGGCCTGTTATATAAAAATAAATTACTATGTAATTAGATAAATATATATTAAATTTTACAATATAAAATAATTATAATATCGGAAATTTTTATTTGTGGCGACTATCAAAAACTTGCTTCCATGTATCTTCATCTATAAACTGATACTTAAGGCATGGTTTTTCAAACCTTCTCTTTCCAAAAACATAATTTTTTGTCAGTTTTGTTTTAAAATCTATTCATTGAACCATCGCTAAGGAGATATTTCTTTTCTTAATTATCTTTGTTTCTTCAAAATTTGATGTCATCTGTAGTTGAATAAATTAAATATGTCATTTAAAATATTTAATATTTAAAAAATGAGATAAAAAATCAATTAAGATATTTTACCATCATGACCTCCCAAAGCTATTATTTCTCCATCCTTTCCCTGGAATTCCAATCAGGATATAAAATACTAATCCTACAACAGCTCTGCATTTATATATAAATGATAAACTGAACAGTATTTGGTTTATTTGAATTATTATTATCATCAAAATGGATATGTAGCATCTCATCATCATGGGAAAGTGACAGTTTTGGTAAATTTGTAATACTATGTTTACCAACTTTATAACATGATTTCTATCTAGTAATAGGATAAGTCTCTTCTGCTGAGAACTCATTAGTAGTCCTACAAAAAAATTGTAAATTAATAGTTTTATTTCATTAATAAAGTATATTACTAAATATTTAACAATATGAAAAAATAGATATATCTCGATAACTGCTCTTCTCTATCTATATCTGAAATTTCTACAATAATGTGTAATAAAATTTTATGTACCTTCATATCATTAGAAAACTAAATATTTAGAAACAAGGAAGACAAAAATAAGTAAGTAAAAAAAGAGGCATGCAACTATAAGTTTCAAAAAAAGAAACAAAATATAAATATTTAATAGAAAAATTATGAGACCAGTTTATTATTTTCCCACATTCCTTCATAATGATCATTACGTACTACATGCACTATTTTTGTCTTATACGCATTGTAATAATCTAGAAATTATGTAATAAATGACTAAGTCTCATATAAATCAATAACATCATCAGCATCATCCTCATCACCCAAATGGTATCTTTTTCCTTGAAAAATAATGGACCACTAATCATTTGATGGATGAATGACATAAAATACCTTCTTTTCATGTGTCTCCATGATAAATGGTTCGTCATTATAATTAAATCTTTTCAAATAAACCAGTTTAAACCCATATTCATCATGTTTCACACCACCATTACTATCAAACCTATTACACGTAAACACAGTGATTCGAAATTTAATATAATCAATTTCTTATATGTCTTCAAGAACTCTAAAATATGGAATTGATGCATAAATTTGTTTTTCATCATTGGTACTCGAAAAATGCATTGCTTCAACAAAGACCATCACACCACTATTCTGAGCAGTACTCTTATCATCCCTATTTTTTGTGTAAAATGTGTAGCCATTACTATCACAACAATAACATGTGATCACATTAGGAGACGGTCCCCTACTAACCATTTAAATGTTTCTAATGCATATATATTTTTCGTGGCTTTCTCTTTAAACCAAGAAACAAATGTCTTCTTTTCCTCAATCATCAACAACTTTTTTTCTTTTCAGATATTGCAACATTAATTTAGTAATATGTGATGATATATATGATTGAACCTAATCTATGTTATTCAAAATGTATAAATGTGCTCGCATCACATCATCATGTGGGATGAACTTTACCTTTAAGGCATTATTTCCTCTACCTTCACTATCAACTACCATTTTTTGAGATATATTGATACCAATATGCCCCACTCCATACAAATAATCAGTATAGAACTCATTCACCTATTCTGATACATGTTTTTGAACAATAGAGGCCTCTGGTAGATAAGTATTTTTAACATATCCCTTCAAATTTTTCATATATCTTTCAAAAGGATACATCAATAATAAATAAACAAGCCCACATATTCTTATCTCATGCACCAAATGAATCAACAGATGAACCATTATATCAATAAATGTAGGAGGGAAATACATTTCTAGTTAATAAATAATAAAATTTTCTTCATTATCTAACACATCTAACAAATTTGGATCAATGAATTTGCTAAAAATTGATTGGAAAAAATTACATAACCTAATGAACACTTTATGATAGTTGTCGGAAATATACCATGCACTGTTACTGGTAGAAGTTGTTGCATCAATACATAGAAATCATGATATTTCATACCTATTAATTTACAATTCTTCATTGATACCCAATTATTCACATTTGAATAAAAATCATTGGGTACTTTAAAACCATGAAGACACTGACAAAACTTCATCTTTTCAATCTTGTTTAATGTGTAATAATTCAGAGGTAAATATGTTCTATTTCCTTTCACAGTGGGAGATAACTATAAAAATATTCTAATTAATATCAAGTCCAATATAGCATGAAATCTATCTTTTACCTTTCCTTTTATATCTAACAAAGTTCCAATCAAACTTTCGCATATTTTTTTCTCAACATGAATAACATCATTGTTATGTTTTATCTTTAAAAATATCCAATAAGGTAGTTTGAGAAAAAATAGACTTCTTCTTCTAGATATTTCTTTGAAGACCAGAACATCTTTTCTTTCCACAAGTCAAATCAATATTTTTCACCCTATCGTAATATTCTTTATATGAAAATGGTCGAGGGGGGAGGTTGTATTTTGGGAAACCGTTAAATGATATTTTCAATCTACGATAAGGATGATCAATTTGAAAAATATCTTCGACGTCCCATGTACAATATCTATATTCTATTCTAAAATTGATAATATGAAGTATTTTCTTCACAAACTGGTCATTCTTTATGTCCCTTAACACTATATATAGATAATTTTCCATATATAGGAAAGTCATTTATAGTGAACATTATCATAGCACGTAAAAGAAAATATTGTTTATTTTATACATTGAAAACATAAACACCTACCTCCCATAGAAGTTTCAAATAATTAATTAATGGTGAATGGAACACATCAATATCATTTCTTGATTGTTTTGGTCTATAAAACATCCATCTCATTATAATATATTTTTTCTTCATACATAGATGTTGGGAAAATTTGTAAACTACTAGAAAAATAGGCCACGAACTATGTTGGCTATTGAGGCTCTGATATGGATTCATTCTATTAGTACAAAATCCCATTATGATATTTCTAACTTCACATAACGGATTATGAAATTTTTTATCAAAAATCATACATTGTGGTGAATCGGCAGGGTGACGTAAGTTACCATGAGACATGTGTTCATCTAAATTTCATCTTAACCTTTTTTCATCAACTAAATTTTTAAATAGATGCTTCAAACGAGGATTTATTAGAAGGTACCAAATTTCATTAACAAAAGTTTTTATTCTGGTACCTAATAATGAATCACAGTTGAATTAACAAAATTATATGCAACAAATGTAGGATGATATCCATAGAAATTACAAATTTTATTTTTTATGAAATTAGTTAATATTACTTGAGAATAAATCTGATTTAACCTTCCCTTCTATCTTATAGCGTAATATCCCACATGTAGGAAAACTTGATAAATATTCATATTATTTCATATACAGTACCCAATCATTGGGGCAAGAATGTATCTTTTTATACCCCAATCTCATTTGTAATAATATTTTCTTCACCTCATAATTATAATATGGAAGCGTGTTTCCTTCTAGAAGTAGCTCGTTTAAAATATCAAGTAAGCTGTAAAAACTTTTATCACTCCACATATTTTTTTCTTTTATGTTAACTAATCTCAAAATTGATGGTAACACTATGTATTTACTTCAACCTGGAAATAATGGTTTCACAGAATCTTCATAAAATCATTCAACAGTTGAAATTTTTTCAATGGTTTCAATACCTAAATCATGAATTAATTCTTCAATACAATCCTCTACCTCATTATGAATATTTTCATCAACATTGGATGTTGAATTTTCAATTCTTTCATCATTCCTGATTCAACATGTATAATTAAGGATAAAACCAAATAAATGAGATGATCCTTTATTTCTTTAGAGTTTAACTTTCTCATATTCAACACTTCACACATGGATATAAAATCAAATAAATGTTTTTAAGATTTCATTTAGCAAATTCCAAGAATTCATCAACTCCATTTTCTTATTCACTAGTGGTTATTTGTAAATTTATCCAATCCAAAAATTTCATACTTTTGTTTTAAAAATCACCACATTTCATAGGAATCAAAACTCACTTTCTATAAATGAATGTTCCTTTGAAAACACCAATCTATTTTAAATCATTTCATATTATTTTAAATTCTCAATCTCACAAGGGAATTTTAAAACATTCCAATTGGTTTAAAAACAATTAACGTCATTATTTTAAAAAAAACTGAATCAAAATTCATACAGATATTCTTTATTCAAAACACCCATAAAAAAATTCTACTTAGAAACACACCCTCATGCATAACCATCATGTGCCCCATGATCCCATTAAAATCCAATAAGTGTACACTCTCATAACACCTAATTGCAGAACCTCAATCACACTCCCATGAGTCACATTTCATCAAATCATGGGTCATACATAGAACCCACTAACCATTCCCTACTACATGTCAATCGCATCAAACTAAAAGAACCTTTGTTTTTATTTTTCATAAATCCCAACATCTCACCAGTTCAAAGGCCCATTGTATGATCACTTACAAATAAAAATTATACTAAAATGATAACCTTATTATACATTATCATCATGACACTAAAACCATATCCAAAATCAAAATGATACGGTATCATACTAATAATTCCCTTTAAACCAATGTCGTTATCAAATTGCCTTAATTTATCTACATCACAGAATCCAAAGGAATCTACTATTCTATACCACATACTTGATAGTAACTATAATTTACTGATATCATAACTTAAATAATATATACAAGAGTCAAATCTATAAAGTAACTCAATAGTGTAATTTCTTGGACCCTCCCGGTCCTTTACATTGCCATATTCTGGTGTTTGGAGTGACTTGGGGACCATAGATGACTCATTTAGAATTTTCCTAATTTCAGGGTTGAATGAATGGTGGAACTGATGGGCATCAGTGGAACTGATGAGTAATAATGGCATTGATCAGTATCAGTGGCACCGATGGGCGTCAGTGGCACCAATGAGTGTTGGTGGCACCGATGGGCATCAGTGGCACCAAGGGGAAAACTGTGGCATCGAAGATCATCGGTCGTACCGAGGGGAAAACGTTGGCACTGATGGGGATTAGTGGAACCAATGAGAATTAGTGGCACTGATTGGCATTAGTGGCATCGAGGGGATAATGGTGGCACTGAGGGTAGAACAGTGGCACCGATGGGTGTTGGTGGCACCGATGGGTGTCGGTGGCACCGATGGTTAACGAAAGCACTGAAGGTGCAAGGGAGACAGTGCCAAGGCGAAGGTTCAAGGGAGATGATGCCAGGGAGACGTTGACAGGGTGATGGTGCTAGGGTGATGGTGTTAGGTTGATGGTGTAAGGGTGATGGTGCAAGGGTGATGGTGTCTGGGTGATGGTGACTCACCTAATGGTGAGTCCTCCCCTGTTTTCTTAGGACCTTTCGGTTTCTCCCTAGTAATTTATTTGTTGATGTAAAATTGTTTTAATGACATTTCCTAATCCATTTAAATGCAATAAAAGATTTTTTAAATCCCTGATGGTAGGGATACCCTTAAGATAACAAAAAGTGTGTCATTTTTCCTCAGTGTCACACCTTGTGGTGTTTTATAGTCTCACCCCGTAACATGTTTTATTAGTTTAAAATATATCTATTAACTCACAGTCGTTATCACTACCTCTTTGAGGAAAATTATTAAATAATAATTAATCCCAACATGTGAAACTACCCAACTAAATGGTTGAGCCATGATCCGACTTTTATGTACATCGAAATTGTCTCCCTGTTTTTAGAATCTGGCATTTTTCTAAAGACGAGATAATCTATTCTTTTCCTTTCACTCTCTCTTGGTGTGTTTAGAGTCCTTATTCCGAAGAAGAATTGTGTGCCAGTGCTAGAGCATTTCTTTCTCACCCTTGGAGTCATTAGAGATCTTCTTCTACAAGTCGCACATCTCCAGTTCTTGGCCCGAGAAGAGGATACTTCGATCGTTGATCATAAAATTAGGTTCTTCCTTGGTCTCTCTTTACTTTTTATCATGCAAGGTGGGTATGATAACATTTCCTCGATGAATAGATGAAACTGAACCATAAAAAATATAATAAATGGATTCTAAAGAATAAATGGGTGTGTTTGATGACGATGTCATTGTACTCTTTTTTTCATTTATATGTTGTGGATTGTATGGGCCTATGCATACTAAAAATCTTAGTTGTTGGTGGTCCTTTATTGTTCACTAATGAACCTCTTTTCCTTTGAATAAACTTATGATTGAATGGAAATAGCATGGAAATTGATTAATCACGTAAACTCAGTTAATTAAATGGATTCTCAATGAATAAGAATGCTTATTTGATCACACTGGTTAACCAAACGATAGGAATCAACTTGATAAATGGTGTGGATAAATCTTAAAAATCCATTATTTTGTTATACTAATAAGCACAGATGTTTTTATTGACGCTTGTGGAGTGATATGAATGGGGATGGGATCCCCTATTGTTCAGTTGTTGGTTTCTGGATCTGTGGCCTTATGGGGCCATATGTTGGGGATAGGTTTGGTTCTAGTACTTATAGGGATATCACAGATCCCTTTTATTGTAGTGACTTTACTAGAGATCTGGGTGTGAATGCTTAAATTTTTGTTTGACTATTTTCTTCTTCATTCCAGTTGTTGTTTTGGCTTGTGGCTATGTCTGTTAGTTTCCTGGTAGTGAAGAAATTATTTAATGGAATAACTAGAACATGATAACAAGAATATGCGGTGCTCAAGTTGTGGTTGTTGTGATTTTTTGCATGAATGAATAGTAATGTGGGTGTTTGTGTATGGTCTGGTTTTGGAACCCTTAGGTTGGGTTGAGTTCTTGTTTACCAATATGTATAAATTTAGTTTATATGTTTCTTATTCACACCTCACCCAAGTTGATCACTTCATGTCGAACACCCCCATTTCATGGGGGATGGCGTTTTTTCCAATATCATATTGGGAGGATGGTTACTAGCTCCTTTCTTCTCCCACTCCCGAGTAACCCAAGACTCTTTGGGTAGGCTGTGATGGCCTGAGGTCCATTTTATCCCAAGTCTTTCTAGTTCGGGTATGTTTTGGTGGTTGGACTAGGTGTGTGTAGGCATGTTGTTTCCCAAGTGTCTTTGGGATGAGGCCTAGGTGTCTTCAGGAGTGACAGTAGTTGTTCTATCCTAGGTTTCTACGAGAGTTGTTACATATAGTTTTTATGGCATAGGTGTCTGTGGGTGGGATACGTGGTTGAGGTGGCCCATAAGGTTGTTGTTGGGGCTGGAGTGGGACTGCAGTAAGAAATGGTGGGGGAGGTCTGACATGTAGGATATCTTAATAACTAGTGGGAAAGTGATGTGGGGTACCCAAATATCGATGTGTTATTAATATTACCTTACCAGACTTCAATTATTTGGGGAGTGTTCCTTGGTGTGGCTGGGTGTATAGTTTCCTTACAAGGCGTTTTGGTTACCTATACTTTCTCACAGGGAATTAGAATTCCTCCCCACTTGTGCATGAGAGATTTTGGTTTTTCTATATTGAGTATACCTTTATACTTACACTACATATATAAAACTCTTTTCAATTTTCTAGGAGGACTTCGGGGACTATGTGAGGCTATACAAGCTCGGATGTTGGGACAATTGTTATTTCCATTTTATTTTCCTTTGGTACTTTCCCTTTGGAGTTTTCTTTTACTTTGTATGGGTTTGCCTTTGATCATGCATATGGGAATGGGTTTTGGCTTTACTTTTACCTTCATTTTTGGAGTTTTGGGGTTTTTACCATCATATCTTCCAATAGTACTAAATAAAAAGGGTAATACCTTCCATATTATGTGTGATTTTATACCCTTGGTGGTAGTCACCACTCTAGGGCCTATTGAAGGTGGGACTCGGGGGGTCATTATCTCTCCTTCAACTGGAGGAAGGAAGGGTCTGGATGTTTTATATCCCTTCCCTCATCTTGGTAAAGCGGGTCATGACAGAATGGTTTCAGAGGTGATGTTTGAGAGACTGGATGGAGCTCGGGGTTATGCATAGTAAGGATTGAATGGTATGGTAGGTAAATAGTGTTAGGAAATATTGGTGGGTGAAAAAGGACAGAGAATACTGTCTAGGACATGGGATTTTAGGGGCCCCCATGATCCGATGCAAGGACTCTAGACCTTCTAAATGACTAAGTGAGGCTACCCTGATTACATGGTATAGACCATAGTAAAGGTACATACATCATAATGACTTGTGTCATTGTGTGTTATGGGTGTTCTTGTAATTTAAATAAATAACAAGTTTCAGAAAAAATTTAAAGAAACATTTTACACTACTCAGGCTTAGGCATTCCTTGTTTACCTTGCAATTATGGACCCAGATGATGACCATAAGTAGTGTGAGCGATCGAGGCCCAAGAGGTTGATATGGCTGATCAGTGGAGGACTGATGGAGAGGATTAGGATGACAAGTGGTAGAAGACACTTTGTTCTTTTCAATGGAAGACCCTTGTGAATTACGAGGGAAGCGTCGTAGACATGGAGACCGAAAGCTGGCTCGAGGAGTAGGTGATAGCTTTCAGCTTGATCCAGGATCCATCTGAGTACTGAGTTACATTGGATGTCAGTTAGATGAGGGGAGCATCATGTTATTGGTGGAATCTATACTTCAGATAGAGTATGTAAAGGGAGATTTTGTGGGCTGACTTTGAGAAGGAGTTCCGAGCATAATTCCTTTCTTCTACGATGAAGGCTGAGACGAGGAAAAAGTTACTCTCCCTCCAGTAGGGGAGTATATCAATGAGGGAGTTGGGGATAAAGTTCAAGGATCTCCTTCACTTTTCTTCGAAACTCTTTCTGGATTAGGAGTCTCGGGTGAGGACTTTAGAGGAGGCACTATAACCTTCTCTTCATTATGCTATTACTCCATTCACTCTACCGATGTACCTGGGGGTTCATAAGAAGGATAAAGTGGTGGAGAGGACGCACATGCTGGGAGGTGCATCGCGAGAGGGGAGCCATATGGCTTCATCAAAGGGAAAGGTCATTAGTAGCAGACCTCAAGCATCAGGGCCATCCAGGTTTCATCCAGTAGGGAGTAGGGATGAGCAATCTCAATTTCAATCACTTGGTCCTCACCCTTTCTCTGCGAGCCTATGACTGAGGTGCTTCATCTTTTGAAGTTGTGTCCACCTTCAAAATCTGTGTCCGAATTGAGTGTAGTATAGTGGATATGGGTAGGTACAACACTTCCCTCAATAGTATCTATTTCTATCTAGACCGTTACAACAGCCACAGTAGGGACAGCGAGCTCCTGATCCATTGAAAACAGATGTTGCAGGAGGAGTACAACATTCGGATACTCCTCAAGGACCTCAATCGGGGCATGTTCGGGGAGTCAGTTGATAGCTGAAGGGTAAAGGAGCTGGGCATGGGCACTTGTATGCCACATAAGCAGTAGTTCCAGTAGGGCCAGAGGTTGTTCGAGGTATGATCAGCTGGTTTAGTACTCTTGCTTTTTCTTTATTTGATTTAGGAGATTCACACTATTTTATTGCACCCCATATAGCTCATTCTTTGGGTCTAGATGTAGAGAGACTTCTCATTCCCTTGGTATTAAGTATTCTAGTCAGAGGTCAGACCAACTTGTCTTATGTTTTCCGGGGATGTAGACTGATGGTAGGGCCATATCAGTCCACTGGGTACCTTCTTTTTCTACAGATATAGCCATATGATATCATCTTATGCATCAAATGTTTGTTCTCTATGTGTGTCGTTATTGACTAATTATAAATTAGGGTCGTGTTTTCAGATATGGGTGTCCAATGTGGGACTTCCGTCGACGAGTGGGGTTTCTAGGAGGGCATCCGGTGAGTAGATCCCCATCTTTCTTTGTTAGTTTAGCTGTTAGTGGAGTCGGAAGATGCAGAGATGCTGGAATTCCTATGGGTAGTCATTGAGTTTCTAAACATATTCTCTTGAGAGGTGGTGACTCTACCCCCTCAATGTGATTTTGAGTTCCGAATAGACTTACAACCTCGTGCTCGTCCAATTTCTATGGCTCCCTATCAGATTGCGCCTTTTGAGTTATGGGAGTTATGGATTCATATTGATGATCTGATGAAGAAGGGTTTCCTCCAACCGAGCGTGTCCCCATAGGGTGATCCAGTATTGTTCGCAAAAAAGGCAGATGGTGGTCTCATGCTGTGTATAGACTACCGAAGGTTGAATCAGGTGAAGGTCAAGAACTGTTACCCCCTCCTATGGATCGATGATCTTTTTGACCAGTTTATGGGATCAGGTGGGTTCTCTAAGATCGAAATGTGATTGTAATATCACCAATTAAGGGAAACGGAGGGTGAGATTTCAAAGACTGCTTTCAGGTGCAGATATGGGAACTTTGAGTTCGTGGTCATGTCGTTTGGTGTTATGAACGCACCATCCATGTTCATGGGGCTCATGAACTCGGTTTTTTTCAAGTATATGGGCTGGTTCCCAGTCATGTTTATTTAAAAAATCCTAATCTACTTAGGATTAGAGGAGGTTCGTGCCAAGCATCTAAGGATAGTTTTAGAGGTCCTCCGACAGCACCAACTCTACGGGAATTTATCCAAGTGAAAGTTCTGGGCATGAGAGTTGCACTTCCTAGGACATGTCGTGTCCCATCATGGAATAGTAGTGGACCCATCTAATTTATAGGTTTTTGTTTCATGAGAAACACCCATGAATGTGGTGGAGTTTTGTAGTTTCCAAGATCTTGAAGGTTGGTACCGGAGGTTCGTTCCCAAGTTACCTCAAGTTGCATCACCTTTTACAGCCTTGACCAAGAAAGGTCAGGCTTTCATATGGAGTGAGCAGTGCCACGAATATTTCATCTATCTGAAAGGTAAGTTTTTTAGTTCCCTATTGTTGAGGTTTCCAAAATAACGAGTAGTGTTTGAAGTGTTCTGTGATGCTTTGGTCCAAGGCTTGGGTTGTGTGCTGATGCAGGAGTGGGGAGTGATCTATTATGGGTCTGGGTAGCTACGTCCTCACGAATGTAACTATTCCACCCATGACCTAGAGCTTGAAATCATAGTGTTCTCACTGATGTTGTGGAAGCATTGCCTAATCGGGGAGTGCTTCGTGGTCTTCACATATCACAATATTTTGAGGTATATCTTCTACCATCGTGACCTATGTAGAGACCCGAAGCCTAACGTACATGAACATTACATTACTTTTGCGGAATACTTAATACATAAAAAAAATACACACACAAGGATCGTAATAGTTTAGTGTCTTTGGAAACTCGGAACGTAATCTTCTAATCCTGGTGAAAGATCTTCAAAATCTCCCACAAAGATCTTCCTTTTTTTTACCTAAAACCTTTCTTTATATCCAGGGGAAAAGAAAACATAAAAGGGTGAGCTCAAATGCTCAGTAAGGGTAAACAAAAGAAATATCAATCACATAATTTTCATAAGAACATAACATTTTTTTGGAAATCTTAACCTGCAAAAGAGAGCATAATTTCATAACATGGGATAAATCATAGTAGTGAAATGAAACCCTTACTTAAAACATTACTCATTGTGGCATACACACATAATCATAGAGAATCATTTCTTGTTAGTCAAGACTCATTGCCAAGACTATCTTAGTGGACAAAGTCCCTTTCTGAATCGAGTAATCCTCGTTTCAGTCCTGTTTCACTGAACCGGTATAACCTACCATTCCAGCCATGTCTATCTCATGAGATATGAAATCTTTACCCAATGCATTGGAGGGAGATATAGGTCCCACCCATCTCTTAATGAATCCTTTCTTATGTGTGCCACAAAATCATAAATCATACATCATTGCATAACCCATGTAATAAAAATGGGATTCTTAAACAACATGACATCATAAAACCATTCATATAAGATAAAGGAATTCATAAACATAATTCCATCACAACATAGTCAAATCAGTGTAAAAATATGGATAGAAACAGAACCCTTTATTATCTTATATGGAAAATAATTTTGATAAAACACTTGAATTGAATTCTTGAGGAAAATATCCTTTCTTCTTCAAAATCAATTTCTTTTCACAAAACATCATGCAATTTTGAAAGAAAGAGATTTTATTGAAAATAGTCATGAAATCTTTTAGAGGAAGCTTCATGAAAATAAGGCTTTATAAAACAGTATAAATCCGTTCGTGCCGTATAAGTTAAAAAAAACATTCTTCGTACTTTTGTCGGAAAAGTCAAAAAGTACCTCGTACGAAAAACGACAAAAGATTCCTTTCATATTCTTTACTAAAAACTCACCTAAGGGAAAAATTGGATTTAAACTATTGTAAGTGGATGGAAACAATATTACATATTTAGGGAACATGGATGTGGATGATAAAATACACCCCAGTAAATACTTACGAATAAACAATCTCGGATAAAAATGAGATTGTGATATTTCCCTTACCTTAGGTCTGACTTGCTTTGTAAGTGTCTGAACCTCCTGTATAATGATTTAAATCATGTTATTGACTTATTACAGAATCATATTAATTGTTATGATATCATATATGGTTCACTTATGACATTATATTACCCGTTCTTTTGTAAATTCCATGTTAAAGAAGCGTTTTGGGTAAAATCGTTTCATTTATCGTAGGTGTTTTGACTTGTTGTTCTTGACATAATTATTACTTATATCATGATTTACTTACTTCCAGAATATAAAATATGATTTATATATCATATATATTCAGTATATATATATATATATAATAGGTAGATAAATAAAATGAAAAACACCGTTCATGGAGACGGTAGTCCGTACGTACGCATGAACGCTGTTTTCCTTTCCTTATTGTCTTGAAATGGAAGTAAGTAGATGACATACATATGTATATATATACATAAATCCAGTAGCTTTATAATGTCATATATTTCATTATTATTTCTTATATATACATTATAATCATTCTTAAATGGTTAACATGGAAAATGAATCTCATCGCGTCGTGGAGACGGTATTCCGTACGTACGCACGAGCGATGATATCATTTCTATAAATATTGAATTGAATTGGAGTGTATTATACAATATATCAGAATCAATATGATGTTGTAATAACTATGTATAGTTATTCTTTACACCATTATACCCATCCATGTAAGGTGGTGGTGGAAAATAGATTACACCACGGCGTGGAGACGGTATTCCGTACGTACGCACGCGCGGTGATTTCTTTTTCCGTAGGATGGATAGATGGTGAAATAAGGTTGTTTCATACTTATAATAACATATCAGTATATGTGTGATACTGATGTTATTACTTCATAATGAAACAACCTAAGAAGAAGAAGTGGAAGAAGAAATAAAGATGAAATAATTGGTAACGGTAATTACCTCTTCTTTGAAGTGCCTCTTTGAGACCTCCTCTTAGGGCACTAGAATTGGTCTTTGAGGAAGACCAGAACATCTAGGATGTTGCTAGGGAAGTGGAGAGGAGAAAATGGCAGGGGTTGGACGAGCTTGAGTGCTCAAATTTGTGTGAGGAGGAGTGGGAGGAGGTGTCCTTTTATAGGGGAGGAGAGGGGCACCTTAGGAATATCTCAAAATATTATTTTATATTAAAGTCAAAATCGGTTTATAATGGTTCCAAAGGGTCTTATTTCGAAGATAAAGTGGGGATGGGTCGAAATCCTATCAACCAATAGGATTTAGACAAGTTTAGGGTATTATTTTAACCTTATCAATTAGATTTAACTCTAAGTTAATTAATTTAACTTTTACCGTGTCTTTTTGTTTTCTTTCACTATATGGTTAATACACTTACTATAACATGCCAAACGAACCCCAAATTGTTTATTATTAATATATATATCCTTATCTAAGTCATTTGGCCGAACCTTAGATTTTTAGGAATAAAATAACAATTAATAATATAATATTTGATTTAAAAACTATTTTGTGTCAATTTTGACACTATTTGATATATGATTTTTGTGAAAGTCATAAAAGAATTATATGTTCGAACCAAGTTAATTAAATCAACACTAATATATCATAGTAACCTAGAAAATTAGTGGAATTCATAAAAAGACTTAAATTACATTTATTTTGGTATTTATATTATCAATTATGTCAATATTTCATTAATAAGATAATTACTGCATCATTTTTGTGTCATAAATAAATTATATTATTTGATGTCTAAAAATTACAAATAAAATACCATCATGTAGGAAATCTTTTTAGCTTTCTAATGAATATTTAAAATCGAATTTATCTTATGTATAACCCTATATTAAAAATGATTTACTTATTAAACTTTGATTTTAACTATTTTAACCCTTCTTTAAATAAATTAATAATAAATGTCCTAATCTAATCCAAGTGGGCCTAAATGGTCATATTTTATTCCTAAGTTTGTTTTTGGTCGAATTACACTTGTCCAATAGAATTAGGACATGTGTTAGGGTAATATTAATATCATATTTACCCTTAGTTACCCTATTTACTATTAACCGTGGTAAAAATAGTAAAAAGTTACTATTCACCAAAAAATTATTTTCATCTCATTGAACCACATTTTAGTCCTTGATATTAACCGTGTCTCTCAGATTTTTGAAATTCCATTCACAGAAGCGGTAAAATTAAGTTTTATGCAAAATTCAGTTTTTAACCTACCACTTAGTAGTTTCACTATTCATCAAAAATTGATGTTTTTCAGAACAATGCCAAAATTTCATCCCAAGCTATATTTCATATTCCGAATTCAAAAATGAAGTCTATTTTACCAAATTCATAACATAAAAGTTTCATTAATTAATTTTATAATTAAATCCCGCTGTTGAAACAAATAGCGTGTTTTTAAGAAACAATATCTATCAAAAGATTGACACTTGTTTATGTCTAGTTTAAATGTGAAACTACATCCAATGACCAACATTGTATTAAATTGTAAAAATATATTCTAAATATACTTTAAAACCACTCAAATTAATTATTTATCACTATTAATTATTTCGATTAAAAAAGTTGTTTTTAGTAATTTTCACTATTCATCAGAATATGAAAGTTATCCGAAAAGTACCAAAATTTCACCTTAGGCTAAATTCGATACTCCGAATCCAAAAATAAAGTTCATTTTGAAAAATAAGATTTACTGGATTTCAAAAAGTGGTTATTACTATTCATAACGGCTAGTTTTAATAATATTTTTATAGCATATCGTTGTTTAGTGAAACTCGGTATTGCGTATTACACACGCTATCGAGGAAGGTCGCGATTGCGTGTAATGCAAGGCAAGTCAAGGATGCGTGTTGTGCAAGCTCCTTTTGGTGTAGCGTACAACACAAGACTTTAATAAAATTAAAAAGAATATTTTTTTTATAAAATCTTGGGCTGTTACATTCTACCCCCCTTAAAATGAATTTCGCCCTCGAAATTCGTCGGGGTTATAAATGGTTTACTATTCGAAAGTTTCTTTAATAGAAACCCACATCGTAAAAAGGAATATCAAAACTAATCTTTAAAAACAAAAGTATGAAACGTAACGGTTACCCAAATAAACAAATCATTGGGTTTCCACATATGTGAAAATATGGATATGGAAGAGAAATCTAACCATCATGTTCTGATGGAGAGTGGTAGAGAACATGGCTATGGAAAAGCCAGTAATCACAAATCCATAGATTTGTGATGATATAAGGTACCATCTGATTCATCAGGTATAAGATCACTAGGACAACATTTTTGGTTTTCAAGATCATTTCCCTAAAGTTGAAAATTTGAATTGGAATAAATACTTTCTTTATTTTGGTACAATCTCACTATTGTTCGTGCCTAGAACAATTTCCACTTCATCTATTAAATAAATGAAGTTGAATTTGGTATTCGTGAAGTGTTAGCAGATCATGTGATAGAATGACGGATCATTCCATCTGTCTCAAACAAAAGGTTAGCAAAAATTATATACATAAGTCGATCTATAGTGAGATTAATCATATATAGTTCCTAAAATGGACTTATACTTCATATATCATACTGCTTAATATAATAAAACTAGTTTCTACTAAACAGGGACTTCCTGTAGGCCAGTGGTAGGCGATAAAGGCCAGTCGCACTTCGGTTGTGGGTTCGATTCCCACAGCCTTGTCCGAAGCGATGGGCTGTCGTCCGTCCTGCAGGTTGTCCTTTTTCTAAAACTATATTTCTATAACATCCCATAATATCGAAAAAAAACTTCTATCCTTAAACAATACTAACTTATGTCCAACATAATCCATTCCAATCTTTAGTCCTATCCATAATACTGCAGTCCATTCTCATAACATAGTGAAAACGATTACCAGAGATTTAATACGATCGTTGATCCCCATATATCATAAGATATATCTTGTTGGACACATTCCAAACATTCAATGGCCTTAATCTTGTACTCTCTTGAATACCCATTGAACCTTAGTGAAAACTTGAATGCAGTTAAAAGTTAACACTTTCCACATACCAAAATCCTCAAAATTCCTTATATCAATCATGAGCTCATGAATACAATCAAATATCTCATTATCGTCTTATCCCTTCATTATGCGCATATCATCTACATTCCATAAATATCTGAATAACCTTTCATGGATACTGGTAACATTAATCATACACTTTTAAAACTCAAGGAAAGACAACAGTGTAACAATCCTTAGATGTCTTTTTATTCCATAGTACCATGAGATTACTTATACAACATTACACATGATAAACATGTAATCATTCCACTACATTCTTAAACCATTGACCGAGCTTCAACAATTCTTTCATCTCACATATCATTTGTAGTCTCATCATCATCATCCACATAAATACTACCCATATGACCATACTGATTCTCTTCATGAGTCTTTCCCTTAGGGCATTTGTTTGCATAATGCCCATACAGTCCACATTTAAAACACTTAACCATTTTTGATGTCGTAGCAATACCATTATCCTTATCCATGGTGTTAACCGAACCTTTTCCTTTGCACTTACTTGCTTTGTGTCCTTCTTTTCCACACCCAAAGCATCTTCCAGTTCCCTTGAAACATTCTCCTTGATGCCTCTTCCCACATGATTTACATAGGGGAAATTGAACTTTCTTTCCTCTATGATCATCATGAAACTCCATCTTTCTCTTATTAGCCGAGTCAGGAAACTTACCAAATTTTACTTTATTGATCATATTATGAGATTGCTGATTCGGCATAATAATGATGTTTGGACTTCCAAATCCCATTTCATTATGAAGAATATCATTCCATTGTCCATCATATCCTCCATTATCGTGAATCATCTTGATTCCAGCCGTTTTCTAAAACCCAAAAAGAATAGTGTGAGAGTCAAAAATCATAATAAAGGGGGAGTAACTTAAATATCTAACATCTTTTGTTTAATCTAATATCGTTACCATAGTTCTAGGACTATATCCTATATGTATACTTATCCTTAGGGGCATCCCTAGACATACCTTAGAAATATCTCTAGGGATCTCACTAACGTTTTCGCATCCTAGTTTCCAAAGGTTGACTAAACCTTTCCTCTGATACCAACTGTAGAGACCCGAAGCCTAACGTACATGAACATTACATTACTTTTGCGGAATACTTAATACATAACAAAAATACACACACAAGGATCGTAATAGTTTAGTATCTTTGGAAACTCGGAACGTAATCTTCTAATCCTGGTGAAAGATCTTCAAAATCTCCCACAAAGATATTCCTTTTTTTTACCTAAAACCTTTCTTTATATCCTGGGGAAAAGAAAACATAAAAGGGTGAGCTCAAATGCTCAGTAAGGGTAAACAAAAGAAATATCAATCACATAATTTTCATAAGAACATAACATTTTTTTGGAAATCTTAACCTGCAAAAGAGAGCATAATTTCATAACATGGGATAAATCATAGTAGTGAAATGAAACCCTTACTTAAAACATTACTCATTGTGGCATACACACATAATCATAGAGAATCATTTCTTGTTAGTCAAGACTCATTGCCAAGACTATCTTAGTGGACAAAGTCCCTTTCTGAATCGAGTAATCCTCGTTTCAGTCCTGTTTCACTGAACCGGTATAACCTACCATTCCAGCCATGTCTATCTCATGAGATATGAAATCTTTACCCAATGCATTGGAGGGAGATATAGGTCCCACCCATCTCTTAATGAATCCTTTCTTATGTGTGCCACAAAATCATAAATCATACATCATTGCATAACCCATGTAATAAAAATGGGATTCTTAAACAACATGACATCATAAAACCATTCATATAAGATAAAGGAATTCATAAACATAATTCCATCACAACATAGTCAAATCAATGTAAAAATATGGATAGAAACAGAACCCTTTATTATCTTATATGGAAAATAATTTTGATAAAACACTTGAATTGAATTCTTGAGGAAAATATCCTTTCTTCTTCAAAATCAATTTCTTTTCACAAAACATCATGCAATTTTAAAAGAAAGAGATTTTATTGAAAATAGTCATGAAATCTTTTAGAGGAAGCTTCATGAAAATAAGGCTTTATAAAACAGTATAAATCAGTTCGTGCCGTATAAGTTAAAAAAAACATTCTTCGTACTTTTGTCGGAAAAGTCAAAAAGTACCTCGTACGAAAAACAACAAAAGATTCCTTTCATATTCTTTACTAAAAACTCACCTAAGGGAAAAATTGGATTTAAACTATTGTAAGTGGATGGAAACAATATTACATATTTAGGGAACATGGATGTGGATGATAAAATACACCCCAGTAAATACTTACGAATAAACAATCTCGGATAAAAATGAGATTGTGATATTTCCCTTACCTTAGGTCTGACTTGCTTTGTAAGTGTCCGAACCTCCTGTATAATGATTTAAATCATGTTATTGACTTATTACAGAATCATATTAATTGTTATGATATCATATATGGTTCACTTATGACATTATATTACCCGTTCTTTTGTAAATTCCATGTTAAAGAAGCGTTTTGGGTAAAATCGTTTCATTTATCGTAGGTGTTTTGACTTGTTGTTCTTGACATAATTATTACTTATATCATGATTTACTTACTTCCAGAATATAAAATATGATTTATATATCATATATATTCAGTATATATATATATATAATAGGTAGATAAATAAAATGAAAAACACCGTTCATGGAGACGGTAGTCCGTACGTACGCATGAACGCTGTTTTCCTTTCCTTATTGTCTTGAAATGGAAGTAAGTAGATGACATACATATGTATATATATACATAAATCCAGTAGCTTTATAATGTCATATATTTCATTATTATTTCTTATATATACATTATAATCATTCTTAAATGGTTAACATGGAGAATGAATCTCATCGCGTCGTGGAGACGGTATTCCGTACGTACGCACGAGCGATGATATCATTTCTATAAATATTGAATTGAATTGGAGTGTATTATACAATATATCAGAATCAATATGATGTTGTAATAACTATGTATAGTTATTCTTTACACCATTATACCCATCCATGTAAGGTGGTGGTGGAAAATAGATTACACCACGGCGTGGAGACGGTATTCCGTACGTACGCACGCGCGGTGATTTATTTTTCCGTAGGATGGATAGATGGTGAAATAAGGTTGTTTCATACTTATAATAACATATCAGTATATGTGTGATACTGATGTTATTACTTCATAATGAAACAACCTAAGAAGAAGAAGTGGAAGAAGAAATAAAGATGAAAGAATTGGTAACGGTAATTACCTCTTCTTTGAAGTGCCTCTTTGAGACCTCCTCTTAGGGCACTAGAATTGGTCTTTGAGGAAGACCAGAACCTCTAGGATGTTGCTAGGGAAGTGGAGAGGAGAAAATGGCAGGGGTTGGCCGAGCTTGAGTGCTCAAATTTGTGTGAGGAGGAGTGGGAGGAGGTGTCCTTTTATAGGGGAGGAGAGGGGCACCTTAGGAATATCTCAAAATATTATTTTATATTAAAGTCAAAATCGGTTTATAATGGTTCCAAAGGGTCTTATTTCGAAGATAAAGTGGGGATGGGTCGAAATCCTATCAACCAATAGTATTTAGACAAGTTTAGGGTATTATTTTAACCTTATCAATTAGATTTAACTCTAAGTTAATTAATTTAACTTTTACTGTGTCTTTTTGTTTTCTTTCACTATATGGTTAATACACTTACTATAACATGCCAAACGAACCCCAAATTGTTTATTATTAATATATATATCCTTATCTAAGTCATTTGGCCGAACCTTAGATTTTTAGGAATAAAATAACAATTAATAATATAATATTTGATTTAAAAACTATTTTGTGTCAATTTTGACACTATTTGATATATGATTTTTGTGAAAGTCATAAAAGAATTATATGTTCGAACCAAGTTAATTAAATCAACACTAATATATCATAGTAACCTAGAAAATTAGTGGAATTCATAAAAAGACTTAAATTACATTTATTTTGGTATTTATATTATCAATTATGTCAATATTTCATTAATAAGATAATTACTGCATCATTTTTGTGTCATAAATAAATTATATTATTTGACGTCTAAAAATTACAAATAAAATACCATCATGTAGGAAATCTTTTTAGCTTTCTAATGAATATTTAAAATCGAATTTATCTTATGTATAACCCTATATTAAAAATGATTTACTTATTAAACTTTGATTTTAACTATTTTAACCCTTCTTTAAATAAATTAATAATAAATGTCCTAATCTAATCCAAGTGGGCCTAAATGGTCATATTTTATTCCTAAGTTTGTTTTTGGTCTAATTACACTTGTCCAATAGAATTAGGACATGTGTTAGGGTAATATTAATATCATATTTACCCTTATTTACCCTATTTACTATTAACCGTGGTAAAAATAGTAAAAAGTTACTATTCACCAAAAAATTATTTTCATCTCATTGAACCACATTTTAGTCCTTGATATTAACCGTGTCTCTCAGATTTTTGAAATTCCATTCACAGAAGCGGTAAAATTAAGTTTTATGCAAAATTCAGTTTTTAACCTACCACTTAGTAGTTTCACTATTCATCAAAAATTGATGTTTTTCAGAACAATGCCAAAATTTCATCCCAAGCTATATTTCATATTCCGAATTCAAAAATGAAGTCTATTTTACCAAATTCATAACATAAAAGTTTCATTAATTAATTTTATAATTAAATCCCGTTGTTAAAACAAATAGCGTGTTTTTAAGAAACAATATCTATCAAAAGATTGACACTTGTTTATGTCTAGTTTAAATGTGAAACTACATCCAATGACCAACATTGTATTAAATTGTAAAAATATATTCTAAATATACTTTAAAACCACTCAAATTAATTATTTATCACTATTAATTATTTCGATTAAAAAAGTTGTTTTTAGTAATTTTCACTATTCATCAGAATATGAAAGTTATCCGAAAAGTACCAAAATTTCACCTTATGCTAAATTCGATACTCCGAATCCAAAAATAAAGTTCATTTTGAAAAATAAGATTTACTGGATTTCAAAAAGTGGTTATTACTATTCATAACGGCTAGTTTTAATAATATTTTTATAGCATATCGTTGTTTAGTGAAACTCGGTATTGCGTATTACACACGCTATCGAGGAAGGTCGCGATTGCGTGTAATGCAAGGAAAGTCAAGGATGCGTGTTGTGCAAGCTCCTTTTGGTGTAGCGTACAACACAAGACTTTAATAAAATTAAAAAGAATATTTTTTTTATAAAATCTTGGGCTGTTACATTCTACCCCCCTTAAAATGAATTTCGCCCTCGAAATTCGTCGGGGTTATAAATGGTTTACTATTCAAAAGTTTCTTTAATAGAAACCCACATCGTAAAAAGGAATATCAAAACTAATCTTTAAAAACAAAAGTATGAAACGTAACGGTTACCCAAATAAACAAATCATTGGGTTTCCACATAGGTGAAAATATGGATATGGAAGAGAAATCTAACCATCATGTTCTGATGGAGAGTGGTAGAGAACATGGCTATGGAAAAGCCAGTAATCACAAATCCATAGATTTGTGATGATATAAGGTACCATCTGATTCATCAGGTATAAGATCACTAGGACAACATTTTTGGTTTTCAAGATCATTTCCCTAAAGTTGAAAATTTGAATTGGAATAAATACTTTCTTTATTTTGGTACAATCTCACTATTGTTCGTGCCTAGAACAATTTCCACTTCATCTATTAAATAAATGAAGTTGAATTTGGTATTCGTGAAGTGTTAGCAGATCATGTGATAGAATGACGGATCATTCCATCTGTCTCAAACAAAAGGTTAGCAAAAATTATATACATAAGTCGATCTATAGTGAGATTAATCATATATAGTTCCTAAAATGGACTTATACTTCATATATCATACTGCTTAATATAATAAAACTAGTTTCTACTAAACAGGGACTTCCTGTAGGCCAGTGGTAGGCGATAAAGGCCAGTCGCACTTCGGTTGTGGGTTCGATTCCCACAGCCTTGTCCGAAGCGATGGGCTGTCGTCCGTCCTGCAGGTTGTCCTTTTTCTAAAACTATATTTCTATAACATCCCATAATATCGAAAAAAACTTCTATCCTTAAACAATACTAACTTATGTCCAACATAATCCATTCCAATCTTTAGTCCTATCCATAATACTGCAGTCCATTCTCATAACATAGTGAAAACGATTACCAGAGATTTAATACGATCGTTGATCCCCATATATCATAAGATATATCTTGTTGGACACATTCCAAACATTCAATGGCCTTAATCTTGTACTCTCTTGAATACCCATTGAACCTTAGTGAAAACTTGAATGCAGTTAAAAGTTAACACTTTCCACATACCAAAATCCTCAAAATTCCTTATATCAATCATGAGCTCATGAATACAATCAAATATCTCATTATCGTCTTATCCCTTCATTATGCGCATATCATCTACATTCCATAAATATCTGAATAACCTTTCATGGATACTGGTAACATTAATCATACACTTTTAAAACTCAAGGAAAGACAACAGTGTAACAATCCTTAGATGTCTTTTTATTCCATAGTACCATGAGATTACTTATACAACATTACACATGATAAACATGTAATCATTCCACTACATTCTTAAACCATTGACCGAGCTTCAACAATTCTTTCATCTCACATATCATTTGTAGTCTCATCATCATCATCCACATAAATACTACCCATATGACCATACTGATTCTCTTCATGAGTCTTTCCCTTAGGGCATTTGTTTGCATAATGCCCATACAGTCCACATTTAAAACACTTAACCATTTTTGATGTCGTAGCAATACCATTATCCTCATCCATGGTGTTAACCGAACCTTTTCCTTTGCACTTACTTGCTTTGTGTCCTTCTTTTCCACACCCAAAGCATCTTCCAGTTCCCTTGAAACATTCTCCTTGATGCCTCTTCCCACATGATTTACATAGGGGAAATTGAACTTTCTTTCCTCTATGATCATCATGAAACTCCATCTTTCTCTTATTAGCCGAGTCAGGAAACTTACCAAATTTTACTTTATTGATCATATTATGAGATTGCTGATTCGGCATAATAATGATGTTTGGACTTCCAAATCCCATTTCATTATGAAGAATATCATTCCATTGTCCATCATATCCTCCATTATCGTGAATCATCTTGATTCCAGCCGTTTTCTAAAACACAAAAAGAATAGTGTGAGAGTCAAAAATCATAATAAAGGGGGAGTAACTTAAATATCTAACATCTTTTGTTTAATCTAATATCGTTACCATAGTTCTAGGACTATATCCTATACGTATACTTATCCTTAGGGGCATCCCTAGACATACCTTAGAAATATCTCTAGGGATCTCACTAACGTTTTCGCATCCTAGTTTCCAAAGGTTGACTAAACCTTTCCTCTGATACCAACTGTAGAGACCCGAAGCCTAACGTACATGAACATTACATTACTTTTGCGGAATACTTAATACATAACAAAAATACACACACAAGGATCGTAATAGTTTAGTGTCTTTGGAAACTCGGAACGTAATCTTCTAATCCTGGTGAAAGATCTTCAAAATCTCCCACAAAGATCTTCCTTTTTTTTTACCTAAAACCTTTCTTTATATCCTGGGGAAAAGAAAACATAAAAGGGTGAGCTCAAATTCTCAGTAAGGGTAAACAAAAGAAATATCAATCACATAATTTTCATAAGAACATAACATTTTTTTGGAAATCTTAACCTACAAAAGAGAGCATAATTTCATAACATGGGATAAATCATAGTAGTGAAATGAAACCCTTACGTAAAACATTACTCATTGTGGCATACACACATAATCATAGAGAATCATTTCTTGTTAGTCAAGACTCATTGCCAAGACTATCTTAGTGGACAAAGTCCCTTTCTGAATCGAGTAATCCTCGTTTCAGTCCTGTTTCACTGAACCGGTATAACCTACCATTCCAGCCATGTCTATCTCATGAGATATGAAATCTTTACCCAATGCATTGGAGGGAGATATAGGTCCCACCCATCTCTTAATGAATCCTTTCTTATGTGTGCCACAAAATCATAAATCATACATCATTGCATAACCCATGTAATAAAAATGGGATTCTTAAACAACATGACATCATAAAACCATTCATATAAGATAAAGGAATTCATAAACATAATTCCATCACAACATAGTCAAATCAATGTAAAAATATGGATAGAAACAGAACCCTTTATTATCTTATATGGAAAATAATTTTGATAAAACACTTGAATTGAATTCTTGAGGAAAATATCCTTTCTTCTTCAAAATCAATTTCTTTTCACAAAACATCATGCAATTTTAAAAGAAAGAGATTTTATTGAAAATAGTCATGAAATCTTTTAGAGGAAGCTTCATGAAAATAAGGCTTTATAAAACAGTATAAATCCGTTCGTGCCGTATAAGTTAAAAAAAAACATTCTTCGTACTTTTGTCGGAAAAGTCAAAAAGTACCTCGTACGAAAAACGACAAAAGATTCCTTTCATATTCTTTACTAAAAACTCACCTAAGGGAAAAATTGGATTTAAACTATTGTAAGTGGATGGAAACAATATTACATATTTAGGGAACATGGATGTGGATGATAAAATACACCCCAGTAAATACTTACGAATAAACAATCTCGGATAAAAATGAGATTGTGATATTTCCCTTACCTTAGGTCTGACTTGCTTTGTAAGTGTCCGAACCTCCTGTATAATGATTTAAATCATGTTATTGACTTATTACAGAATCATATTAAT